>CAWUFW010003755.1:1200000-1729419 GCA_963921515.1 Calotriton arnoldi | reverse complement strand
AAGAAACAGAGCTCCCTATTGAGGTGCCAGAGTGGTTAGACTCCTGAGAAGGAGACCTAGACTTTCTGAGCACACTCATAATCCTTCCTGGGGGACAAAGGTGTGGTTCTCCAGATCCTCATCCTCATCTTCCCCAGAAGGGATTGGGTTTTCCAGGTCAGGGTCATTGTCACCCTCCTGGTCAGTTTCAGAGGGGGGCTGGGGGTAGTAGTACCCCTGGTCCCTTCCTCATCTGCTGGCCCACCCTCTGCTCCTACCCCTTCAGTCTCTGAAGACTTACTAAGATCATAAGCCACCAACAACTCCTGGAGGTGTTGGGTGGTGGGACTTTGGCCTGTCCTTAATTCCCTCACGTTACACAAAGCTCTCAGTCCCAAGAATGGGAGTGTGTCATACTTGGAGGGGGGAAGCTCAATGGCTTCCTGCAGGGCATCTTTGGATCCTGCTTTTAAAGACATTACTAGTGTGGTGTGGTGTATGCACTACCTACTCTAGTGTGGCCTACTAAACTCTCTTGAGTTGTAGAAAGGGTTGTGCTATCCCTTAACACACAACTCTAAGTTCAGTAGAACTTACTGATATTCTAAGCTTAAATTATATGTACCTTAGGTACCTTTAGTGGTTTTCAGTTGATCAATTCAATTGAGATTATCTGGTAAAACAATAGCAAGCTGGAATCCCACACGCTGCACACCAATGTGAGAAGTTGGCCTGGCATATGCTGTCCACTAATTATAGTGGGCACCTTGCACCAGTCCAAATCGACTCTTATGGTAGGTAGGTTAAAGACAACCTTATTGAAAGCTATCCTAGTGGTAGCTGTGGAGAGCAGCCTTCAGGCTAAGTCTTGAAGGAATGTAAAGCAGCTTGTTTTACCAGTCTATAATCTCTTGAGTGACCAAATGAAAGAGCACCACACCAGGTATATATTCAAAATATATGTATTTATTACTAAACACACCCCTCTAGTCTCTTTATGAGGCTAGAGTTCGAAGTACATAGGTTATAAGATCTTAAATCACAGTAATAGCACAAATACACGTTTGGGCCCTAGGGGCGTACCAAACCATATACCAATAAAGTGGTATGCGAACCACGACTGAACTAGACACTAGGCCTAGAGCCTCTGGTATTGACGTCATGTCCATGTACGGCGTACTGTGCAGTATGTCAGACATTCAGGAGTCTTGTTGACTGGCCATGTGTGATGGGTTTCTGCAGCTTAGTTTCCCACCACCACCCCTGGGATTGTCATGGGTGCATGTGCAATGTCACCAGTGCATGTGAGCTTCACTGCTGCACATTGTTGGAGGTCGAGGTGTGTGGTGTTGAGTGTGTGCAGATGAGAGTTGTTGCCCGGCTAGGCCCCTGCCTCCATGTTGGCCTTGGCTGACAGGCCGTGCTGATTGATTTGTGCTTGTGTAGGTGTGATGGTAGTTTGTTGCTCAGGACACATGACTGTGTTTCACAGTGTGAACGACATCTAGCTTTGTCATCACAGTGGGATTCTCATGCAGCCCAGGGTCACCACATTGTGGGGACCCTGGGGGTAGTGCTGTGGTGGGTCTGTGTCTTGCTGTGTTAGTTTCTGTTCCTACATGCTTGTGTGACATGTGTGATTTGTGCTCCTCTCATCTAACAATGCCTGATTGACCACATAGGGGATTTGGATCCATGAGTTACTTTTGTGTGGCACTGTATGCGGATCTGTGTGATTGGTATTCAGGCCTCATCATGTGTTGTGTGGTTGCCTGGGGACACTGGCACCCCCCTCACCTGTTGTGTTTGATGTGCAGTGTGGGGCTGCCTGTTTGTGTTTGTGCATCTGCACCACTGCATTGGCATATCTTTAGTGTTCCATTGGCTGTATGTTGCTTGGTGGGTTTCACCTGCTGTCCCTGGGACTCCTAGGTCATCAGTCAGCACAATGTTCATGGTTTATGTGTCCCATTGCTGCCATGGTATGGTATCTGTTCACCTCACATCTACAGTCTCCACAGGATGTCTACATTTGTGTGCCCATTGGAGCAGATATGTGGTTCTGCATTATGATGGTCACTTCTGTCATTGTGTTATTGATGAATGTTGACAGTGTCATCCCCCATGGGTGATGTTTGTCTGCAGTGCACATGGCCAAAGGTATGTCTTATTTGCACTGCACTGTTAGCCTCACCCAATATATGTTGCTATGGGACACGAACACTACTTTGCCACTGATGTGTTTGTTGTTCTGTGACCAGGATTCAGCCATGCTGTTTGGCAGTTGCAGCTTTTCCATGGCCACACTTAACTTATGGTCACTGTGATGATGGGTGTTTGGACCCCATTGCCACAATGTTCAAGATGTGCTTCAGCTATGGACCCCACACTTACATTTTGGTCACTGTGATGATGGGTGTTTAGACCCCATTGCCACAATGTTCAAGATGTGCTTCAGCTATGGACCCCACACTTACATTTTGGTCACTGTGATGATGGGTGTTTAGACCCCATTGCCACAATGTTCAAGATGTGCTTCAGCTATGGACCCCACACTTACATTTTGGTCACTGTGATGATGGGTGTTTAGACCCCATTGCCACAATGTTCAAGATGTGCTTCAGCTATGGACCCCACACTTACATTTTGGTCACTGTGATGATGGGGGTTTAGACCCCATTGCCACAATGTTCAAGATGTGCTTCAGCTATGGACCCCACACTTACATTTTGGTCACTGTGATGATGGGGGTTTAGAGCCCATTGCCACAGTGGTCATGGTCTGCTTGCATTGTGGAGGCCACACACATTTATGTGTGACACATGTGATAGGGGGTCACATTGTATGTTCAATGTCATGTTCAGTGTTGTAGGCATTTGACACAGTCTACACACGCTTGTCATGGTGTTGGGGGATGTCTTTTTCTTGCATTCCTTATGTTGGAGTGTGCTGGTTGTGTCATGCATTACCCATCCTATGAGTGGGGTGGTGTTGGTGGTGGGCATCCAGCCCCCATGGGTAGGGGTGGTAGTAGTGGTAGGCATCCAGCCCCCATTAGTAGGGGTGGTAGTGGTGGGCATCCAGCCCCCATGGGTAGGGGTGGTAGTAGTGGTGGGCATCCAGCCCCCCATTAGTAGGGGTGGTAGTAGTGGTAGGCATCCAGCTCCCCATGGGTAGGGGTGGTAGTAGTGGTAGGCATCCAGCCCCCCATTAGTAGGGGTGGTAGTGGTGGGCATCCAGCCCCCATGGGTAGGGGTGGTAGTAGTGGTAGGCATCCAGCCCCCATTAGTAGGGGTGGTAGTAGTGGTAGGCATCCAGCCCCCCATGGGTGAGGGTGGTAGTAGTGGTAGGCATCCAGCCCCCCATTAGTAGGGGTGGTAGTGGTGGGTATCCAGCCCCCATGGGTAGGGGTGGTAGTAGTGGTAGGCATCCAGCCCCCCATAGGTAGGGGTGGTAGTAGTGGTAGGCATCCAGCCCCCCATTAGTAGGGGTGGTAGTGGTGGGCATCCAGCCCCCCCTGTGTAGGGGTGGTAGTAGTGACAGGTATCCATCCCCCATGGGTAGGGGTGGTAGTAGTGACAGGCATCCAGCCCCCCATGGGTAGGGGTGGTAGTAGTGGTAGGCATCCAGCCCCCCATTAGTAGGGGTGGTAGTGGTGGGCATCCAGCCCCCATGGGTAGGGGTGGTAGTAGTGGTAGGCATCCAGCCCCCCATTAGTAGGGGTGGTAGTAGTGGTAGGCATCCAGCCCCCCATTAGTAGGGGTGGTAGTGGTGGGCATCCAGCCCCCATGGGTAGGGGTGGTAGTGGTGGGCATCCAGCCCCCTGTGTAGGGGTGGTAGTAGTGACAGGTATCCATCCCCCCATGGGTAGGGGTGGTAGTAGTGACAGGCATCCATCCCCCCATGGGTAGGGGTGGTAGTAGTGGTAGGCATCCAGCCCCCATTAGTAGGGGTAGTAGTGGTGGGCATCCAGCCCCCATGGGTAGAGGTGGTAGTAGTGGTAGGCATTCAGCCCCCATTAGTAGGGGTGGTAGTAGTGGTAGGCATCCAGCCCCCCATTAGTAGGGGTGGTAGTGGTGGGCATACAGCCCCCATGGGTAGGGGTGGTAGTAGTGGTAGGCATCCAGCCCCCCATTAGTAGGGGTGGTAGTAGTGGTAGGCATCCAGCCCCCCATGGGTAGGGGTGGTAGTGGTGGGCATCCAGCCCCCATGGGTATGGGTAGTAGTAGTGGTAGGCATCCAGCCCCCCATTAGTAGGGGTGGTAGTAGTGGTAGGCATCCAGTCCCCCATTAGTAGGGGTGGTAGTAGTGGGCATCCAGCCCCCATGGGTTGGGGTGGTAGTGGTGGGCATCCAGCCCCCTGTGTAGGGGTGGTAGTAGTGACAGGTATCCATCCCCCATGGGTAGGGGTGGTAGTAGTGACAGGCATCCAGCCCCCCATGGGTAGGGGTGGTAGTTGTGGTAGGCATCCAGCCCCCATTAGTAGGGGTGGTAGTGGTGGGCATCCAGCCCCCATGGGTAGGGGTGGTAGTAGTGGTAGGCATCCAGCCCCCCATTAGTAGGGGTGGTGGTAGTTGTTGGCATCCGGGCCCCTATGGGTGTATATGGCATTGGTGATAGCCATCCCGCCCCTATGGTGATGCTGTTGCTGGTGTAAGTAATTTCTGCATCCCTATGTGTGTGTGTTATGTGTCGGGTACATGTGGTTTGTTTGTGTGGTGGGTGTCTGACTTGCCTTCTGCGCCGTATGCGTCCGTACCAGTTCCGGTAATAGATGTAGAGTATTGGTAGGACCTGCGCGATGGGATTCATGGTTGGTTCGTCTCGTTCGTCTTTCTCGTTGCTTCGAGTCGTGCTCGTGGCTGGCGTGTTCGTCTCGTAGCCGTGGATCGTCTTGTGGCGCGAATCGGAGCTTATGTGCGCCTCTCCCGGATGCTTTGACGTGCCGTGCGTAGCGACGTGTTCGGCGTGTACGGAGTGCGCATCGTACTAGTCCGGCCGGAGGGAGCTGCATTTTGGCTTCCGTGCGACTTGATTCGGCGTTTACGGATCAGGCTCGGTCGGGGAACAGGAGCTGGATTGGGTGAGTACGACTGGGTCGGGATCTGGGCAGTTATGCGCATCGTACTTGCTCGTTCTGACGTTTGTACGAATCGGTCGGGATACACGCGTTCGGCTGGGTTTTTTTCCGGGCGAATGGTGTTAGGTGCGCCTCCGACCGAGATCGGAATCGACCCCTCAGTCTGTTCCAGACACTGCAGTGGAGACCCTGGCCCCCCCATATGACCTGTCCACTGCAGTGGATCCACCCCCCCATCTGACATGGGCACTGCAGTGGAGCCCCCACCCCCACAATCTGACATGGGCACTGCAGTAGCTCCAGCACCCCCTCAATCCGAATTGTCCACTGCAGTTCCCACAGACACACAAGTTCCCCCCAATCCGCCCATTCCCCATCCTGCTGCACCCTAATCCTGTCCCTGCGGGGGGGCGTGGCTTGGCACCAGCCATGATGGCAGCTTAACTCCTCGGCTCTGTCTGGGCCCGTGACAAAGCCTCCAAAATCCGCCACTTATCCTGCAGCTGGAGAGGGGATTTGACCGGCGCTGCTCTCCCGGTCAAGTTCTGAAGCAGGGGTAGTGTCTATGGCCCCCAACGGTGCAGTGCCTTGATCGTGACAAAGACGGGCCCTGTCTGTGTACGGCGGCGAGCTCCAAACAGAAAAGGGGCGGAGTCACGCAATCTGCCTGCCCAGACGCCGATCGAGTAGCCTGGGATCCTCGCTACTCGAGGCCCGAGATGCAAGGCCTGTGATAGCGGCTGCGCGCGTCGGGCATGGCATGAGGTCTGGGGGTGCTACAATCCACGTGCCACCAACGACGCGCCCCCTGGGGCCTGAGACAGGCTGGATTGCCCCATACCCTACGGGCGATCACTGCATGTTGCCGGCAGACCCTTGTCCGTGAGGCCAAGCGGGAGGTGCCCGGTGAGTGGACCCTGTGTGGGAGCGCGCAGTACTGAGGAGCGCCATCTGTGGGCCCCCCCCCTTGCTCTGCGCTAACGAGGGGCCAGGGACTCAGACACACTATCCATGGCCCACACCTGAGGCGCCTGATCCGGACCTGCTTTGACTTGGGCTCCGCAATCCGAGGCCCAGACTCAGTGGAAGGAGCCAGACCTGGGGTGCAATTACCGACGACAGCGCTGACGGTGGGCCGTGATCCCCGCCGAGATTGATTGAGGAGGTGAGGCCGGGTGAGGTGTGGTGGACGGGGGGGCCCTTCAAGACCAGATCGGGGAGGCTCCCGGGCACCCCCACAAAGCTCCTATTTTAACTGGGCCACAGCTGGGAATGGTCGGTGCAAATACAGCCCGATCTGACACTTAACTGAATCCAAAGTGGACGACGCGGGGCCCCAATCAGACTAACTATCTACCAGAGAAATATCCTGCGGTGACTGAATTCATCCAATACACCCACCCCTTCTCTGGGTTCCGAGAGCTGCAGGTGGACTACCTGGTGGCGTAAGAAGTGGGGGAGACTGCATCTTGGGATTGTGTGTCTGTGGTGCCCGGAGGATCGTGGCAAGCCGGGTGCTGGTACGAGGTGACCGGAGAGAGCGAGACAGTGCCCATTTGTCCCCCGTTAGAGAGATCTCCATTATGACTAAACCGAAAGGGGCCCCGGCCACGGTTCAATCCAACAAACTGGATAAATACGCTGTCCCGCGACACCTGAACTCCAAGGAGGGGGCACATGGCGACAATCCGTCCGTAGAAGAGCCATCACTTAGCTCAATCATGGCGGCAATCCAATCGGTGGGCACAAACTTAGAGACGAAGATAGACAAGGTCACAATTGAGATGAACTTAATAAGGGCGGACATGCGGAAAACCTCGGAGAGGGTTACAGTGACCAAAGAGAGCATCGGGGAGCTCCAATTGGCGGCACGCAAGCTGGAAGAGCGCGTGCAGAAACTGGCACACCAACACAAGCTGATGGCGCTGCAGCTGGATGATCAGGAAGGGCGGGCACGCCGGAACAACATTGGTGTGGTGGGAGTACCGGAGGGAGCAGAGGGCCCCAGTATGGACCTCTTCATTGAAGATCTTATTCTAAACCACCTTAAGCCCAAGCGACTGTCTCCTCTGTTTTCAGTGGAAAGGGCGCACAGAGCTCCGATCCCTAAATTAAAACCGGGGGCCCCCCATGGACGATTACAGTGCGAATTCTAAACTTCCGAGATCGGGACGCAATATTGCAGGCAGCCAGAGTGAGAGGCGACCTTCCCTATGAGAGTGCAACAGTACGGTTCTTCCCGGGTTTTACACTGAAAGTGCAGCAGGAGAGGTGCACATTCGACGGGGTGAAACGTGCCCTTAGGGAGAAAGGAATTAAGTACATGATGTTCTTCCCGGCCAAGCTTAAGGTCATAGAGGGTGATAAATCCTTGCTCTTCACGTCACCGGCGGAGGTTCAACAATGGCTGGACCGGGGTCCTCCTCGAGGACACAGAAGGTGAGAAGAGCCAGACTGGCATGGGAGTCGATACCGTAATCTCGAATCTCCGAATCACCGCACAGAGAGAGCGAGATCGGAGTACAGATGCAGGAGCTCTCGGTCGGGGAGCCCCATGAGCGAAGCGAGGTGCTCCGGAAAATGAGAGACTGGACTCCTCTCAGGGATCTGCTACATGCTTTGTGCAGGACTTGAGGTATAGATTCTCCTTATCAGTTGGGGGCACTGCACATGCTTAATTAACACTGGAACCCGGGACATGGCCGAACAGGCCAGTATTGTGTAAGCTCCAGCTGTCCTCTGGGTGGTTGGGTGGATTTGCGGGCCTGGGGGTGGCCGCTGTCGGGTGGTAGTGCCCAGCGACCCCACATTAGTTCCTTGTTCAATAGGGCGACAGGCGCTCTGCTATTGGGGATGTGGGTAGTTTCAGACCTACAAGGCAGGGTTGCAGGGTAGGGGGGTTTTGTTATGGGTTTTTTCTATTGTTTGTTGGGTTGTCTTTGCTTCAGTATCATTGCTCCGCCATGTGTGGGTCGCGACCCGGGGCCCTATGCTGCGCTAGTCACTCGAGGGGGGAGGGGTCCTGATTGGGGGCGGGGGGATAGGGTGGTGCGACAAACAGGGTTCCCAAATGGCTGTATGACACATTAGACAGCTGACAATCCTCTCCTGGAATGTGAACGGTCTGGGAGACAAGATAAAACGCACTATTGTTCTACAATACTTGCGTAGGCACTCCCCAGACATAGTGCTCCTACAGGAGACACATCTCCATGGTACTAAGTATTTGGCACTCAATCGTTTTGGTATACACTCCGGGCTCACGCCCGCTTCACCACGAGTTCTAGGGATACCACCATACTTATTAAGAACTCGGTACCTTTCGTTGTGCAGCACACCTGGTGCGACCACCTTGGACGGTTCGTTGCCTTATCCGGGAAATGGGAGGGACAGGTGGTAAATGTGTGCTCGTCTACATACCCCCACGACTACACGGGATTACACTCCCCGACCTCAGTAAGCTACTACTGGATCTACCGCATGGGACCCTAGTTCTTGGGGGGGACATGAACGATACAATGTCTCCGGACATAGATAGGGATGTAAACTCCCCCGGGGCGAGGGATCCCCGACCTTTACACTCATTCGCAGAAGCATTAGGACTGACGGACCTGTGGAGGTGTCACAACCCCAACTTGCGCCAATTAATACACATCTCCGCAGCTCATGGGAGTGGAGCACGGTTAGACTATATTCTCACACATACAGCCTCGGAGGGGTTATTTCGGGGGGGTTGCCACAAGGCCCCGCGGAATATCGGACCATTCGCCGGTAGATGTGCAGATGTGTGGGCCACGGCGGGATTGGTCTCTCCCACCGAGACTAGACCCCTTGCTGTTCAGAGACCAGGAATTCAGGGAACAGTTTGGGGAACGTACAGAACAGTACTTTGCCGAAAATGTGGGTTCGGTACGGTCCGACTGTACACTGTGGGAGGCATATAAAGTGGTGGCTATGGACTTTGTACAGGCGACCAGTGGCGCGAGGCGTAAGGAAAAACGCACTCAATGTGAGGCCCTAGAACGGGAGATACTGACTCTGGAACGGACACTAGGCCCCGAACCAGTGGGTGACACCGGACGTGCACATATACTCAGGCTTAAGCAAGAAAGAACTTAAAGACTTAGAAGAAAATGCTGCTCGCATCCATGCGCTAGCCACGCAGAGAAAGATCTACGTCTTAGGGGATAAGGCCAACAAACTGGTTGCCTGGCTCGAAAAGAAGGATAGAAGTCTCAACTGGGTCTCCGAAATTAGAACGGACACTGGTACACGGGGAGGCACAGGGACAGATTTAGCAGAGGTCTTTGCTGAATACTACGAGAACATATACCAATCACAGACTACGCGGGGAGGGAGGAGTACTATGAACTGCTAAAAGACATGACGCTTCAGACGTTGGGGACAGAGGACAGGGAGACGCTAGACTCGGACTTCACCGTAGAGGAAGTAGAAAATGCCATACGGGACCTTCAGTCCGGAAAAGCGGCGGGCCCCAATGGGCTCCCCACAGAAATGTTTAAATGTGTGGCGGACAAACTCGCCCCGCATATGCTTAATATGTTCCTTGATGCAAGAGAGGCTGGTCAACTCCCGGAGGACTTGCGGTTGGCGACCATAGTGGTCATCCTCAAAAAAGGAAAACCCCATGATCTCTGTAGCTCCTATCGGCCTATCTCCCTCCTGAACTTTGAGGCCAAGGTCTTAGCTAAGGTTATCGCCAATCGATTGAACCCGGTTATTCAATCCCTAATCCATCCCGATCAGTCCGGCTTCATGCCCCACAGGAGTACAGGCTTAATCTGCGCCGTCTATATGGCGTAATGCAGATGACCCGAGGTAAGACTGCTGTGCCTTCCGCACTCCTGTCGCTCGATGCGAAGATGGTCTTCGACAGCATAGAATGAGCATACTTGTTCGGTGTCCTAGATAAAGTCGGGCTGGGCCCTGCTCTACAACAGTGGATACACCTACTTTATACTGCCCCCATGGCACGCATTCGTGTCAATGGGAGTATATCCCGAGCTTTTATGCTCCATCGGGGCACGCAGCAGGGATGCCAGCTGTCACCGATGCTATTCGCGTTAGCATTGGAACCATTAGCGGTATGGATACGGGGGGACCCAGTGGTAAGAGGCATTGATCTTGGGGGAGGCTGGGAAGAGCGCATATCTTTATATGCTGATGATATTCTGCTGTATGCCCACAAACCTCGACAAACATTCCATCGGATTATCCATACAATTCAGTCGTTCGGCACATACTGTGGATACTGTGTTAACTGGGACAAATCCCTAGTGTTTTCGCTAGCGGGTGGAATTCCTCCTCTGACGTCGGTGTGCTCGGAACTGGTGCACAAAGAGACATTTAAATATCTGGGCATATGGATAACAAAATCGGAGGAGGAGTTCCTGCGATTAAATGTGCAGGCACAGTTAGATCGCCTCCGAGACGACATTGCCCACTGGAGACGACTCCCTGTCTCCCTTGCTGGCAGAGCGGTTCTTTTTAAGATGATGGCACTCCCACGTCTGCTATATGTAGTTCAGAACACCCCGTATCGGCTACAAGAGGCATTCTTCCGCTCGGTGGAGTCCGAATTACGTACGCTGCTGTGGGGGGGTGGCAGCCCCAGGATTGCGCTTCGAAAACTCCAGAGAGGAGTGTACGATGGAGGGCTGGCCGTCCCTGAACTTAGAAAATACTATTGGGCCTCCCAGCTCGTCAATATTAATGGATGGGTTTTCTCACCGCTCGAGGAGCCGGCGTATAGAGTGGACCGACTAGCAATGCGCAATGGAAGCTACTTAACAGAGTTGTATTGGAGGGGGAGAGGCAACTCACTCCTCCCGGTTCACACTAGAACGGTCATTGACGTGTGGCATAAGGCAAACAAGATGACAGGATGGGAGGCCAAATTTACGGAACAGACTCCTCTATGGGAGGGAGATTACCTGGGAGAGCTGAAACGCCTGCAGGGCTTCCAGAAATGGAGCCTTATCTGGATCGACATACTGGGGGATGTATGGAAGGGAGGTAAAATGATAGACTTTGACACCTTGAGGGAAAGGTTCCAAATGGGGAGGGGGGAATACCTTCGATACCGCCAGTTGCGCCACGCGCTTCACTGTCTCCTGAAGGACGGAACTCCGATCCCGGAGTATTCACCGCTTGAGGATCATCTCCTCTTAGACCCCATGATAGATAAAGCAATATCCCTCACATACAAAAAGCTCGTGAATAACTCCCCAGATTGCATGGGCCCGCTGCAAGAGGCCTGGGAATCGGATCTGGGTCTTCTTGAGGATGATGACTGGGCCGAAGCCCTACAGAGGCCCAGAGGCATAGCCATCAGGGCACGCATCAGGCTGGTACAGCTCCGTATCCTCCATAGATCCTACACGTCACGAATGGCTCAAGTACGAATGGGTAGCTGTACGTCCGATGAGTGTATCAGAGGGTGTGGCGAGAAAGGCTCCTTCTTCCACATTTTATGGTCTTGCCCCATAATTCAAAAGTACTAGGAAGGTGTTGCCCGAGTGATGATGGCCGTGGTGGGGGAGGATGTCCCGCTAGAACCGAGATGGCATATACTGAGAGTAATGGGAGAGACGACGTGGCCGCAATGGGCCAAGACCCTGCTGGCCCTAGCCGGGGGGGTGGTCAAGAGGAATATAGCCCAGGCATGGGGGGCAGGGAAGGCACCCACGTTGAAGGCATGGAAGAAAGACTTAGATTGGTGCTAAGGGGCGGAGCAAGTTATTTATCAGAGTCAGGGATGCCCACGTAAAGGAGCAAAGATATGGGGGGCGTGGGCAAAGTACAGAGGCCAATGGACACCGTTATAAGGAGTGTTACAGAAACTGTCAGGATGCCCAGATGTTTACATACCCCTCGAGTGTATAGCTGATACCAGCTTGTAATTGATTTAGATATGTGTTATGCCTTGGGTTACCGGTGGCAAATGTTTATCCTGTACAATATCCATGCGTATGATAATTATCTGAAGCTTGTTTTTATGTTCAATAAAAATAATTATTTTTTTTAAATCCTGTCCCTGCGGTGCCTGGCCTGCCCGAGAAGATGCCCCTCCTTGGGGAGTGGTCCCCTAGTGATGTCAGTGCAGGCAAGCAATCTATGGGAACGCATCTCATATAGACCATGATGTACATGGACATGGACTGGCCATTGGCCTTGTGGTTTTTGCAGAACTCCATTTTTCCAAGTCTAATGCTGAATAAAGCACATTTTTGTTCTTTTGGCTGATTGTTTGGCTGTACAAAATGTTGCTGATCATTGTACTGCAAATGCTGTTGTAACATTGATTTTGTGCAAATCATGATAGAGTGATGTGATGGACTGTCTGAGGTCCATGTGATATGTGTCCTAGTACAGTGTGTTGTGGAGTTGTTGTAGGCTGAAATGGCTTGTTGTCACAAGCAACATTGTTTTTGACAAGCAGTGTGACAATCTTTTCACAACCTCTCCCATCTTTACCGTTCACTTTAGCACATGTGTTGTGCTTAACATTTCAAGTAATTTTTGGTTGGTTCTTATGGTATGCACAACTCCAATGGACATGCATATTAGCGCATTGATGATGACCAAGTCATCCGTGTCCCTGGTGCCACTTGGGATGCATGGATTCTGAGTATGTGTCACCAACTTGGGCATCACACCTGTACACAGGATGATGGGACCAAAGTATTCTGTGTGTTGTGATCGTTTAGTCAATGTCCGAGTCTCATTCTGACACGGCAGACACATGCCAAGACCAGGCTTGACACAGCGGAACTTCAACAGTAGTGAAATCACCTCTTGGCAGTGTGTTACTCTGTGACCTTTCCTGAGCCCATGGTATGTGTTCTGTGAGCATTAATGTGTGGTGTTGAAAGCCCTTTGACTACCAAGACTGTAGTCCCTGCAGGTGTTCCTGTCTGTGATGATTGCAAACTTGTACATTGATTTGACAACCTATTTGACTGTGAGTGTCCGTGCTGTGTGTGAATGGGACAAAAAGGATCAATCTGGTGACCGCCATGCTTGGGTAGCTATGAGTGCCGGCGCTGTGTGTGAACTCACATTAGACATCTTTAGTATTCCACTACTCACATCTGTGCTACCAACATTATCAAGTTCTTTTTGACTTTGTTCATTTTTCATGCGTTTGCCACTTGTGTGTGTGTGTGACTGCTCACACTCAGCAGATTCTGCCATTCCATGTCACCTGATGTCAACGTGTCTTATTTGTAGGTCTCCTTGAGTGTGTCATTGCTCCGGGACAGTGTTGGCTTTCGCTATGTGTCTGGTACATTTCACATTATGCACTTGTAATAGGTCCGGAGTGGAGTGACAAATTCAAACATGTGTTATGCCTAGCTATGTGTCTTGTGTTTGTAAAACACAGATCCAACCACCACCCCTAGTATTTTTATGGGTGCATGTGCAATGTCACCATTGAATGGAGGCTTATCTGCTACACATTGTATGTGATCAAGGTGTGTGGTGTTTCTATTGGCCAAATTTGACTCGCCTCTTGGCATGGCCCCTAGCTCCATTGTGGCCTTACATTACAGGCCATGCCCTGTGAGTGATGTTTGGGTATGTGTAAGGGAAGGTGTTGTGACAAGACACGTGACACAGTGCACAAGAGTGAGTGTGCTCAAGAGTATGGTCCACATCATGATTTGGCAGCACAGTGCGTCATCATACAGGATACTGTCAGCACAGTGTAGTGGCCTTGAGGTTACCAGGGATGGTGAGTCAGTCTCCTGATCTGTTGTTTGGAGTTCAACCAAGATTGTTCCACAGCTGACTGTTGTTCACCTGCACATTAAACAATGCCAAATTGACAATGGTTTGTGACAGAAGGGTGGAGATGCATCTGGGTTATACTCATGACGCATATGTCTCAGTGGAGTTTAGACCACCCCCGGGGCGGGGGGAGCCTAGAGACACTTACACACACACATGTGTTTGTTCTGCAGTGTGTGTTTGGCTGCCTGTATTGGCACATCTTGACCAGCGTATTTCTACTGGCTTTGTGAGTAGTGATTGAATGTATATTTTGGTTTGTTTGGCTACTGTCCCTGGGAGTCCAACATCTTCAATTTGGCCATTGATCATGCTCTTGATTTGCCATTGCTGTCACAGTGTGGAACAGGATGTTGTGTACACTTTGGTTTTTTGCTGAATTCCTTTGTATGTGTGTCTGTATGTGCCCAAATGCGTGTTAATGCATTTAGATAGTCACTTCTTCCATTGTCAAACTGTACATTGGTGGCAGTGTTAGCCCACATTGGCAATGCTTGTCTACACCTGGCATGTTAGTCTTTGTTAGGACCAACTATGCCTGCCTCCACAGAAAAGTGTTCGTTTGGCACACAACCACTACTTTGTCACTACATTGTTTGCGGTTTTATGCCTCAGAGAATAATACATGATTGTGTGCAAATGCTGGGAGTCTGACCCCACACTCACCTTTTTTTCATTACACTGATGGGGGGTTTATACCCCATGTCCCCTATGTGCTTTGCAAAGATTGGGGTTTGCACCCCATTCTCATCTTCTGGGCACCACACTGATGGGTGGGTGTTACCCCATCTCCCCTATGTGCTTGTCAATGCTGGGTGTTTGTTCCCCCTATAACCTTATGGTGGGCACATTGAGGGGGGGGGGGGGTTTATACCCCATGCCCCCTATGTGCTTCGCAAAAATTGGGGTTTGAAGCCCATGAACATCATTTGGGCACCACACTGATGTGGGGTGTTGCACCATCTCCCCTATGTGCTTGTGAATGCTGGGTGTTTGTACCCCACAATCGGCCATTGTTGACTGGACTGATAGACGTAACAGAATTTATTTGCCTGATGTGTCACTGAATCAAGAGGTTTGTGCACAATGCACAAACCTACCATAGGAGTTGAGGGGGAGTGTTTGCCCTCCACCCCTTCTGGGGTGGACTGTGCTGGACTGTGCTGGGGGGATAGTCAGACACCCCTTCTGGGGTGGACTGTGCTGGGGGGATAGTCAGACACCCCTTCTGGGGTGGACTGTGCTGGGGAGTAGGCATCCGCCCCTTCTGGGGTGGACTGTGCTGGGGAGATAGTCAGATACCCCTTCTGGGGTGGACTGTGCTTGGGGTTAGGCATCCACCCCTTCTGGGGTGGACTGTCCTGTGGGATGTGCATCCACCCCTTCTGTGGTGGACTGTGCTGGGGGATAGTCAGACACCCCTTCTGGGGTGGACTGTGCTGGGGTAGGCATCCACCCCTTCTGGGGTGGACTGTGCTGGGGGATAGTCAGACACCCCTTCTGGGGTGGACTGTGCTGGGGGATAGTCAGACACCCCTTCTGGGGTGGACTGTGCTGGGGGTAGGCATCCACCCCTTCTGGGGTGGACTGTGCTGGGGATAGTCAGACATCCCTTCTGGGGTGGACTGTGCTGTGGGATGGGCATCCACCCCTTCTGGGGTGGACTGTGCTGGGGAGATGTGCATCCACCCCTTCTGGGGTTGACTGTGCTGGGGGATTGTCAGACACCCCTTCTGGGGTGGACTGTGCTGGGGGTAGGCATCCACCCCTTCTGGGGTGGACTGTGCTGGGGGGATAGTCAGATACCCCTTCTGGGGTGGACTGTGCTGTGGGATGGGCATCCACCCCTTCTGGGGTGGACTGTGCTAGGGGGTTGTGCATCCACCCCTTCTGGGGTGGACTGTGCTGGGGGATAGTCAGACACCCCTTCTGGGGTGGACTGTGCTGGGGGTAGGTACCCTTCTGGGGTGGACTGTGCTGGGGGATAGTCAGACACCCCTTCTGGGGTGGACTGTGCTGTGGGATGGGCATCCACCCCTTCTGGGGTGGACTGTGCTGGGGGGATAGTCAGACACCCCTTCTGGGGTGAACTGTGCTGGGGGGTTGGCATCCACCCCTTCTGGGGTGGACTGTGCTGGGGGGTAGGCATCTGCCCCTTCTGGGGTGGACTGTGCTGGGGAGATAGTCAGATACCCCTTCTGGGGTGGACTGTGCTGGGGTAGGCATCCACCCCTTCTGGGGTGGACTGTCCTGTGGGATGTGCATCCACCCCTTCTGGGGTGGACTGTGCTGGGGGATGTGCATCCAACCCTTCTGTGGTGGACTGTGCTGGGGGGATAGTCATACACCCCTTCTGGGGTGGACTGTGCTGGGGGTAGGCATCCACCCCTTCTGGGGTGGACTGTGCTGGGGGTAGGCATCCACCCCTTCTGGGGTGGACTGTGCTGGGGGGATAGTCAGACACCCCTTCTGGGGTGGACTGTGCTGGGGGATAGTCAGACACCCCTTCTGGGGTGGACTGTGCTGGGGGTAGGCATCCACCCCTTCTGGGGTGGACTGTGCTGGGGGATAGTCAGACATCCCTTCTGGGGTGGACTGTGCTGTGGGATGGGCATCCACCCCTTCTGGGGTGGACTGTGCTGGGGAGATGTGCATCCACCCCTTCTGGGGTTGACTGTGCTGGGGGGATTGTCAGACACCCCTTCTGGGGTGGACTGTGCTGGGGGTAGGCATCCACCCCTTCTGGGGTGGACTGTGCTGGGGGATAGTCAGATACCCCTTCTGGGGTGGACTGTGCTGTGGGATGGGCATCCACCCCTTCTGGGGTGGACTGTGCTAGGGGTTGTGCATCCACCCCTTCTGGGGTGGACTGTGCTGGGGGTAGTCAGACACCCCTTCTGGGGTGGACTGTGCTGGGGGTAGGCACCCTTCTGGGTTGGACTGTGCTGTGGGATGGGCATCCACCCCTTCTGGGGTGGACTGTGCTGGGGGGATAGTCAGACACCCCTTCTGGGGTGGACTGTGCTGGGGGTAGGCATCCACCCCTTCTGGGGTGGACTGTGCTGTTGGATGTGCATCTACTCCTTCTGGGGTGGACTGTGCTGGGGGGATGTGCATCCACCCCTTCTGGGGTGGACTGTGCTGGGGGGATGGTCATACACCCCTTCTGGGGTGGACTGTGCTTTGGGATGTGCATCCACCCCTTCTGGGGTGGACTGTGCTGTGGGATGGGCATCCACCCCTTCTGGGGTGGACTGTGCTGGGGGAATGTGCATCCACCCCTTCTGGGGTGGACTGTGCTGGGGGGATAGTCATCCATCCCTTCTGGGGTGGACTGTGCTGGGGGATATTCATCCAACCCTTCTGGGGTGGACTGTGCTGGGGGGATGTGCATCCACCCCTTCTGGGGTGGACTGTGCTGGGGTGATGTGCATCCACCCCTTCTGGGGTGGACTGTGCTGGGGGATGGGCATCCATCCCTTCTGGGGTGGACTGTGCTGGGGTGTGGGCATCCACCCCCTATGTGTGTTTTGTCTTTCATGGGATCGTCACGTATTAGTGGGTGGTAGGTGTCTGACTTACCGTCTGCGACGTACGCCTCGGTTCCGGTTGTTGAATCGGTCATAGACGTACAGTACAGGGATGACATGCGCGATCGGATACATGGCTGCTTCGTCTCGTACGCGGTGTTCGTGTTGTGGCGCGAATCGGACCTGATGTACTGCTTTTCCGGATGCTGTGACGTGCTGGAGGTGGCGACCTGTTCGGCGCGTAGGAAGTACGCATCGTACTTGGTCGGCTGGAAACTGCTGTGGAAATGCCTCCGGACGACTCCATTTCACGTTTACGGAGCCGGCTCGTACGGGAAATGTAGCTGGAATCGGAGCGTACGTGTCGGTCGGGATTTGGACACCATAGCGCATCGTACTTCATCGTTGGGACGGACCGGCTCCCGGAACGAGTCGGTCGGCAGGTAACGCTACGGACAGCTCTCGGAGGGCTGTCCGAGCGAGATCGGAATCGGCCCCTTAGTGTTGATTTCTGAAGGTGTCTCCATATACACTGATTAAAATGATAGTAGCAACCCTGAATGGATGTGTGTGGGTAGGATTTTAGAATTGCATTTATCATTGCCTGTTCAAAATCAATAATTATTTTCTGTGGAAAATAATTATTTGTTTCTTGTTTAATTTTATTTAGTATTTCCATATATGTGGAATTTTGTTTATTAGGTAGTAAGGCGTAGATAAAAGGGATGTTGGTGTTTTGATATATGGCATGGATAGTATATAGTTAATAGAATGGTTTTGGACAAATCTTAAAAGTACCATCCATCATCCATGTTTCTGACTGTTGTAGTTTGATTAAATTATTTGCGGTTCCAAACATAATTATTCTTTTTTCTTTACATTTGTTGTCATAAAGAACAAAGGACTCTTCGTTATGAGTTATAGCTAGTTCTGGGGGAATTTCTACCTCTTCAAATGTTTTTGGGGCAGGTGTGGTGGTAGTTGTGGCTTTTTTTGTTCGAGCTATAGTCCTTTTTAATGAAGAAATAGAGGGCATTTGGCCAGTAGCATGTTTGGGTACTTTGGGCAGCAATTGTTTAAGTATTTCAGTGGTAGGTTTTTGTGAGCTTGTGCTAGCTTCTTTAATGTCATCTAGGGCACTCCTCACCTCTATTTCTGTAACATTTGGGGGTGGTTATGCTCCCTCGTATATAAAACAGTTGTTTCTCTAGTTGTTGCCCTCCCATAACACTTATTCGAATAGTACTTGCTACCTTTCCAATTTACATTAAGTCCAATTTGCTTTTCCTGGGTATAGGCATACCCCATGTAACATAGCAAGAACTTTCCTTTCTGGGAAGTGATAAATTGGGCGCTTTCTGTCATTGTTGTGTTTTAAATGCTACGAAAAATGTATATGGAAATTAATAAAACCAATAATGTACAGGTTTTTTACTTAATACAGACACATTGTTATTAATATACTTACAATGTCGATTTTGAGCTCGTTTTCAATGTAGATGTTCTTTGTTTGTTAGTTGAATTCTGTTTTATTGCTGATGTTTCTGTTGGTAGAATAAAACATATTTTAAATTATTTTGTTCAATTGTATTTGGGGTGGGGGTTTGGGATGAAGTTGGCGTTTGGTTGGGTGTTTTAGATACTTTTTTCAAATGCTTTTTGCTGAATACTTACTTTATTTGTTAGATGATTTTAGAAGGTTGTCTGGAATTGTTGGAATGTTTTGAGAATTATCTGTAGAGGAAACATAAATTGCAAAAAGATTTGTATTAATTATTTGAGCATGATAAATAGTAGTTTTAGAAGATTAGCAATACTATAATATTATAAATGATATTTTACTTACTTTTGAAGTATAAGATATATATTTTTTAATGAAAGTACTTGCTTCTGGCAGAAATCCAGCAGAGTTTAGTCTTCTTTATTCGTTTTGGTTTAGGGTGTAAAATAAAAATAATTTTTCGTTCTTTATATAGTGTTCAAATAATTGTTTGGTTAACGCTATTGGTTTATTTTTACATTGTGTGTATTTCATTGGTTGATCTTCATTGTTTTAATTGTTTTGGCAGTTGTTTTCTATATATGGAAAACGCTAATTAATAGTCAGTTACTGTTTTTTTTTTAAATAGGTTGAATGATTTAAATGTGTATTATATTATATGTGATGTTAAATAATGTGTGTATATTATTTAAATATAAAATGTAAATAGGTATTAATAGTGTATTTATGATTTATTGTTGTATAATGTGTTACTATGTTTTAAATTAATTATATTTTATTTATTTTGTATGCAGTGTGTTAGAACTGGGGGTCTCTAGTTGGCAGAGGTAGGTACCTTTGTCCAAATAGGGACCCTTGCTTCTAGTCAGGGTAAGGGGGATACACTACTAAAATAACGCCTGCTCACCCCCTTGGTAGATTGGCACGAGCAGGCAGGCTTATCTCAGAGGCAGTGTGTAAAGCATTTGTTAATAAATACAGTAATACAGTGACAACACTACAGATGGACACCACACAAGTTGTAGTATAAAAATAAGTATTTTTTATATAGACTTAACACAAGACCCAAAACGACAAAAATCCACAATACACTATGAAAAATATGACTGTCAATGGTAGAAAATAGTTCAGTTCAAATGTAGGTGATAAATGCGACACTCTACGTTCAATGTACCTTGGGATGCCCAACGCGATACAAACAAAAGAGTTGCACGGAAGGTGATGCGTCGGTTCCTTACATGCAAGAACGGTGATGCGTCGGTTCCTTGCTCCAGGGGAGGTGATGCGTCGGTTCCCTACTGCTGCGTAGGGGACGGTGATGCGTCGGTTCCTTACCAGAGAGGAGGTGATACATCGGTTCTTCACTGCGTGGGGAGGTGATGCGTCGGTTTCTTACTGTGCTTCTGTGGCGATGCGACCAGCAGTGCCTCGATGCGATGATGATCCGGTGCAATGAAACAAAATGGCGTCTTCCTCTCGATGCGAAAACGAAGGGGCGATGCGTGCATGCCCGACGGCCGTGCGGCGACTCGGTGAATCTTCTGAGCCGCGACAGGCCCTGCGACACGCTTCTCCGATGAAGCGACAGCATCTGCTGCGACGGCGGCACTCTTCTCCGGTGATGCGAGGCACTTCTGTGATGCGATGGCAACAGCGGCAGCGGCGGCACGCTTTCTCGGCGATGCGACGACAACTGCTGCGGCGGCGACACGCTTCTTCTTCGTGAGTCGCGCTTCCAGCTCCCAGCGACACGCAGTCTCTCAGAAGGCCCAACACAACAGTAGGCACTTCAAATTCCCAGCAAGGGAATTCAGGGGAGCTGGTTGGTGAAGTCTTGTGTCCCTGAGACTTCAGCAGGAGGCAAGCTCAATCTTCAAGCCCTTGGAGATTTTCTGCAAGATGGTGAAAGTAAGCACAAAGTTCCTTTCTCCTTTCTTTGGCAATCAGGCAACTACTGTAGGCCAATCCCTCAAACAGCACACAGCATAGGGATAGTCTCCTCCTTCAGTTTCTCTGGTTCCCCTCCTCAGCAAAGGTTCTTCTTGTTTCCCAGAAGTGATCTAAAATCTTTGGGTCTGGGCCCCAGTATTTATACCCATAAATCCTTTGTCCTCTGAAGGCAGAGGGTCCTGTACCTAGTCCAAACCAGTTCTGGGTGCATTCTGCCAGTGCACAACTTCTTCCTTTGTCAATGTGGGCCAGGGACAAAGGAGGTGGAGCCAGCATTGTGGAAGGCAGGCACAGCCCTATTCAGGCCCAGGTGCTACTCCTCCCACCACTCCTCATGCAGATAGGTCTATTCAGCCTAGTGCTGACTCACCCTGCCTCCTGGAGTCCCTCAGCCCCTGTCACTCACAAACCCAGACATACAATACACAAGCTAGCAGAGGCAGGCTAGATGGTTAGGCAAGAAAATACCTACTTTCTAAAAGTGGTATTTTCAAACACAGAATGTTAAAACCAACTTCACTAAAAGATGTATTTTATCATTCTGAGTTCAGGCATACTAAATTTGTTTTTCTACCATGTTCCCTGGGTCCGTTAGGATTATAAGATGTTATAATCAAACTGTCCATTCTGGCCTATGGGAACAGGTAGCCTTGCAATAGTGAAAAACAAAATTGGCTGTAATTCACTATCAGGACATGCCACACTTACCAGGGCATGTCCTACCTTACACATACAATGCACCCTGCCCTAGGGCCTACCTTAGAGGTGACTAATATGCAGGAAAGGGAAGGTTTGGGGACTGGTAAGTGGGTGCACTTACCAAGTCGACATGGCAGTACCAGACTGCACACAGGCTCTGCAATGGCAGGCCTGAGACACACTTTACAAGCTGCTCCTGTGGGTGGCACAACCAGTGCTGAAAGCCCACCAGCAGCATTTGATTCACAGGCCCTGGGCACAAGCAGTGCACTGTACTAGGGTCTGACAGTGAATCAAATAGGCCAAACATGGAGTCACCAATCCATACATCAATTTACCATAGGGAGCACTTGCACTTTGGCACTGAATAGCAGTGGCAAAGTGCCCAAATCATCTAGACCAGTAAAAACATATCAACAACAGTGGCGGCATAGTGAAAAAATGGAAGGGAGACCCACGCCAAGGATGCCAGGTCTAACATGTGTCCCCTCCAGCTGAAATGTGGGGAGAACTATCCTACCTCTAGGGAGTTCTCATCACTAAGGCGGAAGAATCTGGACAGACCATCAGCATTGGAGTGTTCTGTACCAGGGCAGTGTTCCACCATAAAGTCCATCCCCTGTAGGGAAATGGACCACATCAACAGCTTTGGATTCTCACCCCTCATCTGCATCAACCATCTGAGGGGCCTGTGGTCTGTCTGAACCAGGAAGTGAGTCCCAAACAGGTATGGTCTCAACTTCTTCAGCGCCCAGACCACAGCAAATGCCTCATGTTCAATAGCACTCCACCTCTGTTCCCGTGGAAGTAACCTCCTACTGATGAAGGCTACAGGTTGGTCTAGGCCCTCCTCATTTAACTGTGCCAGAACAGCCCCTACACCATGCTCTGAAGCGTCTGTTTGGACCATAAACTCTTTTGAGAAGTTGGGCGCCTGAAGCACGGGGGCCGTGCACATGGCAGTCTTCAAGGCGTCAAAAGCTCTCTGACAGGTGTCAGTCCAAATCACTCTCTTGGGCTGCTTCCTGGAAGTCAGCTCTGTCAAGGGTGCAACGATGCTGCCATACCCCTTGAAAAATCTCCAGTAATACCCAGTGAGTCCTAAAAAGGCTCTCACCTCTGTTTGGGTCTTGGGGGGCTCCCAAGCCAGAATGGTATCAATCTTGGGCTGTAGGGGCGCCACCTGGCCGCTCCCAACCTGGTGTCCCAAGTACACCACGGAACCCTGCCCGATCTGGCACTTACTCGCCTTGATCGTGAGGCCTGCCCTCCGCAGTGCCATCAACACTTCCCAGAGGTGGCGCAGATGTTCTTCCCAACTGGCGCTGAATACTGCGATGTCATCCAGGTAGGTGGCACTGAAATCTTCCAGTCCAACCAACACCTGGTTGACCAACCTCTGAAAGGTGGCAGGGGCATTCTTCATCCCAAAGGGCATAACCTGGAATTGGTAGTGCCCATCTGGTGTGGAGAATGCTGACCTCTCTTTGGCCCCATCAGTCAAGGCGATCTGCCATACCCAGATGTTAAGTCAAACGTGCTGAGGTACCGGGCAGCCCCTAACCGATCGATGAGCTCATCAGCTCTGGTGATGGGGTGCGCGTCAGTCCTGGTGACTGAATTGAGTCCTCGGTAGTCCACACAGAACCGAAGTTCGGGTGTGGCACCAGGCGCGGCAGCCTTTGGGACCAAGACCACTGGGCTGGCCCAAGGGCTGTGAGAGGACTCAATCACCCCCAATGCAAACATCTTAGAGACCTCCTCCTTGATGCAAGCTCTCACCCTGTCAGTCACTCTGTAAGCCTTGTGCTTGACAGGAGGACTGTTCCCAGTGTCCACATCATGGACGCACCAATCAGTGACACTAGGAACCAGGGAAAACAGGTCAGGAAACTGTCCCAACAGTTGGCAACAGTCTTCCTGCTGCTCAGGTGTCAGGGAGTTAGAGAGGTTCACACCCTCCACTGACCCATCTTGCTCTGTTGCAGACAGGAGGTCAGGAAGATGTTCTGTCTCCTCTTCCATTCCATCATCTGTTGCTAGGAGCATGCCCACTTCGGACCTCTCAAAATGGGGCTTCAGGCATTTGACATGTAGGACCCGCAAAGGGTTCCTGGGAGATCGCAAGTCCACCAGGTAGGTGACGTTACTCTTGTGCTCCACCACCTCAAATGGTCCGGTCCACTTATCCTGGAGCGCGCAAGGCTCCACGGGGGCCATGACCCACACTTTCTGTCCAGGCTGAAACTCGATCAGAGTGGCATTCTGATCATACCATCGTTTCATCTCCTCCTGGCTGGCTTCCAGATTCGCCTCAGCGAGTTGTCTGAATCGCCTAGTTTGGTTTCTAAAGGCCAGCATGTAGCTAAATACATCCTGGGGAGGTTTACTGGGAGCTTTCTCCCAGCCTTCTTTCACCAAACTCAGAGGTCCTCTCACCGGGTGACCATAGAGCAGTTCAAAGGGTCTGAACCCTAAGGACTTCTGTGGCACCTCACGGTAAGCAAAGAGAAGGCATGGCAAGAGGACGTCCCACTTACGCCTCATGGGTTCTTCCAGACCCATAATCATGCCCTTCAGGGTCCGGTTGAATCTCTCAACCAGCCCATTTCCTTGGGGCTGGTAAGGAGTGGTGACCTTATAGGTAACACTGCACTCCTGCCACAGGGACTTCATATACTTGGATATGAAGTTTGTATCACGGTCACTCACCACCTCCTTGGGGAACCCCACACGGGAGAAAATCCCCATCAGTGCACGTCCCACCATGGGGGCCGTCACTGTCCGAAGAGGGATGGCTTCTGGGTACCGGGTGGCATGGTCCACCAAGACCAGGATGAACCTGTTGCCATGGCTGTCTTGGGTCCAGTGGCCCCACAATGTCAATACCCACCCGTTCAAAGGGGGTGCTGACCACAGGGAATGGCTGGAGGGGAGCCTTGTGCTTCCTCCCACTTTTTCCACTTGCCTGGCAAGTCTGACATGTCCTGCAATGAGTGTCTGAACTCTTGCGCATCTGGGGCCAATAAAAGTGGGTGACAAGCCTTTCAAAGGTCTTGCTCTGCCCCAGATGTCCTGCTAAAGGCACATCATGAGCCAGACCCAGTAGGAAGGCTCTGAAGCGCTGGGGTACCACCAGCACACGGGCTGACCCAGGCTCAGCAACCTTAGGCTTGCTATACAGGAGTCCATTCTCCCAGTAGATCCAATGTGATCCAGACTGATCACCCACTGCCTGGTTTGTGGCCTGTTGCCGCAAACCCACAAGAGAAGGGCACTTGTTCTGCTCCTCACAGATCTCCTCCCTGGAGGGGCCTCCCTCCTGCTGCCAATGGGTCAGCTCAGGTAGGTCCCCCAGTTCGGCCACTTGCTCCCCTGTAGGTTCCAGATCATCCCCCTCAGGTTATGCTTCCTCCTGGACCGTGGGAACTACGGGGGCCGGTTTCCCGTGCCCCCTGCCTCTTCTCTTCAAGGCAGGCACCTGGGCCACCCTCTCAGGCTCCAGGTCCTCTTGAACACCTCTACTGGCTGCCATAGACCGAGTGGTCGCGCACACCCACTCAGGCAGACCCAACATCTCTAAATGAGACCTTCTCTCCACCTCTGCCCAAGGTGAACTCTCCAAATCGTTGCCCAACAGACAGTCTACAGGCATGGCTGGCCTCACAGCTACTTGAAAGGTACCTGAGACCCCCCACTCAAAGGGAACCTGAGCCACTCTGCAGTGGCTCTCTGAGTTGTCCGCGGCAACTACTGGGCAGAATGCATTGGGGATCACCTGCTCTTCAGACACCAGCCGACAACTGACAGCTGTCACACTGGCTCCGTTGTCTCTCAGAGCCTCCACCCTTTGGCCATTGATGGTCACCCACTGCCTGTATTTCTTAGTGTTATCAGGCAGTTGGGCCCTGGGGACCATCTCACTGTCTCCTAAAGAGACCAAGGACATTGCTACGGGACCCCACCCACCTTGGGCACCCATCTCCTCCCCCAGGGCTACACTAGCTACCTGTCGGGATGGTGCACCAGTGGGTGCTGATTTTCCATACAAGGGACATCTAGTCTCCCAGGAGCAGTGGCCCACTTGACCACACTTAAAGCAAGTCTTGGGCCCCCTGTGAACAAGCTTATCTGTCGGGCCCCTGGCTTCTTTTCAGGGGGAGGCTGGTAACCCTTCCCTTGGTTCCCTTGGGGATTACTCTGGGGCCCTTTCTGGAACTCCCTCTGTTTACCCTTGTCCCCCCCACTCCTCTGCTGGGGACCCTGCCCACCTTTGGCGGAGTCTCCCATGTGACCCTTGTGGACCCGGGTGCTCACCCAGCGGTCCGCCTCCTCAGCAAGCTTCCTAGGGTTAGTCAGCCTACTATCAATAAGGTGCTGGAGTAGCTCTGGAAAACAATTTCCTGACAAGTATTCCCATGCAATCAAATCAAAGAGCGCTTCAAAATCATTCACTTTGCTACCCTTCACCCAACCATCCAATGCTCTGCAAAAAAAAGTCACATATTCTACACAGGTACTGCCCTCCAACGTTTTGCAGTTCTTGAACCTCTGCCTATACAGTTCAGGAGTCAACCCATACCTGGACATCAATGCTTCTTTCATATGACCATAAGAATTGTGGACTTCAGAGGGCAAGTCTAATAAGGTATCCCGCCCCTCACTAAGGAACCGCCCCCACAACCCCGCTCCCCAATCCTTCTCAGGGACCCGGTGTGAGGTCATAGCTACCTCATAGGCTTTGAACCATTGCCCAATGTCATCATTTTTATAAAACTCTTTCACCGCATCCTTAGGTATATACACCCTTGCTTCAACAGGCATGGACGGTGTGCTGCCACCAGAGGGAGTAATATCTAAGCTCTTAGCTTTCAACTCCAACTCCCTCAAACTTCCCTCATGCTCCATTTGCATCCTCTTTTCCTCTAGGGCTAATTTCTTAATTTCCAATTCCAACTGCCCACCCATCTTAAGCTTGGTCAGCTCCATTTCATGCACCCTACTTCTCTCCCTGTCCTCCAGCTCTCCTGGGGACAGGCCCTTGGAAGAAACACTGCTGCCTGTTGGGGAAGGTGCTTTCCTCCCCCCTGGACCCAATAGCCCATCTAGCTGCCCTCCTGCATTCTCAGCCCCCTCCTCATGCTCTTCCACATGCTCAGGGGTACTTCTTGCTTCCACCCAGGCCCTCAGCGCCTTTTGGAACTCATTCTTCTTGGAGAGCCCGGTCATAGCAACTTTCAATTTCCTGCAGAGGTATTTCAGCTGTTTTACAGTGTAACTTTCCAGCTTTTCTTCCTCAAAATCTAAATCAACAGATGCGATGGACGCTATTTTGCTCATGGTGAAACTTGGCAGTTCTTGGCAAAAATAGAAATCCCAGGAAAAAACAATCTACCAAAATGTAAGTGGTTGCGTTTGGTCTGCACTCACTAGTAGTGTACACCAATCACTGTATATGAGTCACAAACGCAAGTCCAGAATCCTCACCGCTGACCACCAATGTTAGAACTGGGGGTCTCTAGTTGGCAGAGGTAGGTACCTTTGTCCAAATAGGGACCCTTGCTTCTAGTCAGGGTAAGGGGGATACTAAAACCCCTGCTCACCCCCTTGGTAGCTTGGCACGAGCAGGCAGGCTTATCTCAGAGGCAGTGTGTAAAGCATTTGTGAATACATACAGTAATACAGTGACAACACTACAGATGGACACCACACAAATTGTAGTATAAAAATAAGTATTTTTTATATAGACTTAACACAAGACCCAATACGACAAAAATCCACAATACACTATGAAAAATATGACTGTCAATGGTAGAAAATAGTTCAGATCGAATGTAGGTGATAAATGCGACACTCTACGTTCAATGTACCTTTCGATGCGTAACGCGATACAAGCAAAAGAGTTGCAGGGAAGGTGATGCGTCGGTTCCTTACACGCAAGAACGGTGATGCGTCGGTTCCTTGCTCCGGGGGAGGTGATGCGTTGGTTCCCTACTGCTGCGTAGGGGACGGTGATGCGTCGGTTCCTTATCGGAGAGGAGGTGATGCGTCGGTTCTTCACTGCGTGGGGAGGTGATGCGTCGGTTTCTTACTGCGCTTCTGTGGCGATGCGACCAGCAGCGCCTCGATGCGATGACGACCCGGTGCAATGAAACAAAATGGCGTCTTCCTCTCGATGCAACAACGAAGGGGCGATGCGTGCACGCCCGACGGCCGTGCGGCGATTCGGTGAATCTTCTGAGCCGCGACAGGCCCTGTGACACGCTTCTCCGGTGATGAGACAGCGTCTGCTGCGACGGCGGCACTCTTCTCCGGTGGTGCGAGGCGCTTCGGTGATGCGATGGCGACAGCGGCAGCGGCGGTACGCTTTCTCGGCGGTGCCGACGACAACTGCTGCGGCAGCGACACGCTTCTTCTTCGCGAGTCACGCTTCCAGCTCCCAGCGACACGTAGTCTCTCAGAAGGCCTAACACAACAGTAGGCACTTCAAATTCCCAGCAAGGGAATTCAGGGGAGCTGGTTGGTGAAGTCTTGTGTCCCTGAGACTTCAGCAGGAGGCAAGCTCAATCTTCAAGCCCTTGGAGATTTTCTGCAAGATGATGAAAGTAAGCACAAAGTTCCTTTCTCCTTTCTTTGGCAATCAGGCAACCACTGTCGGCCAATCCCTCAAACAGCACACAGCATAGGGATAGTCTCCTCCTTCAGTTTCTCTGGTTCCTCTCCTCAGCAAAGGTTCTTCTTTTTTCCCAGAAGTGATCTAAAATCTTGGGGTCTGGGCCCCAGTATTTATACCCATAAATCCTTTGTCCTCTGAAGGCACAGGGTCCTGTACCTAGTCCAAACCAGTTCTGGGTGCATTCTGCCAGTGGACAACTTCTTCCTTTGTCAATGTGGGCCAGGGACATCAGACACACCACAGGAGGTGGAGCCAGCATTGTGGAAGGCAGGCACAGCCCTATTCAGGCCCATGTGCTACTCCTCCCACCACTCCTCATGCAGATAGGTCTATTCAGCCTAGTGCTGACTCACCCTGCCTCCTGGAGTCCCCCAGCCCCTGTCACTCACAAACCCAGACATACAATACACAAGCTAGCAGAGGCAGACTGGATGGTTAGGCAAGAAAATACCTACTTTCTAAAAGTGGTATTTTCAAACACAGAATGTTAAAACCAACTTCACTAAAAGATGTATTTTATCATTCTGAGTTCAG
This sequence comes from Calotriton arnoldi, assembly GCA_963921515.1. Classification (NCBI taxonomy): domain Eukaryota; kingdom Metazoa; phylum Chordata; class Amphibia; order Caudata; family Salamandridae; genus Calotriton; species Calotriton arnoldi. The sequence continues at coordinate 1,700,656 of CAWUFW010003755.1, read as the reverse complement.
GCATACAAAATTCGTTTTTCTACCATGTTCCCTGGGTCAGTTAGGATTATAAGATGTTATAATCAAACTGCCCATTCTGGCCTATGGGAACAGGTAGCCTTGCAATAGTGAAAAACGAAGTTGGCTGTAATTCACTATCAGGACATGCCACACATACCAGGGCATGTCCTACCTTACACATACAATGCACCCTGCCCTAGGGCCTACCTTAGGGGTGACTAATATGCAGGAAAGGGAAGGTTTGGGGACTGGTAAGTGGGTGCACTTACCAAGTCGACATGGCAGTACCAGACTGCACACAGGCTCTGCAATGGCAGGCCTGAGACACACTTTACAAGCTTCTCCTGTGGGTGGCACAACCAGTGCTGCAAGCCAACCAGCAGCATTTGATTCACAGGCCCTGGGCACAAACAGTGCACTGTACTAGGGTCTGACAGTGAATCAAATAGGCCAAACATTGAGTCACTAATCCATACATCAATTTACCATAGGGAGCACTTGCACTTTGGCACTGAATAGCAGTGGCAAAGTGCCCAAAGCATCTAGACCAGTAAAAACATATCAACAACAGTGGAGGCATAGTGAAAAAATGGAAGGGAGACCCACGCCAAGGATGCCAGGTCTAACACAGTGTCTGTTTATTTATTTAAATATATTTATGGTGTTAAGTTTTGTTTGTTTTATCGGTTTTTAAGTTGTCGATTTTTTTTTAAAACAATATTATTGTTGTCTATATTTTTGTGATCGATATTTTGGACATGTGGTATATTTTTAAATGATGTTCGATATTTTAAATGACGATATTTATGTGTTCGATAATAGTGTTATCGATGTTAATGTTTTACTATATTTTGGTGTCGATAATAGTGTATTTTTTTTATTAAGGATAGGGTATCGATATTAGTGTAGTCGATATTTTTGTGTCAATAAAAAAGTAGGTCGATATTGTGTCTGTCGATATTCTGTCAGTGATTCGCTACAGTTTTAAATAACTATGCATTAATAAATAAACAAAAGTACTCTGGTAAATCCTTGTGTGGGTGATACACTGTTACTGTTTGTGCAACATCTGCACATGCCTGATTTCTTCTGTGCGCCTGTATGTCGCAGTCCCTGTGGAGTACACCTGTGTCCTTTTTGAACAGAAAAAGGCAGCCTGCCCGGAAGTGACACATAGCAGCAGAGACAGTGTAATAAGTATTCACTAGTATCATTTAATGGAAAAGAAAACCTTTATGATGTTCATCCTTGCAAGGAAGAAGGAGTAGAAATTGAGCTACAACAAATTTGTCATTCCTGAGTTGAAATTTGAATTGGATGGATGCTATGGAATTACTCTTCCTGATACAGTTTTTATTACATTTATTGCTGTACCAGACAGAATAGCTGTCACTGTTTTATATGAAAAAAGAGGAAAATAAAGGAAGAAATAAAGAAACCTAACAGCTGTTCCAATTGTGACATTAGTGACAATGTCTTTGGCAAGTATCATAAACCCGATTGTTTCTAAACGATGCAGGTAAACAATTAGCAGGAGTCAGTCAAACTGTTTGGAATCCTATCTCATCGCTATTTGGGTTAAAACATATCTCTCTTAAGAAAACAACATTTTGCTAGGTAACCTCAGCTTAGATGGATGGAAGGTCCATGATTACCTTCTGGAAATATTTTTTGTTGAAGGAGAAGGGGGTACCAGAGGTATTTTTGAGAAACGACTGAAAATAATAGAAAATAATTTTCATCAAAAGGTAAAAGTGGTGGGCTTTTCAAGTTGGGCGCCCTCCTGAAGCGTGTGTGTCATATTGCCCAATTTCCCTCATTAATACTGAACTCAATCTATGCACCAAGATACTTGCTAATTGTCTCCTTCGTGCCATACCCATGTTGGTCCACATGGACCAATACAGCTTCATGCCCCATTGCAGGACTGTATTCGGCGGGTGCAGGTGGCCGTGGTGTACCGCCATCTCACGCCCGACTGCAACACCTTTCTCCTTCGCAATTTCGAGAAGGAGTTTGTCTCTGTTGAGTGGGATTTCCTTTGGGACTTCTTGACCCTATTTGGTTTTGGTCCCTGCTTCCTCAGACTTGTGCAAACTTTATATACTGCCACCTCAGTGTGTATCAGTCTGAACAATTCCTAGTCTGGGGCTTTCCCGATTAGGAGGGGTACTTGCCAAGGTTGCCTCCTGTCCCCTCTCCTGTTTGCCCTTGTGATCGAGCCCTTTGTGGTGTGGGTCCACTCAATGTACAGATACAGGGTAACGCTGTGCTGGAGGCTCGCATCACGCCTTATGCCGAAGGCATGGTGCTATGCCTACACAACCCCTCGTCATCGGGTTCCCGGGCATTAGCCATGCTCGATATTTATGGTCAAGCATCTGGGCTTTTGGTCAACCATGCCAAATGTATGCTGATTCCCTTGACAGATCGATTACAGGAGAAAGTATGGCTGATGAGGCTCCATACCCCTTCGTCGGCTGAGCGTTCTCTACCTTGGTATATACATCTCATTGCTTCCCGACCTGATGTGGTCACTGAATATTATGCGTCTGGTGTCACGTTTAAGGAAAGACCTTGAGGGCTAGGCCTCCCTCTGCCTAAACCTTTTCGGAAGGATCGCGCTATTTAAAATGATGATCTTGCCTCAGTTTGTGTATGTTTTGCAGAAATTCCCCCACATATTCCCCCGGAGTGGTTTCGTTTGGTCCAGGCCCTTATACGTCCCTTCTTCTGGAACCCTAGGTTTCCGTGTATAGCCTTTCGCAAATGTGTGCAATCTACCTTTGATGGGGGCTTGGCTGCAGCTGGCCTACAGCTTTAATATTGGCCCTCCAATTGGTGGTCCTGAATGACTGGCTCCACGGGAGATGCGAGGACCCAGGGTATCATGCGCAACTCTCTCTTATGTCATGGGAGATGATTACCGATCGTTTGTATGGGTCTCCAGTTCCCCGAGCTTTACCAGATCTTATGGGGATGGTTCTCCACATCTGGCGGGTAGCTATGAAGTGGACTGATTGAGGGGGAAGGGTCACGCTAAAGACCCCCCCTGTGGAGGTGCACTCTTCTCCACCACGTTTTGGGCCTAAAGGTCTTTGGTTGATGGAACCTCATCTGCATCTCCCAGTTTGGTGATATATGGCAGGACTCTGTGTTCCTTTTCTAAGTTGCAGGCCGACTTTCACTTACACCAGACACAGTTTTTACACTTTCTGCAGATCTGCCATGCTTTATCTTCTCATCACCTATATTTGGGTGTGGTCCCCGAATATAGTCCTCTGGTAGTGAAAGTCCTTATGTCGCTTCTGGGCCACAAGGGATCTCGCAGATTTACCGGTCCCTGCACGCCAATTCCCCGGATTTATTTCTACCTCTCCGCACTAGGTGGGAGGATTGGTTGGGAGCACTAGAGGATGGAGAATGGAGGAAAGCACTTATTGTGCCTAAGGAGTTGGCCATCTCCTCGCAATTTCGCAGGATTCAACTTAATGTTCTCCATAATACTTATTTGATGCCTGAGCGGCTGTGGAAGGCTGGTCAACTTCCATCGCCTGCATGTTATCGCTGTGCTGCTGATACCGCTGACTTTTATCAATCAATTTCAATCAATTTCAGTTTATTGTTTAGTTAATTAAAACCATAACAATTTTACAAATACAAAAGACTAAAGAGAAAAAAATGTAAAACCACCCAGAGTATCTTAAAACAATACTATGATAGTAATAAAAAACATTGGTGGATTAAAAACCTTGATTCTGTACTGAGCCTCGTGACTTAATCACATTTTTAATGCAATCAATTAGTTACTACTACTAAGGGATGATAAAAAAAAAGTAAAACGACCCAGTACATTTTAAAACAATAATACTGTAATAATACAAACCTAGATAGGTCATAACGAGCAATTCTATAAAGTGACACGTGACATAATAAAAAGGTAAAATCCATGCATGCCCTCACAGAGACTATGAGAATGGATATAATTACAGTCCTACCAAAGCCCCAAAAAGACCCACAGAACTGCACCTCCTATCACCCCATATCCCTCCTAAATGTAGACACCAAGCTATTTACACGGATACTAGCCAACGGACTGGGATAGTATATGCCTGGTAATCAGGGCTCATTCCAGGACGCACGTGCGGGGACAATACGAAGCGGATATTCCATCTTATCGATAAAACCAACAGCTCACAGACGCCCGAACTTCTCTTATCAATAGACACCGAAAAAGCGTCCCATCGGGTGCATTGGCACTTTCTGCACGAATTGTTGGAAGCTGTAGGCCTAGGCCCTTGCTTTCGCCAATGGCTATGGGCTAGCTACACAGACCCTAAAGCCATGGTCTGTGTCAACCACACCTTATCCCCAGTCTTCCCAATATCGAGAGGAACACAACAGGGGTGCCCCCTGCCCCCCCTCCTGTTCACGCTCTATATGGAGCTGCTGGCGGAGAAGATACGGGGACATCCTCTTATTGAGGGAGTGAAGATGGGTGGCCAGGCACACAAAATAGCATTATATGCTGATGAGGTGCTGCTCACAATAACTAAACCACGCCAGTCGCTGCCCCCATTACTTGAGGAACTGGCGGCATTTGGGGAAGCGCCCGGGTTTAAGATGAATGCCGCCAAATCTCAAGCCCTCAACCTCACTATCCCTCGAGATGAACAGACATACCTAGCTAACATCTTCCCCTTCTCATGGGCCATGCAGGGTATTTCATACTTAGGCATCCAGCTATTCTCCACCATCAACAAGTCTTTATCGCACAACTACGCCACTTTGTTGGCCATGGTGCGCTCACTCATACAATCTTGACATGGAGGCCCCATCTCTTGGTTGGGACAAATAGCTGCTGTCAAAATGACTCTGTTGCCCAAAATTTTATATTTAATGCAAGTGTTGCCATTGCAACCACTCCGCACTGTGATAAAGAAACTGCAACTATCGCTGGAGTCCTTCATCTGGGGCGGTAAAAAATCTAGGATGGCTAGGGAGCTTGCATATCTTCCAGTGGCTAAGGGAGGTCTGGGGATACCCCAATTGACATGCTATCAGCATGCCGCGCAATTGAGGTTTTTAGTGGAGTGGAAACGTCTACTTACGGAAAAGCATTGGTGCTTCCTGGACCAGGCAGTGGCCTGGCATCCACATCTGGAAGGTACCCTGGCTGTTGCCAAGAAACGCCCACCTGGAGTGTATATCTCCCCAATAGCCAGGGCCACAATGGGCGCCTGGGACAAATTGAGCGTTTCCAAGGGCCTTACTATCCCGATCTCTCCACTCACCCCGTTCATAGGAAATGCGGACTTTCCCCCGGCTATGCTTGGCATAACCTTCTCTCAGTGGCAAGAGGCTAACTGCAAGTGCATAGGAGACCTCTTCGATGAGCGGGAACTATGAGATTTCCCAGGGCTCCAACAGGACTTTGGCCTCCCGGACTCAGACACGCAGCAGTTCACCACTGGGTGACTCAAACTGACATGCGACCCCACGCTAGCAGACCCCTCACGCAATTTGAGCGCTGGCTCTTAACACGGAGCGATGATTGGCATTTGCTGTCCGACATTTATTCCTTTTTGAACACCTCTATTAACTCCCTACTGTCGCCAACGAGGTCCAGATGGGAAACGGAATGTGAATGCACGTTCACAGACAAAGAATGGACAGACATCTTGCAACTGACCCATACATCGGCACACTGCGCAGCTGGGAAGGAGACACTCCTAAAACTAGTGCACTATTGGTACTACAAGCCCACACTCCTGGCCAAGTGGAAGCGGGGATACAATGACAAATGCTAGTGTCATTGCGGCAACTCAGGTACACTCACACATCTCTTGTGGCACTACCTCAAATTACACCATTATTGGGAAGAGATACTGACCGATATAGATCAAATGTTCGACACCGAATTACCTGGCTTCCCTAGCTACATTCTCCTGGGGCTTTCCAATGCCTTGATGTACCCACTTCGTTCCCCTAGGGGGAGGGCCATTACCCTGGCATTGTGTACAGCAAAGAAAGTTTTGCTATCCAGATGGGGAACAGACTCCACATCCACACATCTGGACTGGCTGCACAAGCTTTGGGACTTATTAAGCATGGAAAAACTAACAGCAGTTGTAGACCAAACGCTCCCTAAATTTGAGAAGACCTAGGGCCCCTGCCTAAAATATTTATCCAACATCTTCCGAGAACTCACTTGCCCAATATACTTACGTATTCTACACCTCACAGCCGGCATAGAAACTGACACTTAAGCTACATTGGGGTGGAAGTGGGACAACACAGACTTCATCATGAAACACGCAGGCAAGGCTTATACAGTTTTAATTTTTTATTGATTTATAAGTGTAAATCGTTGGTTACTACCCCTCTCCCCCTTCCCCCTCTTTTTTTTTTGCCGGCCATTGGTTGTAGGCAAAAGATCAGTATTTTCCTCTTCAAAAACAATAAACAATTTATACAATCCTAAAAGGTAAAATCCCGGGTTTAAGTGCCGTCAATTCATAATCACAACTAAGCTAGTATTATTAAATTATAGAAGTAAGGATGCATTCATTGTTGACCAAATGATTTGTTAATGCTTGCAGATATAAAGTTTGTAGTTTGTATTGCTTTTTCATGTTGCAGTAGGTATTTAATCAGTTTGCAGTTCAATTGGGTATCTGACAGGTCAAAACGTTTTATTATTGCAGCCCGTCAAGTGCATCTGCTTTCACGGTTGTAACTCTTTTTAGCAACTTTTATCATCTGCTTTGACCTTGCCTTTCGTGAAGCGCTACTTGTCCCAGCTTCCGGGAGTTTTGTCGGATGTGTTGGGGAGGCTTATAGACTGCTCGCCTCACATAGCGATTCTTGGTTTACTTGAGGAGCTGTGGGGCAAACGATCTGAGAGATATTTAGTGGGTCTGGGGATCTTACTGGGGGAAACGTGAGATTGCACAGAACTGGTTATCAAAGGCTGCACTGGACTTACAGGCATGCTTAATTTGTAAAATATGAAGTGCAGGTGCTCAAATGTTTGTTGGAGGCCACATCTACTTTTCTCCGGCTCCACCCATTTCCTCCACTGGCCCCACCCACTTTATTAGCTCCACCCACATCCTCAACTGGCACTGCTAAAAGTCAGATGTAATACGAGGTACAAACACCTGTTAGTAACAATTCAGGGAAAGGGTGGAAACAGTACCATGACTATTGCACCGACGAGAGGGTCAAAAAAATAAACCTGTGTGCACTAGAGGAAGTAGTGATGCCGAGGCATATAGATGCATTAATTAGAGGGGCGAGGGCTACTGTAGTATTATATAATATTACACTAAGAGGCATCGGATGAAATGCAACAAACAGGAAATAAGGACATGCTAAAAACTGTGGACCAACAGCCCCACTGAAACGTACCAGAACATTAAGCAGACTGTCTCGAGAGTAGAGTAACCATTACTTCCCGGTCCCACGTTTCACAGCAGACCCGTCCCTCCCCCACCCAGACAAATGAGTAGCTTACTAACACGTTAGTGATCGGCAAATTGCTGCTCTCCATGTACATTGTAATCGGTGTTTCCATCCGACCCCCACCCCCAGCACACATCCTGTCCCGGGACTGTCATCTGAAAGCAATTGTACTTCACTGTACTCTGCTCCTGAGGGCTGAGCGGACTCGGGCACAGCTGCGGCTTGCCACGGTGCTGCATAATGGAATGCAGATGGCCGGGAATGAGGTGCATAGGCAGAGCTAACATTTGGACTCAAGACGGGAATATCCAGGACAAAGCACCAGGAAGTCACGGTTAAGGCGAATAGGCAGAGCGCTGCATGTGGAATTTATGCACGCTATGAGAGTTATAGAGCACATGGTGGAAAGTTTGTTTTCGTGAGTCTTTGGAAAGTTTGTTTTCGTGAGTCTTTGTATTGGGCTTTTGGGCGTGTAGTTGTATGGTTTTGCATGGGGCACAATTCCAGGTATGCTGTGAATGTTTTTGATTCAGTTGGCGGCATGGAGTTCTTTGCGCAGTAATCAATGATTTTGCATTGAGCACATGATGTTTTCACTAATCACGAGTTTGTCATTTTATTCATTTTCAATTTTGGTGGAGGTCTTTAAGTGATTAAGTTTGGGATTGCACATTATGCACGGGGTGATTTAGGGCCTAATTGCTCATTAACGGAAGACCCAGGTTATCTGCTGGTACTGATGTGTTTTTTTTAATACATTAGTTACCCCTGAATCTAGTAATGGAATAAACCGAGGGCCTCTGGGGCAGGGTGGTGGTACATTGGTGGGTCTAAGCTTAGACACTGAAATGACGCGGCAGAGCAGACAAGAAGTGGGGGGCACACGCAGGTCTGTGTGTAGTCTCCAGATTAGAAAAGAGTGCTTGGGGGCAAAGATTGAGGTGCATTGGAGCGCAATGTTTGGTCGCCAGTGGCAATTTAACGGTGAAAAGAGTCTGCGAGCACCATGTGTGCGGCCAGCACTGCGTTAGAGGGGGTAGGGTGGGGAAGAGGGTCGCTGTAAACGTGACTGAGGTACACTATTACCCGAGCTGAGTGTAGTCTCCAGTGCGCTGGTAGGAAGGAGTGCTGTGATCGGTGATTGGTAGAGCTGTGTATGGATAGAAACCTCAGCACTCACCATTAGTAGCAGGCCTCAATGGCCTCCAGCGTGAAGCTGATTCTCGTACTCCAGGCCGCAGAGTAGGGAAGCAGCACCCTCGGGATGTTCAGCTTGGAGGCGCACCAGTGCCAGGAAGAGCAGCGGGAGCAGGAACATCGGAAGCCAGCGATGTGGAGTGCTGCGTGGCGGGGCCATGCTGCTCTCAGTGACGGAGACACACAGGGCCCAGGAGCCCCTCAGCCACCCAGAGAAGCACCCAACTGCTCAGCCTCAAACCCACTATCCTCGGATCACAGGAGCCCTCAGCCCTGTGCGATGGAAGGAGCGCCGCAGCCGGGTCATGAAACAGGAAGCATGATATAGAAGCTGCTGCACCTTGCACTTGGCCCTCTTCTTACAGTGGTTGCTCGCGCTCCCGGGGCTTGTAAGGGAGTCCGGTGGCACCGTGGCAGACAGGGTTCAGGACTGGAGGAGCAGGCTGGGGCCCGGGAGCCACTGTATTATTTATTTTCAAATGTTCCCTCTAGAAATGAAAATGCCCGCCTATTTCCGCTATCAGAGTGACGACAGGATCACTGTAGGGGCAGGAAGCAGAAGCGGAGAGGCGGGCGGAAGTTAGAGTGGGGGGAGGTGCCTTTTCGAGAAGGCTGACCTGCTCTGGGGGCTGCACAGTTTTTTAAGCAGGAGGGACCAGGGACGTGATTACAGCCAGGGAGAACAATGTATGTTCCATCATCAGCCTTAGGCAGGAGCATTGGCATGCACTGCTCAGCTGTGTGCTCTCGGGCAGTCCCTCCCAGAGTGGCGGAATGTGCCTCATAATAAGGCATGCGCCCATGCCGCATCCAATTTTAAATATTTCACGGCGTTCACCGGGAAAACCCGTGTGAACTTAAGGAAGTCAATATGGAGTGTAGACCCGGCCCTAAGAAATAAGTGCCGGTGCTAAGCACCGGAAAGCACCGGCACAAATTAAGCACTGCAGGCATGGCAGTATGCCACGGACTGGTGCTCGATGGAGGAACCAGTGAATGTAGAACATGGTTGCCCTCAAAGCATCGAAAAATATGGGGTATTTGGTGGGACCATTTTGGGCTTGTGGAATTCTGAGGTGGATCCTTGTATCATCTGATGATGGGGAATCTTTACAGCTCACTTGTGTTTTGTTTTCTTTGTCATGTTTATTGTTCTGCCAACTAGTTTTGAAAATCAATAAAAATACTTAATTAAAAAAAAGTAAAAGTGGTTCTCTAACGTCACAAGTTCTTTGGTCCTGCACAAAGGAAAGTAGAGGAAGTTCTAACATACCGTGCTGTTTTATGATGTTGGCACCTTGTGTCACTTGCGCAGAAGAAATCAATTGGTGTGTTGCACAAATAATCTATGCATGTAAGAAAACATTTTGGCATGCAATCCCAATGTGAAAGAGGCAATTGCTAGTGCTGAGAGCATAGAATACTGTTGTAATATGCTTCTTCTCTAGTTGTTCTCCACATTACATGTGTGGATTCTAGAATTGTTGGCTAGCTGTTGGTGAGTTGTAGAATGTTATGAGCGACTTGAAGATCAGCTGTGGTGAGAGCCTGTTGGGTGGCTGAGCTGTCTTTCCCTGACAACTTACAAATAAGTATTCTCACCAAATCTACAAGGACTCATCTCATGTTTATTGAAGAAACCTCTTTTCAACACTGGCGACGAGGATGGGATAGAAAAAGGAGAAAGAAGGACAGCTCAACTCCAAAATTATATATACATTGTTTTTTCTTGTTTTTTTTTCTCTCTGCTTAAATACTTCATGGACTCTTTAATTTAAAATTAGAGCCTCTACGAATTCTGCCAAACTTCATACCCTGCTGTATTCAAAGATGGATGTTTCTGCTAAAGAGTTTTCTGCTGTATAAAGTTAAGAATGACACCGATCGGCACTTCGATTTAAAGTAAGGCTTCACCCTTTTTACTCAGATGGTGTTGGCTAAACCCCTGTGTATTCATCTGCGACATCATTGGCAGTGGTGAGCATAACTTTAACTTCCATTTGACTTATTTATTCAGCGCAGCTACTTATGGCCCTGTGTTCGTTTAAATTTCAAACACAGCCGTGCGCTCGAGACATTACCTGTTTCCTCGAGCTTCTAGCGTGCATGCATCTGAGGCATTCTTCTCATCAACGAGACACGCTGTTTCCTCGAGCTTCCTCCTTTATCTTGAGCTCCTCTGGCGAGCGTACATCAGAGACACGCACAGTCATTGACGCGCGCATCAACGTGTCTTCGTCAGTGACACGCAGCGTCTCTGTGACATCCTCTCATTGTGACATAGAAGTCAGGAGTCGTATCCTAGACTACGAGTTGATGCGCACAATGGACTCAGCTTTGATTTTTTTTTAAGCTGTTTCTGCTTAATTATTTTACGCGCTGACGCGCACAGCATGTACAAGTTTTAATCTCTTCAGTGTTGCAATGTTTTTGGGCATTTGGGCTGACACACACAGCAGTAATATTGTGTGTCAGAACATTGCGCTGACACGCACAGCTGCAATTTTGCGTGTCAATTTCTCCAATTTATACACTGCGCTGACACGCGCAGCTATTATTCAAATTTCTCTTGCCACAGCACTACTATTGCGTGTCACAACTATCTTCCTCTTCAGTGTTTTTTTTAGCGCTTACACGCACAGCCATTAATTTCACTGCCTCAGATTATTCTCTTATTTTTGGTATTGCGCAGTAACGCACAACAGTAACAGTGTGTGACACAACTGTTTCACAAGGGTGTGAAACAATTATTTCACAATTTTTCGTCTTTCTCTGTTTGCGCCGACACACACAGCTACTATACAGTGTGTCATGCCATAACTCAGATGCACACAGTAGTGATATTGTGTGTCATTATTACGCTTTATTACGTTGATTCTCACCATCACGCTGATATGCACAGCAGTGAAATTGCATGTCACAAACTCTGACACACACAACTACTACATTGTGTGTCACGTTTGGATTTTGATTAAATCAGCTGTTAATTTTTTTATTTTTTTATTTTGAGCCAATTCGCAAAGCTGTAGAATCTTCACCTCATACCATTACACTGACACGCACAGCTAATATACTTTTCAGTGCATAACATAGCATTTTTTTTGTGTTGTTCACATTAATTAACCATGCAGAATGTTACTGCACCTCCTTTCTTTCTTCAGTCTCCTGGTGATCCACCTATTAAATGGTCTAAATGGAAGAAAGTCTTTGAGAGGTATTCTCGAGTTTGCAGCACTTCTGTCAGTGCATGAGAGGAGGACAGCATTACTTCTACACTGCCTTGGATCAGAAGGCCAAGATATATTTGATCACCTTCCTGTGTCCCTGACAGTGTTGCTGTAGATCTAAATGAATATGAGATGTGTATCTACAAACTTGATGTACATTATTTACCTAAAGTAAGTACAATTTTGGAGTGCTATCATTTTGGCAAGAGAGGACAAAGAGAAGGTGAATCAACTGAAAATTACGTCACAGACCTTAGACGTCTGGCTTCTTCCTGCAAGATTGGTGTGCTGTTGATAGATGAAAGAATCAGAGACAAGTTTATGTTAGGTTGTACAACTGAAAAGGTACGTGACGAACTGTGGCTCAAAGATGAACCTACTCTTGATGAAGTTTTGCTTGTTGCGGAACGAATTGAACATTCTTTAGAATGCGTCAAGGAGATCAAGAAAGATCTCAATAAAGAGGTATATGTAGTTAGCTCAGGTGTTAACTCTTCTTCCAAGTTTAATTCCTCTACCAAAAGTGCACAAACAAGAGTTTCTGATAATGACAAACAAACAAACAAATTTCAGGGTAGAAAGGAAAGAAAGTGTTTTAGATTAACCCTGGGCAAAGCACTACGCTACGCTCGCGTAGTTTGCGAAGTTTGCGCTACTTCGCACTACGCGAATTGCACGTAGCACAGTGCAAACACGCATAGCGTAGCGTAGTGCAGCGGTCATTTTTTGCTTGCTCGCGGTCCTCAACGTCAAGTTGGTGACCGCGAGCAAGCAAAATGACATCCCGGCGAGACTTTTTCCTCGTTCGCGATCAGCAACATCAAGTTGCCGATCGCGAGCATGGAAAATAAACCTCCTGGCGAGATTCTCAATGCGGGGAGGTCAGGTTTCTCATTGTGAGTGGTTGCGTATGCTCGCGACCGCTCGCGATGAGAAACTACCAGTCCGCGTTGAGAAAGCTGCAGCTCGAGCAAAAATCTACTCGAGCGGCAGTAAAAGACAGCTCGCACTGTGCAAGATGCCGTTTTCAATGAATACACAGTGCGGACAAGCATCCGGCACTGTGCAATCATCGCGAACAGCGCACTACGCAGTTCACGTAGTGCTACGCGTAGCTCGCGTGGTGCGAAGTGCGCTTCGCGTAGCTTCGCGTAGCGCTACTTCGCGAACTACGCCCAGGGTTATTTTAGATGTGATAAAACAGAACATTTGGCAAATGACAAGTCATGTCCAGCTCTTAATGCTGTCTGCACATTTTGTAAAAAGAAGGGACATTTTGCAGTTGCGTGTAGAATGAAGGGTCTCAAACAGAAGGTGAGTGAAGTTGAATGTGACTCTCCTGCAGTTTCCCATGACTTTGAGTGTGGACAAATCATTCTTCAAGTTGGAGGTGATGGGCCTTTAGATTACATTAATGTTGAAGGTGAAAGGACTAAGGTCTTATTTGACTTTGGTGCCAAGATTATCATAGTTGCTAGTAAATTTTATGATTACAAATTACAAGGAAAAGTTACTTTACTCAAACCTGATATTCGCCCCTTTGCTTATGGTAGGGATCCCATTGAGCTGTGAGGATATTTTATAGGTTTGTAGGAATATGAGGGCCGTTTCACCTCAGGTAAGATCTATGTATCAAAGAAAGGAGACAGTATTTTAAGTTGGTGGCATCAGAAAGACCTTGGTGTCATGTTAGACCCCAACAGTGATCCTCCCATTCTTTTGAAAGATAGACAACCTGTAAAACTGATTGGTCATGATTCTCTTTTACAAGATAGTTTAAAAAAGGAGTATCCCCAAGTTTTTGGTGATAAACTTGGTTGTTTGAAGGGTTACTGTCACAAGATAAAGTTGGCTCCGGGTTCAATTCCTATATCTAGTAAGGTACGTAATGTCCCTTATTCGGTAAAAGAAGAGATGTGCTCTGAACTGGAAAAACTCAAATCGCAAGGCATTATTGAAGAAGTTGAAGGAACTGCTTGGTTGGCTCCTGTTGTGGCTGCTACAAAAGCTGATGGCTCACTGAGACTATGTGTTGATCTCAGACAGCTTAATAAATGTGTTTTGGTTGATAAATATCCTCTCCCTAATATTTCTGATCTTTTAACCATGGTGGGTGGTGCAAGAATGTTTAGTACCATTGATCTAACTTCCGCCTACCATCAAATCTTGTTAGATCAGTCCTCTAGAGATCTTACTGCATTTGTTACACCCTTTGGTACATTTAGATATGTTAGACTACCTTTTGGCCTAGTATCCACTGCTTCTGTCTTTCAGCGTGCCATGGAGAAAGTATTACTCAATGTACCAGGGGTTTGTGTATATCAGGACGATACTTTGGTGTATGGTTGTAATGAGACTGAGCATGATCGTAGAGTCAGGCAAGTTTTAGACAGACTTAGTACGCACAATCTCACCATTAAACTTGAAAAGTGCAAATTTGGTCTCGGTGAAATAGACTTCTTAGGGCATTATATTACTGCTGATGGTGTAGTTCCCAAGGCAGATTAGTTGATACCATTAAGGATTTAGCTTCTCCTTCGTCAAAAGAAGAACTCATGCGCTTTCTAGGTATGGCTGAATATTATAATAAATTTGTGAAAAACTTTGCTGAAGTCACATTTAATATGAGGGACTTGTTAAAAAAGGGTATTAAATTTGAACGGAATGAGGTATGTGAAAGTTTGGTGAGATCAAGATTAAATTATCTCATGCACCTAAACTTCATTATTTTGATCCCAGCAAACCCTCTGTGTCATCTCCATGGATGCAAGTCTTAAGGGACTTGGTGCTGTTTTATACCAAGGCGGTTCTGGTCCTGACAATACCATTATGTTTATTTCCAGGAGCCTCAAAGGAGCTGAGTGTAGATACTCAGTCATTGAAAGGGAGGCTCTTGCGGTCCATTGGGCCATCAAAAAACTAAAGAAATTTCTGTGGGGTACCTCGTTCATGGTTAAAACAGATCATAAGCCATTGTGTGAAGTATTTACTAGCAAGGGCATTGATTTTATTTCACCCAGAATCTCCAAATGGGTTGTCAGTTTGCAAGGATACAATTTTTGTGTGAGATACATTCCTGGGTCTGAGAATATTGTAGCTGATACTCTGTCCAGATTGGTCCCTGTTGATGATTCAAATTCCCAGGGTGATCCAGCTTTCAACCAATCCCATGATTTTGTCTGTGAAATTGACTACAAAATTATCTCACAGGAACGTTGGCGTGAAGCGTGTCATGAGATGAGGTTCTTCAAGGTGTCATGAAACCTATCTGTGATGGTTGGCACTATAAAGAACAAGGTGGTTCATGTTTTAGAGAATTTTGGTGTGTGAAAAATCAGTTATCCTCTTGTGAGGGCATGCTGGGGAGAGGTCATAGGTAAGTTCCTCCCACCGTGTTACGCAAAGAATTACTGGAGCTGGCACATAATTCTCATTTAGGTATTTCAAAAACCAAGGAGAGATTGCGCTCCACTTACTGGTGGCCTGGAATGGATCTCCAAGTTCAGCGTCTGGTGAGAGAATGTGTACAATGCTCGCTGAGTGAAAAGAGCATGAAAACTAGAACTCAGCCTATGGTAACTAGGTTTCACCCCAGTGGTCCTTGGAAGGATATTGCTTTGGACATTCTGGTTCCTGTACATGGTGATGGCCTAGACACCTATGTCATTGTGGTGATGGATCTTTACTCTAGGTGGCCTGAAATACATTTTTCTAAGGGTGTGGATACAAAAACTGTGATTAATTTTCTTAAAATGTTATTCACAAGAGAGGGGCTACCAGAAACTTTGTTAACAGACAATGGCGTTCAACTTGTTTCTAAGGAAATGGAGGAATTTCTCTTAAATTGTGGCATTCATCATAAAATAAATGTGTTCTTTACCATCCTGAATCCAATGGAACTGTGGAGAGGTTTAACAGGGTTATAAAAGAAATAATCTCTTTGGCAAAAAATAACTGTCTTAATTGGAAAGAGGAGGTCTCCAAGAGGGTTGGGGTATATAGATTTGCTCCTCACACGACAACAGGTAAATCCCCGTTTTTTCTGTTTCATGGTAGACATCCTAATACTTTTTTGGAACCCCCGTGGGTCAACAAATTTCTCTCTGGTAAACATGTAGACACTGACATACAAGATTGGAAAATAAATGAGGAAGAAAAGTGCATGAATAGCAAAAAGCAATATGATTTGAGACATGCTGTCAAAAACACGAAAGTTGTTGTAGGAGACTTTGTGGTGGTGAAAAAACCTGGATTGTGTGTTACTGGATCAAAATGTTCTAAACCATTAAAGGTTATTAAAGTTTTTGACAATGCCATTAGAACATCCGATCATAGGGTGTGGAATCTTGGCAGAGTTGCTGTGTGTAGGGGGAGGAGACTTGGGAATCATCAGAGTGATGATGGGTGTAGTAATGATGATGGTAACAAGTGTGATGTTGCTTTCCCGAGGAAATCAAAAAGGGAAACTCGTGCTCCTTTATATTTGGATGATTATGTTGTGTAAATCCTGCATCACCTGTTTCATTTTAGTTCTAATCAACTAATGCTGTTTTTTTTTCCAAAAAGTTCATATGTTTTCATTTATGTTTTACATTTTGTTCCATGTTTATATTGTTTGTATTAGTGAGGGAGATGTGTTGTAATATGCTTATTCTCTAGTTGTTCTCCACATTACATATGTGGATTCTAGAATTGTTAGCCAGCTCTTGGTGAGTTGTAGAATGTTATGAGCGACTTGAAGATCAGCTGTGGTGAGAGCCTGTTGGGTAGCTGAGCTGTCTTTCCCTGACAACTTACAAATAAATATTCTCTTCAAATCTACAAGGACTCATCTCATGTTTATTGAAGAAACCTCTTTTCAACAAATACACATTGCATTCAAAAAATGAAAGGGTGAAATTGAGTGTGTGTGATGTGAGAGAAGGAGACTCTCTGGAGAGGATATCGAAAATGCATGTGTAGAATGCCCTAAAACAAAGGAGTTTACCATTAGATATTAAAGTGAAATGCTTAAGGCGTGTTGACACATGACACACTGCAGATAGCTCCAATTGCTTTGCTAGGAAGCAGACCTTGTGGTTGCAGAGGTCATTATCTACGAGTGTGTAAGGACACTAATGTCAATGTGGTGTGTGTGTGGAAGAAGTTTGAAGAAACTAGAGTTGAATGAAAAAGTGTGCACATAGATGACAACTAGAAGTCAAACAGAATTGGATGAATCCCGATTGTCAGATATAATAAGGATCCTTCTCCAACTCAGGGCATGATCATCAAGAACATCACTCTTAAAGGGAGACAAATCTTGGGAAGGTTTTTGTGGTTACTAAAAGTCAAATCACTGTGGATGGAGAGATCAAAAAGAATTAGGAAAAAGACTTGACTCAAATGTGGAAGGACGGATTGTTGTTGGGCCTGGCCCTTTCTCCAGGGCCACCCCAGATATTTGCCTTGCTCTGCCTTCCGCTCTTGAACCCATTTTTGTTGGCTTTTTGACTCACTTATTCCCTACTACTAGCTTGTGCTGTTTCTTAAACATGCTAAAAGTGGCTTACACCTGATTGGCACATTTAATGTACTTGTAAGTCCCTAGTATATGATACCACACATACCCAGGGCCTGTAAATTAAGTGCTACTAATGTTCAGCAGCAGTCAATACCACCCTCTAAAAGTCTTACAAAATATGTCTCAGGCCTGCCACTGCAGTATGTAGTGCACTTTTAAACTGCCTTTTTGACCTGGCAAAATAAGCCTTTTGCCAGGCCTAAACCCTCCGTTTTAAAACTTATGTCAACCCTAAAGTAGGCCCTAACCACTCCACGTGAAGGGTGCATGGTATTAAAAAAGTAGGACATGTGGGTTTATGTTTTACATGTCCTGACAGCGAAGACCTCCTTAAAGTCATTATTCACTGTTGTAAGGCTTATATTGCCCATAGACTAATACTGGGTTACCTTATTAAATGTAATAAGTGCTAACTTCAGATTGGGAGCAGATAGCTAAATGCTGTCTACACTGACATGAATTGTAATGTAAAATCCTCTTTGATGGAAAAGTCAGATTTTAGATTATCACTTTTAAAATACCACTTTTAGATGGTTGGCATTTTCCTGCCCAAAGTTTCTGAGACCTTTCAAGGGGTTTCCAGCTGCCTGTGCCTGTTAATGGTTTCCCCATCAAGCATGTGTATTGGACCTAGACAGTAAACAATTACTTGGGTGTCCTAGAAGAGGGCCTTCTTGGTAGCATGGCTGGGGTGGAGTTATGCCATGCCTTGATTACATTTCAAAGGACCTTGCCCACAGGACACATAAATGCAACTGACACCAGGCCTGCCCTTGCCTTTGTCACCCTATACAACTTAGAGTCAAGACCAAGTAAGGGGAAGAACTGACCAGATCCAGTTTTTGTGTAGGTCAGGGAGTTCCCAACACAAAGGCTGGCACCAGGTATAAAAATAGGACCTTCAAAACCACTCATGAGAATACTTCTGGACCTGTGGAAGATTTAGAAGAAGGACTGCCCTGCTGCTTCAAGGACTGCTTTGCTGTTTGACGAAGGACGATTGGACCTGCTTTCTTTTATCCCTGGCTACCCAGAGTCACTCCAAGTGTCAGTTGGCTGACCTCTTGTGTGAGCTAGAGCTATACAACAAACTTTCTGCTGGAGTGAGTCCTGCTTTCCAAGAGGTGCCCCCCCAGGTCCTGGACCCTTGGTTGACATCCGGGTGTATTCCTCCCTGTCCTACTGAATGTTTCATCGGATCTGATGCAAAGCAATGCAGGGCCCGCAAAGGCACACAGCTCTAAACTGAAATCTTCACCGGAACCGATGCTAAGCGACGCGAAGCCTTGGAGATCCTCATCAAGAAGCTGCAAGCTTCACTGGAATCGATGGTAAGATATGCAAAGCCTCGCAGGGCCACGCCACACAGATGCAGCCTTGTAGAGCCATGCAGCTCCTACCAGAAAGGTTCATCACATTCAGGACCAAGTGATGTGAAGCCCCTCAAAGCCTCACCACACAGC
The DNA here is from genome assembly GCA_963921515.1 of Calotriton arnoldi. Classification (NCBI taxonomy): domain Eukaryota; kingdom Metazoa; phylum Chordata; class Amphibia; order Caudata; family Salamandridae; genus Calotriton; species Calotriton arnoldi. The sequence goes on along the minus strand of CAWUFW010003755.1, from coordinate 1,681,739 downwards.
TGAAAGCCTCCCCAGATCTGATGCCTACCAATTCAATTCAGGGGGATTTATTGAGAGCATGGCTACCCGACGGGCTTCCTCGCGATTAGAAGGTAAAGCTCAGATAGGAAGTCCTAATCAAATTGGAGCATTTTAAGTTGTTTTCTGAAATTGAGGAGGTTGTTGTTTGACCTGAGGGAGCGTTTCAGAGCTTGGGAGCAAGGAAGGCAAAGGTACGCCCTCCACATCTGGTCCTTTTCTCCCTGGGGACACAGAGATGGTGCAGGCTGGTTGATCTAAGTGTTCTGTTTGGCTAATAAGGACTAATCAGTTGGAGGACGATGCAAGGGCTAGTCTTATGTTTTCCACGATGAGTCATACACAGTATTTTGAACTTGAACCTCTTGCTGATAGGTAACCAGTGCAATGCAGTGAGTGCTGTAGAGGCAAACTAGGACTTGAGGATACCCAAGAGGATCTGGGCACCCATGATCTGGATTACCTGCAGTCTTTTAATGACTGAGAGTGGACTCCCTAGCTAAAGGAAGTTCCCTTAGTCAAGGCAAGATAAGATCAAGCCTTGAACTACCACTCTCCGAAATGCAGCATGTGGTTACCTAGATGGTTTCTAAGAGTCTTTCTAAGACCTCATGTTAGGCCAAAGCAGCTGGACGATAGCTTCTTGGCCTGGGCCCCCATGGTGAGTTTGTTGTCTAGTGTAACTCCCAGGCTCTTTACTTCAGCGGAAGACGATCCCCCGTAAGGGGGCCAGCTGATCTGGTCCCAAATTGATGGGTTTTTGCCAAGCACCACGACCTTCATTTTGTCGCTGTTGAGTTTCAGGCAGCTCACAGCTATCCATTCAGCAATTTGCTGTATGCATACATTAAGTTGCTGTGAGACCATTGCTGTATTTGGAGTTAATGAAACAATGATCTGCGTGTTATCAGCATAAGACACCATAGAGAAGTCCAAGGAGCAGTTTATGTTAGATAGATGATGGGCGTATAAATTAAACAGCGTTGGGCTCAACAGGGAGCCTTGAGGAACACCGCATTTCAAATGGTGCATAGCTGAGAAAAACGGACCTTTACTAACTTGAAAGTTGCAGTTGCCTAAGAAGGAGGAAAACCATTTAAGTGCTAGCCTCTTCCAGCTTCTGTAGAAGGATAGGATGTGGGACAGTATCAAAGGCTGCACCTAGATCGAGAAGAATGATGGCAGCTAAGCCTTCCCTATCCCGGACCATTTTTAGCTCTTCCGTTGCTGCCAGAAATCCACTTTTTGTACTGCATCCCGGTCTGAATCCAGTTTGAGTGGTATGCAGTATGTCATGGACTTCCAAAAATGTTGAAAGCTGCATATTAGTTTGTCCATGATTTTGCTGCCTTCAGGGAGAAGGGAGATAGGTCTGTAATTTTCAGCTGACTCTGCATTCCATGATGTTTTTTTAATAAGGGTCTGACAATTGCTTGCTTCCATGAATCAGGCACACTGTCAGTTTTTTATGTTTAAATTTCTTTTTTGATTTCGATTTAACCATACAAAATACAGAATTGCAATTCACTCTATGAGTACTGCTTTGAGCCCCACCAAGTGGGCTGGCTTGGATAAAAAGAGAAGAAAATGAAACAAAACCCCTTCCCAACCCCCCACCCCCTTCCTTTGAGTCATGAGGCTTTACCGTAGATACCCTCGGAGTCGCCCCCTGACCTGAGACTTCTGTCCCGAAGTAGCCTATGTCCGCTGTTGTATTGTATCGTCTTGTGGTGCTGTTTGTGGTGGGTCGCTAAGCGCAACAGTCTCAGATACTTTGGGCAGGTAAGTTCTTTAAACTCTGAGGTTAGCAGCGACAAGATGGGTTTCCAGAGATCTTGGAATGAGGCCCCTGGATTAGAGAGCGAAAGGGAGATCCTCTCCATCCCCAGAATACGCCACAACCTATGAAGCCACCCAAGATAGGTAGGCGAGGTGGTTGTCCCCCAGTGAGATAGGATGTTTTGTAGAGCCTCCCCCAGCGCCAGTGCAATCTGCCAACCCCTCTGTGTTCTAAATTGAAAGGTATGAGGGTTGGGAAGACCCAGTAGAGTGTAAGCAGGAAAGCGGGGTATCTTGGTGTCAAAATGAGCATCGATGTCATCTAGTACCTGCGTCCAGTAGCTTGAGATTTGAGGGCATTCCCCCAGCAGATGGGTCAGGGTGCCTAACGAGCCACACGCTCTCCAGCATTGGGGGCTTCGGGTTGGGTTACCTCTGTGGAGTCGTGGGGGCGCGAGATACCAATATGTTGCTATTTTCGTTGCGGTCTCTATGATCGCAACGCTGCATGCTGTGTGGCGAGCCCTGCAATAAATATCCATCCATTCCTTCTGCGAGAGCGTCCTGCCCAATTCAACTTCCCATCTCAGCTGTTCGGGGATTTATCTGTCCCGGGGGTGCGTCCGATGAACCCATAGAGTTCTGTCGTCAAGCACGTGTCTGAGTGTTTCATCACTAACCACTTCTCAAATGGCGTAAGGGCCCTCTGTGCACCTCCACAAACCTCCAGCTGCATAACCCAATGTCGAATCTGGTGGTATCGGAAGCGTTCCTTCTCTGGGAGATTCTGTTGTGTATGGAAATCAGTGAAGGATAGGGGTCCCTCCACATCAAAGAAATGTCCGATAGACCGACAACCCTCTTTTGTCCATTGCGCAAATGCTCTCGTGTCAAGTCCAGGAGTGAAAGCAGGATTATGGACAATAGGTGTAATTGGAGACGGAAATGTTGTAAACCCACGAGATGTGGCCACCCTGTCCCAAGCTGATAGTGTAGAATGGGTGACCTTTGATAAGTATAGGTTGCGAGGCCTAGCTGCCTTTGTAAGGAAGGGGACTCCCCATAGGGGCTGTCTGGCTAAAGCTCTGTCCATGAACAGCCAGTGCTTCTCAGATTCTGGTCCTGACCACTCCACCAGGGGTCTCAGCTGCATCGCCCAGTAATAATCTTGCAGATTTGGGATTGCTAAACCCCCTGCGGTTGGGGCTCTGTAACATAGATCTCTGTGTAATCTGGGACGCTGGTCCTGCCAAATAAAGCGCTCCAAATCCTGTTGCAAAGAGTGCAACACTCCTGAGGTGGGGGGCCAGCGGGAGGGTCTGAAATAAGAATATTATCTTAGGTAAGATTGTCATTTTTATCACCGCTATGCGGCCCAACCAAGACAGCGAGTGTGGTCTCCATCTATGGAGGCAGTCACGTATGTGTCGCAGTAGCGCCGTGTAGTTCAGTGAGGTGGTGCGTTGTATGCTGGCTGCGAGTTGAAGGCCTAAATAGGGGATAGTCTCTCGAGCCCATTGAAGGTGATGAGTGCATTTGAGTACCTCTATTGTGTCCGGAGTGAGGGATAAATTGAGCGCTTGTGACTTATGTACGTTGACCTTAAATCCTGATATTTGTGCAAAGCGTTCTAACTCGTTCCTGAGAGCAGGCAGGGATTCCCTAGGCTGTTCTAAGGTGGCTACTACGTCATTCGTGTATAAACTAATCTTATGTTCCTCTCCCCCGAACTTCACCCAAGATATTAAGGGATCGTCATGCACTCTTTGGGCCATGGGCTCCATGTAGAGGGCGAATAGGAGTGGTGAGAGTGGGCAGCCCTGTCTTGTTCTTTGTTGGATAGGAAAGGGGTGCAAAATGAGGCCATTCACACGGACAGAGGCGGTAGGGTTAGTGTAGCTACATAGCACCCAGGTTATAAATCTCTCTGGCAAGCCAAAATGGTGCATGGTTGCTGTAAGATAGGGCCAGCGCACTCTATCAAACGCCTTCTCGGCGTCTATAGAAAGGATCATGCTTTCAACCTCAAAACGCTCGACTTTGTCTTTAATGTGCAGGAGGCGTTTGGAATTAACGGAGCACTGGCGGCCCGGCATGAAGCCTGATTGGTCTGGGTCTATCAACCCCATAAGACAGGGGGAGAGTCGTTGTGCTAAGATCCCCGTGAATATTTTAAGGTCCGCATTGAGAAGGGAGATAGGATGGTAGGATGCACAGTGCCGCTTATCCTTCCCCAGTTTGGGTATAAGGGTACCTAGTGCCTCCAACATCGTGGATGGAATGGGGGAAGAGAGCCCAATCAAATTGTACACCCTCACCAATATCGGGGCCAATGTGGGGCAGAAGGTTTTATAAAAAAGGGATGAAAACCCATCCGGGCCTGGAGATTTAAGCAGTTTTTGCCTAGAAATGACCGAGATTACCTCCTCCAACTTGATCGGGGATTCAAGGTCTTCGATCTGGGTAGGTGTTAGTTTGGCGGTCTTCACGCCATGCAAGTATTGGGCGGGGCCTTCGTCGGGGGCTTTCTGTGCCTCGTATAGGGACGCGTAATATTGCCAGAATGTTTCTGCGATGGCTTGGTCAGTAGTCTGCTCTTGCCCAGAGTGGTCGATAACCATGGATATGTTTGATGCCTGCCGCTGTATCCTTAACCTGTTTGCCAGGAGTATCCCACTCCTATCCCCCCCAGAGTAGAAGGAGTGTCTAGCCTTAGTGCCTCATAATCAGCCCTGTCAATGTCCAGGCCTGCTAATTGGGTTCGCGCCGCCTTAAGCTGCCTCCAGACCCTGGGCGCACCTGTTCTCTGATGTATACGCTCTAACTCTTTCACCTCGCTAGAGAGTTGCTCCCTCTTTTACCACTGGGTTTTGTTGTCGAACGCAGTGATAGCTATAAACTCTCCCATGACTACTGCCTTCAAGGCATCCCAAAGCATAGCAATGGGGGTATCGGGCATGTCGTTCACGTCCAGGTAATCCACGATAGCTTCAGTGAGCCGCTGTACTACTGTGGAGCGCTGGAGCATCGTCTCTTTGAGCCGCCAAAAGCGGCGATGAGGTCGAGGACCAGAAAGGGCCTGTGACATAAACAATGCTGAGTGATCAGACAAGGTGCAAGGGAGTATCTCAACCTGTTGCGCCTGCTGAGTCATTGTGTTGGTAGTTAATAGGTAATCAATTCTAGCGTAGGTCTTGTGGGGGTGCGAGTAGAAAGTGTACTCCCTATCCGTCGAATGGTGGGACCTCCATATGTCCATAAGCCCTGCCTCAGTCAGAAGCTGCTTCCCCTTCTGGGTGGGAGCCCCAGTCTGTCCGTGTCGCTGGCTTGATCTGTTCATATCATTATTGTTAGAAATGGGATCTCTAGTTGGCAAGGGCTTGCACCTTTGTCCAAGTAGGGACCCTTCTTCCTAGTCAGGGTAAGGGTGTTACACTCGTGAAGTAACCCCTGCTCACCCTCGGGGTAGCTTGGCACGAGCAGTCGGGCTTAATTCAGAGGCAGTGTGTAAAGCATTTGCACATAACCAACAGTAATACAGTGTAAGCACTACAAACGGACACCACACCAGTTTTAGAAAAATAACCAATATTTTATATACTCAAGACAAGACCAATTACGACAAAAATCTACAATACTATACTTTAGAAACGAATACTTGATACGTTAACTTCTTCTTTGCAGGAATAGCACAAAAGCAAAGTTCGTACGAGTCGGTAGCTCCGTCCGAGCCTACCGTGATGCTGAAAACCACAGAGTCTAACAGTTCCAGCCGACCGCGTCGATACGGGCCAGCAGAGTCATGAACAGACTCGGTCACAGTACCTTTCTCGTTGTGGCTGGTACGGAGTGTACGAGCCGGTCGGCGTTCGTCGCGGTTGCGGTGCAAGACGGAGCGATGCAAGGTGCGGTGTCCCTCGTTGCGGTGCAGGCAGCGGCTCGATGAGCGTCGTGCAGACGGAGTCGGTGAGTCCAAGGCGTGCGATGCAGGGTGAGACGATGCTCGATGCGGTGCTGACAGGTTGCGATGCAGGCGACCAAGCCGGAGTGCGGGAGCTGGCGTCGGACAGCGGTGCGAGTCGGAGCGGTGCGTCGCAGACGTGCGAGCGGTGCCCCAAATGCGATGCGGTCACGACTCTTGAGCCAGTTGCAGCTACCTCGTCGGTCGGGTCCGGTTGGTTCAGTGAAGCGATGCGATGCGAACTGCGGTGCCCACAGGTCACGGTGCAAGCAGCGGCTCGATGTTGGCGGCGTCGGACGTCGCCCACGGTGAGACCCGGGTTGCGATGCGAAGCGGGGCGATGCGGTCTGCGGTGCAAACAGGTCACCGGCCAGGGATGGATTCGGTTGACGGAGTCGGTTGCAGTTCCCTTCCTCTGTGGCAACTGAAACAGCGTTCCAGAAGCGGTACCCAGAGGCTTGTGAAGTCTTTGTAGTCCCTGAGACTTCTTAACAGGAGGCCAGCTCGGTTTCAGGCCCTTGGAGATACTCAGCACAAGTTTGTAGAAAGTTCAGTCCTTTCACTGCCCAAGGCAGAAGCAGCAGCTGCAGGCCAACCCAACAAAGCAACAACACAGCAAAGGGGCAGTACTCCTCCTGGCAGCTCTTCCAGCTCTTCGTCTTGGCAGGTTCCTTGATTCCAGCGAGATCTAAATTCATGGGGTCAGGGCCCCAATATTTATATCCCAAATTCCTTTGTTCTCTGAAGGCAGAGAGGCCTTTGCCTAGTCCAAACCAGTTCTGGAGCACTTTGTTGACAAGTCTCCGTCCCTTCTTTCAGTGAGCAGGCCAGGGACATCAGACGCACCACAGGAGGTGGAGCCAGCATTGTGGAGGGAAGGCACTGTCCTATTCAGGGCCCAGGTGCGACCCCTCCCACCCATCTACATGTAGATCTTGCTATCCAGCCCTGTGCTGACTCACCCTGTCTCCTGGCATCCCCCAGCCCCTGTCACTCACACTCCAGACACGGAATACACAACCTCGCAGAGGCAGGCTTGGATGGTTAGACAAGAAAATACCCACTTTCTAAAAGTGGTATTTTCAAACACAGAATGTTAAAACCAACTTCACTAAAAGCTGCATTTTATCATTCTGAGTCCAGGCATACTAAACTCGAATTTCTACCATGTTCCCGGGGTCAGTTAGGATTATAAGCTGTAATAATCAAAACTGCCCGTTCTGGCCTAGGGGGAACAGGTAGCCTTGCAATAGTGAAAAACGAACTAGGCTGTAATTCACTATCAGGACATGCCGCACGCACCCGGGCATGTCCTACCTTTCGCATACAACGCACCCTGCCCACAGGGGTACCTTGGGCCTACCTTAGGGGTGACTAACAGGTAGCAAAGGGAAGGTTTAGGGACTTGCAAGTGTGTGCACTTGCCAAGTCGACATGGCAGCCCCAGGCTGCGCACAGGCTCTGCGATGGCAGGCCCGAGTTACATTTTACGGGCTGTTTGCGTGGGTGGCACAATCCAGTGCTGCAGCCCACCAACAGCATTTGGTCTATAGGCCCTGGCACTCGCAGTGCACTTTACAAGGGACTGACAGATAAACCAAATAGGCCAATTATGGAAACACCAATCCATAACACATTTTAGACAGGAGCACTTGCACTTTCCCACTGGACCGCAGTGAGGAAAGTGCGCAGAATCATTACACCAGCAAAAACAGAGTCAAAACCGGGAGGTCAGAAAGCAAAAAGTCAGGGGAGACACGCCAAAAGATGCCAAGTCTAACAATTATCAAAAGCTAGATTAAAATCCCCCCCTATGACCAACGATCTGTCAGGGGATTAGGTTAATTCCAGCACCGCCTCGTGAAGGAACCCTTCTTGTCCCTCGTTCGGGGCGTATACTGTGCCAATGGTGAAGGTGTGTGGGCCTAGTGTGAATGTGTGCTCCAGCAGTCTACCCCAAATTTCCGCCCTTTTGCGGCCCACTCTGGCTTGAAACTTAGAGGAGGTCAAGATGGCCACCCCAGCTGTCTTAGAGGTGTGAGTCGAGAAGAACTGTTGAGGGAACGCTCTGGCTCGTAATCTATGAGTGTCCCTTGACAGGAGGTGTGTCTCCTGGAGGAGACAAATAAGCGCTTCCGTGTTTTCAAGGAACGACAAGACAGCCCGTCTTTTAACCGGGCTGTTAAGGCCTTTCACATTAAGTGAGATAATCATAAGGGCTGTGTTCATGGAAGTGATTTCTGTTGGTCTCCATGCATACCTGGAGGGGTATAATGACCGCGAGGGCCGACCTCATTTGTGAGTGTACAAGTGCTGTGTGACAGTGACCTAACCCCAGAAGAGCCTCTTCGAGCTGGAAGATGTATGTGCAGGGGGAGGGAAACCAACTAACCCCATAACAGTATAATAAAAAACAAACATAAACTGGCAAACAGTATAATAGTCCTGGGTGGAAGACCCAATGGATAGGCGTGAGATGTCAGCAGGACCCATTCCGTCTCCCCATCCCACCCAGGCCCCGGCAATTGAAAAGAATGGGAAGTTGCATAATACAGGTCTCCGTTACATCTGGCCCATCCCCACTGGCATGATCAGGCAGTGTTCAATCCGCGTTGGCCGTGTCTACTTCCAAGGAGGCAATGACCGCCTCTCTCTCTTTGGCAATAGTCTCTGGGTCCGGCCAAAGACGGAGCGGAGTCCAGCCAACCCTCCGCCATCTCTCCAGTCCTGGGGACCTCTTCTTGGTTTCCTCCTGCTTAGAGGCGTTCGGATCATCCTCAGATAGGTTCAACAGCCATTTGGCCTCTTGCAATGAGCGGAGTTGGTGTGTCTTACGATCCCATTTAAAAATTAATCAGAAGGGATGGCCCCAAGAGTAGGGAATCTCATTGGAGCGCAGATGAGCAGTGATTGGTCTAAACTACCTCCTCTTTTGCAACGTGGAGGCCGCTAGGTCTTGGTACAAGAGAGGCCTGAAGGCCCGGAACTCAATAGGATGTTTATCTCGGCCTCACGGAGGATCCTCTCTTTGAGTTGAAAGTCATGGATACATGTGAGGATGTCCGGCGGGGGAGCCGTTGCCACTCTCCTTGGGCCCACCCTGTGTGGTCTGTCCAATTTGATCTGTTGTTCCGGCAGGGCTCCCAGAATAGAGCGAAAGAGTTCCTCCATGTAGGCTTTGATGTCCGACCCCTCCGCTCCCTGGGGAACCGCTCGAATTCATATGTTATTACGTCGGGAGCGGTTTTCGAGGTCCTCCGCATGCACCTGGTGATCCAATTGCTGGTCCTGTAGACGGAGGACCTCTTGTTGGAGCTGGTCTATCCCTGGTAGAAGCCTGTGCCTCCAGCGTGTCAACACTTTCGCCCATTGAGTCCAGGCACCTCTGAACCTCTCAGATCTCCTGGGCTATCTCCTTCTTTATAGTGTGGAGTTAGTCTTTCAGGGAGGCGAACAGAGTCTCAAGGAAGACGTGTGTGACTGGGGCCTCCGTGTCCCTCATCTCTGGGTCTGCCGGGCCACTGGACAGAGAAGGGACCACCTCTGTGCTGCTAGCGCTGGACTTATTTAGGAGATCCTTGACAGAGCGCTCTTTCTTGCTTTTATTGGACGCCATTTCAGTTAATCCGTGTCCTCCGATTGTTCAGTCTAAGCACAGCCTTATGAGGCACTTTCTAAGGGCCCCCCAATCCTAGGTATAGGGCTCTCCGTCTCGCTCCACTCCTGTGGTTTCTAGTCTCTCAGACTCTTGCCTCTGATTTCTGATGCCCGTGAGCAGCCCGGGTGCAGCTACCTATTCCACCAGGGTGGGTGTCCTACGTAGCCAGGGCCAGCACTGCAGGTGTTCCTTCCCGTAGGTCCAACCCAGGCGGTCCTTGGACCCCGGGCTCGTGTCTGCCCCCACTCGGTCGGCACTGCAGGCCACTTAGTCCGCACTGCCCAATGCGTGACTCGGATGCAGGTCTAGGGGCTTTCCGCCTCACAGCTTGGATCGAGGTCCATAGATGGGGGAGGGGGCGATCTTTTCTCCTTTACCCCTACTTTTAAGCTCTAGGCCTGAGACAATGGTCTCAGTCTTGGTGGCCTAGCAGTTACTTGTGCTCTAGGAAGTCAGGAGGCTCCCACACCGAGCCAAACGCCCCCGCCTCCAATGGCACCAACCTTCTTCTTCAGAGGCCACTCTGGGGCGCTTCTCCCAGTTCTGCGCTGCATGCGATCTCTTTCTAGGCCTTCTACGTCATCCCGGCCATCCTCCTCAGAATCAACAACTAAGCGGATTGGGAGAACCGGCCTCGTGCTCACCTAGGACCGGGCCAGATATGCGAGGGGGAGCATCCAGATGGGAGGTCCCGTGCCCCAGCTGGGTGGTGGCCGAGTCCATACCCCCGGCAATCCACCTCGTCCCAACGCGACTCCTCAGATCCCCAGGACCTCACCACGAAATCAGGCTTCTCGGTGCAGGTAGGTTCACTGAGGCACGACCGGGGGTGGGGGTACGGCACCCTCCTCCCCCAGAGTCTTAAAATGGCCATCTGATCTCCCCTGCAGGCAATGAGGCAGCAGCTCAAGGTGCCAGCTCTCCGGGCCAGGAGCAGCCCTGCACTGGTCTCCGTGGCACCTCTGACAGCGGCTCCGGCGCATTCGTCGGAAGGCAAGGCAGAGTCCACCCACTCCGGGTCGTGCAGCCTTCGCATAGGCCCACGGCCTGTTCCCCCGCTCCGTGTCATCTCGATGTGGCCGGGCTGCCTGTGCTCCTCCAGACCGCTTCGATGGACCGGGGCCCGGGCCGGGTAGTTCCGCCATCTAGGAGATCTGCCGGGCCGCAGAGCCGCTCACCCCAGGGCGCCACAGGGCCAGGCTCGGCCCCGCCCGGATTTGTCCGCGGCACTCGGGCGGGAGCTAATTGCGGCACCTCCACGGCTTGTCTTAACCAGGACATGCTCTGGGACATCACCGGAGGAAGGGGGCAAAACATCTACACCCTTCCTGGCCTGCTATTCGAAGCTGTATGGATGGGGCCCAGGTGGTAGGACGGAGCAACGAGCAGGCACGTCCTACTCAGCCACCATCTTGGCCACGACACACTGTCCCTTTTTAAAGATAGATTGTACAAATCTGTGAGAGCTGGGAAAATGACTTCCTCACCTTTCAGTAGAATGTCAATGGGTGCCGGATTCAATGGGAGCCTGACTTTATGGTTTTGGCTATGCTGATGATTTCTGCCTCGCTCACCAACGTGACGCCTCGCAAAGCAACGCCATGCAGATCTCGCACCGAAGTCAAATGGTAAAACTCCTAGTGGGATGAATTTGTACCTGGCCCGCCTCCATCGTGGTTGGTCCATACTTGTGAATTTATCCCAGTCCAGCGCAACCAGATTCCTGCAGTTTGCGTTTTGTGGGTTTTTGTGCAATTTCTACCTGAAACATTAAAAGCTCATATCTCTGATTCTACTAATTGGATTTTGATCATTTTGGTGTTCACTTTATTGCTGATTGTCTGTTGGATAAATACTTTACACATTGCCTCTAAGGTAAGCCTGACTGCTTTTGTGCCATTCTACTAGAGGGATAAGCACAGGTTAATTTAGTGATTGTTTGTGGTTCAACCTGACAAGGATTGTGGTTGTTGCCTCAGTGAGGCTTTCACCCCTCTCGACCAATAACCCAATTTCTTACAATTCTGGATAAAGCAATGCCTCGCAATGACAGTTTTGGAATGTACAAAATGTGTATGGACAAATTAAGTTTTGAGCATGAGATTAGACTCAGGAAACTTTTATCCCTGCCTACTCACAAAGTTATACTAGTGCCCAATTTGAAATAATGTAGAAAATGAAAGCCTTGACCATTCATAACTCCTACTTTGGGACTTATACGCTGATTTAGACTTTGGCTGAGAGGATACTTTGCCACAATGGTGACAGAGTTCCCTCTCCACTAAAATGAAGGTCCTCCCACCTCTCACCTGATTTACAGTCCGGCAGACCTTAAGTATCTCAGCGACGGAGATAAGGCCTGTCGAAGGTTTGACCATTCAACTGCCCATTTAGAGTGGGCAGCTGAACTGCAAATTTTTACTATCCCTTACCGTTGTGAAAAAAGTGGCAGTAAGGTACCGTAAAAATGTTTAAATGACCCCACATCAATTAAATAAAATTCCTGTGAGGTGAGCTCATTAGTTTTGGTATTTTGTGACAGTGGTTCCTGTTAATGACTGGAGTTGTCCGCTGGGCTAGCAGACACCTCTAAATATGGAAGATAGGTACTCCGTCAGGTCAAACAAATATTTTACTCAATCACCTTGACAGAGTAAATACCATCCTTTTAAGTCTAAATCAGGCTCTTAGTCACCTTTTTGGTTTCAGAAACTTCTAGTGGAGCAAGGCCTGATAATGTAGCAGACAAGGGCTCCACAAGGGCTCTACTAAAACCTTGATCATCTTTCAAAAAAGATCGAAGCAACTTAAACTGGCAAATCATAGCTACTCAGAATGTGTCTTTCTCAGGGAGCCTTGATTCCTTGTCCTGGTTTCCCAAAGAGTGAAGAAGCCTAGTTCCTCTTTCCTGTATTTGTTGGTAAATCTACTCATGGTCCAATATACAGCTCCCATGATTTCAGGGAAGGCTTTTAGGATCCAAGTCTCTCTCCTCGCAGGGCTACCAAAAGAGTTCAATGCTGTCCACTCCAACCTGGGTTTGCCTTTCTATCCTAGAGGCAAACAGAAGTTCAGACAGCTAGTCCTTGGACAACACTTGCACTCCCTGGGTGCAGGTGACACCTCATTCCTCTTCATAAGCAAACCAACAGATAGTGTTTCTTCTGAGTCTGCACCAAGACCAGTTATGTTCTAAGGAGCTGGTGTTGTGGTGTCATTGTTCTTAAATGCAGTAGGCCTGGGTAAAATTGTATTTACACTGGAGTAATGGGATTGATTTTGTTAATGTTGAGTTACTCTTGTGAGGCAAAATTACCAAAAATCACTTGATTACTTGCTCTCCAGTGGTCGCTCGCCGAGGGAGTGCTGCGGGGCGGTGGGGCGGGGAGGGGGAGGGCAGGGTGGGGGGTAGTAAACCCCGGCATACGGAGGTACGGAGTTAAGTAAATAAATAAATAAATAAAACAATTTACATTGCGCGCGCTGCATCGCCGAGTTGGCGTAGTATCCACTGCACACAGACGGGAATGCTGCTTGTTAGTGCATAGCATAACTTGTCGCACATCACCAAACAATGAAATTGTAATCACTGAGGCAAGAGCTAAGTGAAGGCAAATTAACTACTAAGACACTGAACTGAGTAGAGAAAGAAAAATACACTATTGCTTGAGCCTTTGACGTACCATTTAGCAGTGATTATTGAGTCCTCGATATAAAGAGAGAAACGATTATGTAACATCGGGGATACAATCAAAATGTGAAATTAAAGCACTGACATAGCACTCATCGTGCTGAAAGGAAATTGGTGTTTTAAAGATGAACTTACAAAAATAGCTCTGCATGCTGCCTGTGAAGTGACATTGTAGGGACCCCCTGAACGAAGCTATATTTGGCACAATGCATGTACTTAGAGCACCTGCTGTCAATTGAGAGAATAGCAGCTCAGACATTACCCACCACAGCGCTTCACAAGAGTGAGCCTCATTCCTTTCATTGCAAAAGAAAGATCAGCCCACAGGAAAATCAGCGGCCATGAAAAGAAATGATTGCTGTGCACTCCCAGTAAAAAGAAACTCCCCAAACATCGTTCACATCAAAAAGCGTTGGATCATATCACAGGAACTTTTCATTAGTCCAATAAAGAGAGCAAATTGTTTCGCACTACTTTTTATATAATGCAGAATAGAACAAACACACATTACTGCAGTCAGTGTCACAGAATTACTTTTGCACAAGGGCAAACATCGAGAAAAATAGACTAAACAAACCCCCCCACAAAATTTGTACTTTTAATAAATCACTATAAGTCAAATACCTTAGCATAAAAATTATAATTCATTATTAATCCTAATTTTAAAGCTCAAAAGTGTCAGGAAACATATCTATGTTTCATATTTAAAAACTGGGGGGGATTATTTTATCTACTTACGTAAAATGCTATAAATACGTGAAGTGCAAAATTAGTATGATTCATTCTTTCCTTGGTTTGTATACCATATCCTCCATTCAGTATAATATAAGAATACAAATTAGTGTACATACATTTTCACTATTTTTATTGGCCCCAGTGCAGATTTTTGTGATATGACATATGACCCCATGAAGAAACATTAGCAGCAGTGGTGGGTGGTAATCTATGAAAGTGGTAGAGTGCAAATATCTGCCCCGAATTGAACCAAGGGGAAGAACGAGCTTTACTTCTGTCACAGGGTTTGCGGTATTTCTCCTTTCAGAAGAAAAAAATGGGTCAAAATAGTGCAGGCTGCAGCTCAGATTTGACATTTATATGCTAAAAATCAGTTCTAAAGGGGCACTCATGAACAATTTCACTAATTTGATAGTGTGTCAAGCGTTTGTGGTTATCCTCAGAGTTATGAACGAACACTTGAGAAAAATGATGGGGGAAAAATGGTGGAGTTTCTAGCACAATCCTCTTTAAAAAGTGGCTAAAAAGCAAAATAATGGCCAAATACCTTGAAAATCACCCTAATCAAACACTTAAAAAATGCAAATCACTTAGGGACAAGCTGTGCAAAATATGGTCACCTCAGAAGAACCCCGGAGAAATAATTTACCTATGGGGTTTTACAAATGCACAAAATGCAAGGCGTGCAAAGACAGCATTAATGTCTAACAGATAGCTTTCCTAAAACTGATAAAATCTTCACCATTGAAACACACCTTACTTGCAACACAGACTATTGTGTGTATGGCCTGAGGTGCAATTGCAATACATCTTACATTGGAAGTAGCATCCATAAAGCAAGAAAGTGAATGCTTGAACACATTAGAGCCATTGCACACAATGATAGGCAGTATCCAGTTGGCTGACATTTCCAACAATATCACTCCAGTTACAGCTCCCAATTACAGATGATGCTCATTGATACCATAGTACCTAGCATTAGAGGAGGTAATAGAATTCGAAGCTTAGGGCAACTAGAATCAAAGTATATATTTTAGTTTAATACTATGAATCACCTGGGCTTCAACTCAGATGAGGAATTAGCCGTCGACTTGGGTTGAGTTAGTACATAGACTTTTGTACCTACGGTCCTCTCATAATGCTAGTTTGTGTTTATGTTTCTGCACACCTCTGAAGAATCTGATTTGTCTGCTGTGTGGAGAAATGAAGTGAGAGCACTTCAGTTTTAATTGTTTTTAATGTGTCATCCATACAGGTGCTAAAAAGGGGCTCAACACTTCATGATGACTTTGAAGCCAAGGTTTATGCACTATTTACTTTTGTACTTAATGTATGTACATCGAGAAATTATTTTTTGATCTATTTATTAATGTTTTGTTTGGTCTCTGTAGCTAAATTAATTTTATATAAGTTGGACTCTCGACATCACTGCAACCTATTAGATGGATTGCTTGTGTTAGAGTTCACGAAACACATTAAGTTGCCATAGGCTCATTGAAGTTTATGCAAGGCCCACTTGGGCTCAACTTTGTATTGAGAATCTTGAACTGTTGCAGTGCATATGAAGTTCAGGTCAGACCCACTTGAGCAAAATTTTGTTTTGTTTTGTTTTGTTAATTGCTACAAAGGCTCATGAGGTTTTGCCTATCAGCATGTTAGACTTTAGTGGAAATATTTCTAGCAAATAGGACACTTGTCAATTTAATATAAGTAGCACTGATGTTGAGATTTCTTAACTTAGCAATTATATGCCCACTCGGGCTTTATTGTATAGTTCAACCATTCAGTGAATCTGATACTTTTGCTATTTAAACATGGCCGCCATTAAAACAGTAGGGGGCTGAACCTCATTGCATTCATCATGTGATGGTAGAGGAATGTGCAAGCCTTTTTAGGTTCATATAATAGCTTATTATGATTTAGAGATGTAACGCATGAAACATAGAAGCCATCCATTTAAAAAGATCTGGGGGTTACGGTAAATAAGATTGCATGATTGTATGGTTACTTATCACCATACAAAGTATTTGAAATGTTTAAGTACGAAAATTGTTTGATTTTGTATGAGAAGTACTGTTTAAAGAGGACATTTGTAACCTTCTCTCAGATGATTACTACGCACTACCTGTACAGCACTTAACACTGTGTAACAACTTTAAGATGGCGTCTATGTAACCAACCTTTTCTGCACCTTTGTGTAGTCTGTTGGCTATGTTATTGGCATTGCTACTTTTAAATCACTGTTTGAGGTGGTCAATTAATTTCTGTCCTGTGATGAAGGGGAGCTTTCCCCGAACGTGCTGGGTATTATGGCTGCTGTAGCCAAATAAATCACCATGCATCATTCACATAGTGCTTGTGTCTGCGTGTTTCTTCAAGCCTGACCACCTTGTTGGAAATATATAAATATATATATATATATTCACTGCAAAAACCACAGGTGTCAGGGACGTTATAGTTAGGCTGACATTTCACTCGTACAAAACCACAGAAATTTGGCCGTTATAGTTAGCTGACCTAACTATAACTCGCGCCCCCGCAATGCACTGCTGATGATGTCACATATTACATCACTCATGACGTGGTCAGTGACATCACTGATGACATCACTGATGACATCTCAAATGACATCACTGATGGCATCACTGATGACATCATCCTGTTTCTAAAAAGTTTAAGACTGTTATATTTATATATATATATTTTGTTATACAATTGCCCGAAAGCTTCAAAGGACGCACTCACAGCAGCTGAAGCACAGGCTTTAATATTAGGAAAAACCGGCATCTTCATTTCAGATAGCAGTTCATGCCGACGCGTTTCAAGGACACAGCCTCTTCCTCATGGGCAGCTCTAGCAACACACAGATGGCTCCAATCAATGAAATTTAAATGCATGCTGGACCCCCAGTGGGTCATGCACAGTGCGTATGTATGGTACAATGCATGCTGGGACCTTGAGTCCCTGTTGGAGATCATTATTCCTCACAGTGAGTTCCGTGCGCTGCTAAAATTAAAGAGCATTGTTCTCCCTCCAGTGGGCTCTAAATTGACATGCTGGTTCTTAATTTTCCTCAGTTGCTGCGCTGACCGTGGCTTTAGTAAAGTTCCATGTGCCACGCAGCCTCCCCATTACAATCCTGGAAACGGTGCATCCTTTCACGGCAGGGCAGCTGTGTCATCAATTTTGTTATACAATTGCCCGAAAGCTTCAAAGGACGCACTCACAGCAGCTGAAGCACAGGCTTTAATATTAGGAAAAACCGGCATCTTCATTTCAGATAGCAGTTCATGCCGACATGTTTCAAGGACACAGCCTCTTCCTCATGGGCAGCTCTAGCAACACACAGATGGCTCCAATCAATGAAATTTAAATGCATGCTTGACCCCCAGTGGGTCATGCGCAGTGCGTATGTATGGTACAATGCATGCTGGGACCTTGAGTCCCTGTTGGAGATCATTATTCCTCACAGTGAGTTCCGTGCACTGCTAAAATTAAAGAGCATTGTTCTCCCTCCAGTGGGCTCTAAAATGGCATGCTGGTTCTTAATTTTCCTCAGTTGCTGCGCTGACCGTGGCTTTAGTAAAGTTCCATGCGCCACGCAGCCTCCCCATTACAATCCTGGAAACGGTGCATTCTTTCACGGCAGGGCAGCCGTGTCATCAATTTTGTTATACAATTGCCCGAAAGCTTCAAAGGACGCACTCACAGCAGCTGAAGCACAGGCTTTAATATTAGGAAAAACCGGCATCTTCATTTCAGATAGCAGTTCATGCCGACGCGTTTCAAGGACACAGCCTCTTCCTCATGGGCAGCTCTAGCAACACACAGATGGCTCCAATCAATGAAATTTAAATGCATGCTGGACCCCCAGTGGGTCATGCGCAGTGCGTATGTATGGTACAATGCATGCTGGGACCTTGAGTCCCTGTTGGAGATCATTATTCCTCACAGTGAGTTCCGTGCGCTGCTAATATTAAAGAGCATTGTTCTCCCTCCAGTGGGCTCTAAAATGACATGCTGGTTCTTAATTTTCCTCAGTTGCTGCGCTGACCGTGGCTTTAGTAAAGTTCCATGCGCCACGCAGCCTCCCCATTACAATCCTGGAAACGGTGCATTCTTTCACGGCAGGGCAGCCGTGTCATCAATTTTGTTATACAATTGCCCGAAAGCTTCAAAGGACGCACTCACAGCAGCTGAAGCACAGGCTTTAATATTAGGAAAAACCGGCATCTTCATTTCAAATAGCAGTTCATGCCGACGCGTTTCTAGGACACATCCTCTTCCTCATGGGCAGCTCTAGCAACACACAGATGGCTCCAATCAATGAAATTTAAATGCATGCTGGACCCCCAGTGGGTCATGCGCAGTGCGTATGTATGGTACAATGCATGCTGGGACCTTGAGTCCCTGTTGGAGATCATTATTCCTCACAGTGAGTTCCGTGCGCTGCTAAAATTAAAGAGCATTGTTCTCCCTCCAGTGGGCTCTAAAATGACATGCTGGTTCTTAATTTTCCTCAGTTGCTGCGCCAAGGTGTATTTGAAGAATGAGTGGATGTATGAGTGTCTGTATGGATGATTTCTTGGGTGCGTGACTGACTGTATGAGTGAGTGATTAAACATGTCTTAGTGAATGTATGGGTGAGTGACTAATCTGTGTAAATGTGTGTATCAGTCTGTCAGTTGGTTTGTAACTGGCTGCATGGGTTGGTGAGTAGATACATTAGTGTCTATATGGGTTATTGATTAGTTGTCTGAGTACCTGTGCGGGTGCCTGAGTGTCTGTGTGGGTGGGTGAGGGGCTGTGTGACTCCCTGCATGGATGTATGAGTGGGTGAATCCCTGGGTGTATGGGTTCATGAGTGCATCTGTGAGGGACAGTATGGTTGAGTGAGTGTATGGATGTCTCAGTGGTATATGGGTGAGTAACTGCATATGTGAAAGGCAGTATATGTGAGTGTTGGAGTATATAAGTGACTGTATGTGTGAGTGAGTGAGTGAGTGAGAGAGTGGCTATATGGGTGAGTGTGTGCTTGTGTCAGTGATTGTAGAAGAGAGTAAGTATGTGTTACTATCTGTATGAATAAGTGAGGTGGTGTGTGTATAACTGTGTAGGTGAGTAAATGGTAGTGTGATTGATTCTTTGGGTGACTGACTAGGTGTGTGAGTAACTCTATGGGTGAGTGGTGGTGTGTGAGTGTCTGTATGGGTGTATGAGTGCATATATCAGTGGCCATATTGATGAGTGACTGCGTGTATGAGTGACTGTATGGGTGAGTGGATGTGTGTTTAGACCTATGAATTAGTGAGTGGGTATATACTATCTGGGATTGGTGTGTCTATGGATTCAAGAATGGTAGTGTGTATTTTCGAGTGGGTGTATGAAAGGTTATACTAAGGTGTGAGGAGGTGCATCAGATATTAAATGGATTATGTCATCAGTGATGTCATTTGAGATGTCATCAGTGATGTCACTGACCATGTCATGAGTGATGTAATATGTGATGTCATCAGCCGTGCATTGCGGGGGCGCGAGTTATATAACGGACGAATTTCTCTGGTTTTGTACGAGTGAAATGTCAGCCTAACTATAACGTACCTGAAACCTATGGTTTTTTCAGTGAATTTCTAAGGTTTTTAAATGCTAATTTCTAACTATGCCTACATAGGTAGGACATGTGCAGAAAGAGGAAGAAAGGCGCAGAAAGAAGCAAGAGAAGTGCAGAAATGGGCAAAAGAGCTACAGAAAGAGGAAGAAAGGTGCAAAAAGAAGCAAGAGTAATGCAGAAAGAAGCAGAAGAAGTTCAGAAAGAGGAAGAAAGGTGCAGAAAGAAGCAAGAGATGTGCAGAAAGAACCAACAGAGGTGCAGAGAAAGGCCTACTTCGACTGTACTTTACAATAGACTCATACAAAGTAGCCTAATCACTAATCCTTCTCCCAAGATGTCTTAAACCTCACTTTTCTCTTGAATGTTCACTATTAATCGACTGTTCAGAATGTTAAGCCTACCAAATATAAAACAGCAATCCTAACCATATCACTGTTGTAAGTCTGACCAAGTTTGTGAAGGTATGCATGCGTGTCTCTGCTTTTACCTAGTGACATGTTACATAAAAATAAACATACAAATACTTGAATACCTGTGTTTCAAACAGCATACTCTGTAAATTTGTGTACAAAAAGGAAAGGTGTATGCATTTCTTTCTGCTCGTAATACAGAGCACATGGGTATTCAAAAGTATATTTGAGGGGCTCTATAACACTTATATACATAAGACATGTCTGCCAGTGCAACCGAATGACAGAGCAGAACTAAGAAGATTTGACCACCTATAGGAGAAGCTACCCACTTTTTAAGCTACCATCTTCAGCTGCATAACATATGTGAGAATACATGCACAAGTAGACACATACCTCAGTCACGAGAGGACACAGACCTTTAAGCTTGCACTTCCCATTTGAATACAGAAAGAGGCGAGAGAAGTACAGAAAGAAGCAAGAGAATTGCAGAAAAAAACAAGAGAGGTACAGAAAGAGTAAGAATGTGCAGGAAAAGGCAAGAGAATTGCAGAAAGAGGCAAGAGAAGTGTAGAAAAAGGCAAGAGAAGTGCAGAAACAAGCAACAGAGGTGCAGAAAGAGAAGTGTAGAAAGATGAAAGAGAAGTGTAGAAAGAGGCAAGAGAAGTGCAGAAACAAGCAACAGAGGTACAGAAAGAGGCAAGAGGGCTGCAGAAAGAGGCAAGAGAAGTGCAGAAAGAAGCAACAGAGGTGCAGAAAGAAGCAAGAGATGTACAGAAAAAGGCAAGAGAGTTGCAGAAACAGGCAAAAGAGGTACAGAAAGAGGGAACAAGAATGCAGAAAGAGGCAAGAGAGGTACAGAAAGAGGCGAGAGAGGTGCACAAAGAGGGAAGAAGCCTCCAGAAAGAGGCAAGAGGGGTGCAGAAAGAAGCAAGAGAGGTGCAGAAAGAAACAAGAGAAGTGCATAAACAAGCAACAGCGGTACAGAAAGAGGCAAGAGAAGTGCAGAAAGAGGCAAGAGAGTTGCAGAAACAGGCAAAAGAGGGAACAGGGTGCAGACAAGGGCAAGAGAGGTGCAGAAATAGGCAAGAGAGGTACAGAGAGAACCAAAAGAGGTGCAGAAGGAGGAAAGAGTGGTGCAAAAAGAGGCAAGAGGGGTGCAGAAATTTGTAGGAGAGGTGCAGAAAGAAGCAAAACAGTTGCAAAAACAGGCAAGAGGGGTGCAGAAAGAAGCAAAAGAAGTGCAGAAACAAGCAACAGAGGTGAAGAAAGAGGCAAGAGGGGTGCAGAAAGAGGCAAGAGGAGTGCTGAAAGAAGCAACAGAGGTGCAGAAAGAGGCAAGAGAAGTACAGAAAGAGGCAAGAGAGTTATAGAAACAGGCAAAAGAGGTGCAGAAAGAGGGAACAGGGGTGCAGACAGAGGAAAGGGAAGTGCAGAAAGAGGGAAGAAGAGTGCACAAAGAGGGAAGAGGGGTGCAGAAAAAGCAAGAGAGGTGCAGAAAGAAACAAGAGAAGTGGAGAAACAAGCAACAGAGGTGAAGAAAGAGGCAAGAGGGGTGCAGAAAGAGGCAAGAGAAGTGCAGAAAGACGCAAGAGAGGTGCAGAAAGAAGCAAGTAAAGTGCAGAAACAAGCAACAGAGGTGCAGAAAGAGGCAAGAGAGTTGCAGAAACAGGCAAAAGAGGTGCATAAAGAGGGAACAGGGGGTGCAGACAGAGGAAAGGGAAGTGCAGAAAGAGGGAAGAAGAGTGCAGAAAGAGGGAAGAGGGGTGCAGAAAAAGCAAGAGAGGTGCAGAAAGAGGCATGAGAGGTGCAGAAAGAGGCAAGAGAGGTGCACAAAGAGTGAAGAAGGGTCCAGAAAGAGGCAAGAGGGGAGCAGAAAGAAGCAAGAGAGGTGCAGAAAGAAACAAGAGAAGTGCATAAACAAGCAACAGAGGTGCAAAAAGAGGCAAGAGGGGTGCAGAAAAAGGCAAGAGAAGTGCAGAAAGAAGCAACAGCGGTACAGAAAGAGGCAAGAGAAGTGCAGAAAGAGGGAACAGGGTGCAGACAAGGGCAAGAGAGGTATAGAAATAGGCAAGAGAGGTGCAGAGAGAACCAAAAGAGGTGCAGAAGGAGGAAAGAGTGGTGCAAAAAGAGGCAAGAGGGGTACAGAAATTTGCAAGAGAGGTGCAGAAAGAAGCAAAACAGTTGCAAAAAACAGGCAAGAGGGGTGCAGAAAGAAGCGAGAGAAGTGCAGAAACAAGCAACAGAGGTGCAGAAAGAGGCAAGAGGGGTGCAGAAAGAGGCAAGAGAAGTGCTGAAAGAAGCAACAGAGGTGCAGAAAGAGGCAAGAGAGGTGCAGAAAGAGGGAACAGGGTACAGACAAGGGCAAGAGAGGTGTAGAAATAGGCAAGAGAGGTGCAGAGAGAACCAAAAGAGGTGCAGAAGGAGGAAAGAGTGGTGCAAAAAGAGGCAAGAGGGGTGCAGAAATTTGCAAGAGAGGTGCAGAAAGAAGCAAAACAGTTGCAAAAAACAGGCAAGAGGGGTGCAGAAAGAAGCGAGAGAAGTGCAGAAACAAGCAACAGAGGTGCAGAAAGAGGCAAGAGGGGTGCAGAAAGAGGCAAGAGAAGTGCTGAAAGAAGCAACAGAGGTGCAGAAAGAGGCAAGAGAAGTACAGAAAGAGGCAAGAGAGTTGCAGAAACAGGCAAAAGAGGTGCAGAAAGAGGGAACAGGGGTGCAGACAGAGGAAAGGGAAGTGCCAAAAGAAGGAAGAAGAGTGCACAAAGAGGGAAGAGGGGTGCAGAAAAAGCAAGAGAGGTGCAGAAAGAAACAAGAGAAGTGCAGAAACAAGCAACAGAGGTGAAGAAAGAGGCAAGAGGGGTGCAGAAAGAGGCAAGAGAAGTACAGAAAGACGCAATAGAGGTGCAGAAAGAAGCAAGTAAAGTGCAGAAACAAGCAACAGAGGTGCAGAAAGAGGCAAGAGGGGTACAGAAAGAGGCAAGAGAGGTGCAGAAAGAAGCAAGAGAGGTGCAGAAAGAAGCAAGAGAAGTGCATAAACTGGCAACAGAGGTGCAGAAAGAGGCAAGAGGGGTGCAGAAAGAGGCAAGAGAAGTGCTGAAAGAAGCAACAGAGGTGCAGAAAGAGGCAAGAGAAGTACAGAAAGAGGCAAGAGAGTTGCAGAAACAGGCAAAAGAGGTGCAGAAAGAGGGAACAGGGGTGCAGACAGAGGAAAGAGAAGTGCAGAAAGAGGGAAGAAGAGTGCACAAAGAGGGAAGAGGGGTACAGAAAGAAGAAAGAGAAGTGCAGAAACAAGCAACAGAGGTGCAGGGAGAGGCAAGAGGGGTGCAGAAAGAGGCAAGATAAGTGCAGAAAGGAGCAACAGAGGTGCAGAGAGAGGCAAGAGAAGTACAGAAAGAGGCAAAAGAGGTGCAGAAACAGGCAAAAGAGGTGGACAAACAGGCAAAAGAGGTGCAGAAACATTCAAGAAGGGTGCAGAGAGAGGCAAGAGAGGTGCAGAAAGAGGCAAGAGGTGTGCATAACGAGGGAAGAAAGGTGCAGAAAGAGGCAAGAGGGGTGCAGAAAGAAGCAAGAGAGGTGGAGAAAGAAACAAGAGAAGTGCAGAAACAAGCAACAGAGGTGCAGGAAGAGGCAAGAGGAGTGCAGAAAGAGGCAAGAGAAGTGCAGAAAGAAGCAAGAGAGGTACAGAAAGAGGCAAGAGAATTGCAGAAAGAGGCAAGAGTGTTGCAGAAACAGGCAAAAGAGGTGCAGAAAGGAGAGAACAGGTGTGCAGAAAAAAGCAAGAGAGGTGCCGAAAGAAGCAAGAGAGGTGCCGAAAGAAGCAAGAGAAGTGCATAAAGAAGCAAGCGAGGTGCAGAAAATGGCAAGAGAAGTGCACAAAGTGGCAAGAGAGGTGCAGAAATAGGCAAGAGAGGTGGACAAACAGGCAAAAGAGGTGCAGAAACATTCAAGAAGGGTGCAGAGAGAGGCAAGAGAGGTGCAGAAAGAGGCAAGAGGTGTGCATAACGAGGGAAGAAAGGTGCAGAAAGAGGCAAGAGGGGTGCAGAAAGAAGCAAGAGAGGTGGAGAAAGAAACAAGAGAAGTGCAGAAACAAGCAACAGAGGTGCAGGAAGAGGCAAGAGGAGTGCAGAAAGAGGCAAGAGAAGTGCAGAAAGAAGCAAGAGAGGTACAGAAAGAGGCAAGAGAATTGCAGAAAGAGGCAAGAGTGTTGCAGAAACAGGCAAAAGAGGTGCAGAAAAGAGAGAACAGGTGTGCAGAAAAAAGCAAGAGAGGTGCCGAAAGAAGCAAGAGAGGTGCCGAAAGAAGCAAGAGAAGTGCATAAAGAAGCAAGCGAGGTGCAGAAAATGGCAAGAGAAGTGCACAAAGTGGCAAGAGAGGTGCAGAAAGAGGCAAGAGAGGTTCAGAAAGAGGGAAGAGGGTGCAGAAAGTAGCAAGAGAAGTGCAGAAAAAGGAAGAAAGGTGCACAAAGAAGCAAGAGAAATGCAGAAAGAGGCAAGAGAGGCACAGAAAGAAGCTAGAATGGTTTGCACACAATTGGTACTAATTTAACACCCACATTTAGCAATAAGTAACAAACAATTGGCCATTCCAGGTTTGCAAAGGGCCTTCCACCATGGTGTAACACTTGTCGCTGATTTTTTTGGTAACGTTTGAGCTGTTTGAGCTAGAAACAAGGTTTTCTTGGTTCAAATCTGCAGATTATGCAGCAGATGATGGATTCTGTGGCAAATGTTGAAAATGTCTAATTATGCGAAATTCGGTGCAGCCGAACAGTCGCATAATTCCAGTTGCCCTGGTCATACCTCCGACTAGGTCCAGAAGTGCTCCTCAGTGGTTCCTTCTTTTTTTGTCTCATTGAGTTTATAGTTTAGCTTCTATGAAAACAAGGAAGACTAAACCTGAGGTTACCACTCTATAACACAGACTACCATACCACATAATTACTCTCCATAACACATAATCCCACTCCACATAATTCCTATACACTAAATACCACATACTTTCTATTCACATAATTTCACTGCCGGGGGTTGGATGCAGGTAACCCAGTAATGCTTGTGTTGTTAGATCTCTCAGCAGCCTTTGATACTGTCTCTCATACGAGGCTGTTGGAAAGGCTGCGGGAGATCGGCATACAAGGCCTTGCACTAAAATGGTTCCAGCATTTTCTGGAAGAGAGACATCAAACTGTCATCCTGGGCTAATATTCTTCTCGCAAGACAATCCTGGACAAGGGTGTACCCCAGGGTTCCTGCTTGAGTCCTACTCTGTTTAATGTCTACATGGCTCCCCTTGCCAGGATTGCAGAGTGTTTCGGTTTTGAAATAATTTCATATGCGGATGACACCCAGCTGATGTTTACATTCGACCATGACCTGATAGCTGCCAAAAACCATTTCTTTCTGGGCATGCTGGCCATCTCTGATTGGATGAAAAGAAATTTTCTCCAATTAACTGCTGAAAAGACAGAGATTATGCTGTTTGGGAAAGCTGCCTCTATTTGGACAGATGATTGGTGGCCTCACCAACTGGGCTCCACTCCTGTGCCTAAACAAGCCATAAACAATCTTGGCATAAAAATAGATCAAGCACTTACAATGAAAGAGCACATCTTGGCCACCTCCGGAGTATGCTATCATAACATGCGCCTTCTACGTAGAATATTCCCATACCTCCCAACCTCCGCTCGCAAGACTCTAGTACAAGCCTTAGTAATAAGTAGGTTGGACTACGGCAACACCCTCCTTGCGGATGTTAACAAGACCTTAGTCGCAAAACTCCAGGTAGTCCAAAATACTGCAGCCAGACTTGTTCCTAACTGCCCTTCAGGCACGTCCTCAGCTCCACTGCTGAGGGAACTACACTGGCTGCCAATGAAGCAAAGATCCTGTTTTAAGATCTGCTGCCTCACCTATAATGCCCAAAAAGGGAAAGGCACGTTATATATGCAACAAAAAATCAAAACATACACCCCAGGCCGCTGCCTAAGATCTTGTGATAAAGCCTTATTATGTGTTCCTCACATTCGTCTGACACGTAGTGGAGGAATGGCTTTTTCCTAACTTGCTCCATACTACTGGAACAAGCTTCCACTCCATGATCGCACATGTCCGAACTACTGCAAATTTAGAAAACTTCTCGAATCCCACCTATTCTAATCCCCTCTTTAGCTTCGATCCCTGTGTCTGCACAGCGCCGAGATGCCCCCAGGTGAGTTGTGCGCTATATTAAATACAAATAACATAACTGCACAACATACCACATAATTCCACTACACACAACGTACATCCACTCCAGTCCAAAAAACATTAGTAAAAAACTTTTACATTTACAACGCCAATAGCCCTACCTTTCGCAAATGTGAGACCTATTACATTGCAAATGCTTCTTTAACTAGTAGTTGCATTTATAGAGTGGTGGAGAAAGGGGGCTGGGCCTCCGAACAGCGCTCAGGAATTCCGCTGCATAGCACTTACAGAAGGTACCAGGAGGGCTTCTTGGCCCCCAAAGTCCCACAGCAGTAAAGTGGACTTCATCCCCCAACTAGTAGTATGCCAGGAGGCGGATTTGCAGAGTGGTGGTGAAAGGGGGGCATGGCCTTCGAAGACCTCTTAGCAATCCCACTGTGTGGGACTTACTGGAGGTAACAGGAGGGGTAGTTGGCCCTCAAGGACATCCTTGTGGGCCAACTACCCCTCCTATTACTTCCAGTAAGTCCCACACAGCAGGATTGCTACGTTCTCATAGCAGGCCATGCCCCCTTTGCCCATCACTCTGCAAACGCGCTCCCTGGTGCGCTCTTGGATGGAGATTGAAGTCCCCTTCACTGATGGGGGTCCTTAGGGGCCAACTAGCCTACCTCTTACCTCCAGTAAGCCCCACACAGTGGGATTGCTGAGAGGTGGACACAGGCCACGCCCCCTTTCTCCACCACTCTGCAAATGCACCTCCTGGTGTGCTCTTGGTTGGGGGATGAAGACCCCTTGCCCCCTGAGGGTCCCTGGGGGCCAACTAGCCCTCCTGTTATCTCTAGTAAACCCCACACAGCTAGATTGCTGAGAGTGGTCAAAGCCTATGCCCCCTTTTGACACCATTCTGCAAACGCGCCTCCTGGCGCACTGCTGCTTGGGGGATGAAGTCCACTTTAGTCCTGAGGTCCTCAGGAAACAAGGGGACCTCATTGCCCCACCACCAGTGCGCCAAGAGGCACGTTTGCAAAGTGGTGTAAAACGGGGCGTGGCTTTCTACCACCTCTCAGCAAACCAGCTGTGGACGGCTTACTGGAGGTACCTGGTGGGCTAGTTGGGCCCTAAGGGCCCTCAGCAGTGACGGGGACTTCATTCCCGAACCAAGATCGCGTCAGGAGGTGCGTATGCAGAGTCATGAAGGGAGGGGGCGGGGCCTCCGGGGAGTTGCAGGATTCTTTTCTTTTAGTTTTTTTTTTAGGGAGGGGGCTGTGTGGCCCCCCTTCCCTTGAACCTTTTGGGCCCGGGGACCTCATCCCCCAGGGCCTGAGCCCTATTAAAAAAAATATATATATGTATTGTAAAGGGAGGGGTGCATGCGGCCCCCCTCCAGAGGCCGATTTTGTCACCAGGGACCCCATCCCCAGAGGCCCGGCCTTTTTCTTGTTTTAAAAAGAATAATAATAATTCAAAATGGGAGGGGGGCCTAATTGCCTTCCTCCCGGGCCATTTTAGCCCTGGGGACCCCATCCCCCGGGGCTTGGCCAATCTTTTTAATTTGTATTATTTTAAGGAGGGGGGTCTAATGACCCCCCTCCCGGGCCATTTTTGGCCCCAGGGACCCCATCCCCTGGGGAATGGCCTCTTTGTTGGGGACCGCAGGGGGAGCCCCAATGCCCCCGTGGTCCCAGCTGGCTCGCCGCCTCCTGCAGGAGCCGGCATTGCTTTTGGGCAAAGGGAGCTGCTAACATGCAACTCCCTTTGCCCAAAAGCAAATCTGCTTTGCTTCATGGAAGCAAGAGCAGGTTTCCTGCAATCGCTTCCATAAAGCAAAGCACTGTTTGCTCCCGCCCTGCCATAGCAAACTGCAATGTCCTGGGGTGGCACCCCGGGACATTGCTGGAGCCGGCCCTGGGGGGTGGTAGTCCCCAGGGCCAAGAAAAGCTCCTGGAGGGGGACCCAGCGGCCCCCCTCCCATCTGGTTTAAAGGAGGTGGTGGTCCCCAGGGCCGGGGGTCCGCAAGGGACCCCCGCCCTTGAAATTAAAGTAAATGAAATGAAATGAAGAATTTATATAGTGCTACATATACCCGGAGGTGTCTAGGCGCTTAATGAGCACACAGGCAGAGGTATTACAGAGGAGGTGCACTAATATAGCCAGGTTTTTAGACCCTTCCTGAATTTAAGCAAGTTGGGTTCTTTTTTTAGGGAAATAGGAAGGGAGTTCCAGAGTTTGGTGGTGGTATAGGCAAAGCTTTTTCCTCCCCATTTTACTTTGTGTGCTTTGGAAATAATCATATTGCCACTATCTGCCTTAATTGAATTTTGCCCTGGGGAGGTGGAGCCCCTCCACACTTCTTAATTTAAATTTAAGCCCCGGGAAGGTGGTGGTCCCCGGGACTTGGGGGGACCCGCGAGGCCCCCCCACACAAAATATAGAAATGCCCCAGGGAGGTGGCAGTCCCCGAGGCAGTGTAGGGGGGCAGGAGCCCCCCACGCATTTTAAAAAATAAGCCTCGGGGAGGTGGCGGTCCCCAGGGCTGTGGGGGCCCCCACGGGCCGGGCATTATAATAAATCCCTTGGGACCTGGCCCACCCGGGGGCCTAAACAAACGAAGCGCGGGAGACTGCGCTTCATTTATTTATTTATTTTAGCAGGATACGCGTACCATAAGTGAATCCCGCCGATTTTAAAAAAAAAATCCTTTTTTTTGGCCCTGTGTGGTTTCTGTGGGACCCTCTGAGCAGGCCTAGGGGTTCAGGGTGTTTCTACCTTGCCTCCTTTTCTTGTTTTTTAATGTTTGATTTTTCTTGTGACTCGGCTGAACCGAGTCACAAGATGGCTGCCAACACTTCCTGGTTTGGAGTGTTGGCAGCCAAACAGAATCAAGCTTGTCTTCAGGAGGGTTCGTGGATCCACCGCGGTCACCAGATATCAATATTTTTTTATGTATAGTTTTCTCAAGAACTACTGAACGGATATACACCATTTAAAAAGAAGGTCGCTTTCTGAACCAAGACCTACCTTTTTGCCAAATTTGGTGTAATTCCGTTCAGCAGTTCAGGCTGTAGCCTTGTCTAAAGTTTCCCATGGAAATAACATAGAGAAAACGTGTTTTGGGACCCCCCTTTTTTCCCGGCCCCCTTTTGACGAATCACCCCGAAACTTTCAAGACAGGAGCTGACTGGAGCGCCCCATTGGTTTTAAAAATTTCGCAAAGATTCGTCAAACGACGCCAAAGATATTGGCAAAAGAAAAAATGCTTTTTGAATAGAAACAAGGTCCTAACTATAACTACCTACTGGCAACCGCCAGTAGGTGTATATATATATATTTTACAAGGACTCTTTATTTTGACACTCGGCACCTTTTAATCAATTACCATCACCCACAGAAGTTTATTTTAATCAGTCCCTCCCAGGCAACACTCACCGGCAATACAGCAGTCTGGGAGCTGTAGTTTTGGTTGAACTGCAGTGGAGTTGCGATCATGTGGCCATTGGTCAGCGGACTACCGCCAATGGGAGTGACTGTGGTCAGTGAAAGGTGGGGGTGGAGTTACACCTTGTATACAGCGGCATCTGAGGAAGGCCCAACAGGCCGAAATGCATTATGCGTGAGCTGTTCTATTAAAGATTTCCCGACGCTTCCCCCGAGTGGCCTCTACCTCTTCCTTTCAGGAGTGGGATGCTGTGGATATATATATATATATATATATGTATATATATATCGCAATAAAATAAAACCAAAAATATCGAGAAGCATTAGGCATTACAAAACAAACTTTAATTAGCATTCATCATAAAAGGGTATAACTGAAAAGTGAAAAAATCAAAAGGAAAACTAACCAATAAAATCACACAAACAATTAAACTAACACTATAAAAGGCACACACATTTTATCAACTTACTACTCAAAAAACTACAAAAGCTGCAGGAAGAGGAAACTCTGCCAGATTTTCCAAACAGAACCTGAAAACAGAAGGGATTTGTATATATGTATATATAAAACTACATTCCAAATTAAGTCAAACATATACTTAAACTAAAATATAAAATACAATTAATTAAAGTTGAAAATTAAAATAACAAATAACTTACAAAACACTGTACTACTTCTATATGTTTAAATTAAGGGGCTTATTTTGATGGCGTTCGGTCGGACCGCCTCCTGCTATCATGGCTCGACAAGCAGTTAGCGGTCTGACCCCTGTATTTTGATGCGACCGCCAGACTGGCAGTCAGAAAGTGCTCATTTACAAGGCAGCTTGTGCTGCGGTCCAGAAAAAGGGCTGCAGCACAAGCCGCAATGTAAAGGAGCACTTTATGCGCATCCATGCACTCTGTGCCATGCACCATATGGTGCGTGGTACACAATGCATGGAGGTTATGTTATGGTATGTTACTTGATTTGTAAAGTGCATGGCTGCCCCAGCAATGGGGCGTCCCAGCGCTAGTACCAGAAACAGATTGCAGAAGAGAGAGGGAGCTGGGGGGTTACACCGGAAAGAGCCAAGTCTTTACAACCTTTCTAAAGGACCCGTGGTTCTAAATGTTCCTGATGGACACCAGGAGTGTGTTCCAAAGGGCCGGTGCCATCACCCGGAAAGAGCGCCCTCCAGCTCTTGCTCTTCTGACTTGGGGAACACAAGCCAGGTGAAGGTCCGCAGAATGCAACTTACGGCGTGGAACATATGGCAATAGTAGGTTGGACAAAATAGGGAGCGCTTGGGAGGTAAGGATTGTGTGGGTGATGCACAAAGTCTTGAAGTGGAGGATCTTGTCCACTGGAAGGCAGTGTAATTTGGGAATGGGTTTGGACACTGAACAGAATTTAGGGAGTTCAAACAGGGTGCAAGCTGCAGCAGTTTGAACCCTCGACAGTCGTTGTATTCCAGATTTATTTGCGCCCAGTCACAGAGAGTTGCAATAATCCAATCTGGAAAGAATGGTAGATTGGATGATGATCTGGTGTGTTTGTGGATCGAAGAACCCTAGCAGAGGCTTAAGTCCTCGCAGGTGCCCAAAAGAGACCCCTGCCACTGCTTTTTTCTGTGCTACATAAGACAAAGCGCTGTTGACCCAGACACCCAGATTTTTTACAGCCTCTTTGGGCAGGGGAGCTGACCCAAGCGCGGTGTACCACCACTGCTCGCCCCATATGTGAGTATCTTTTCCTAGCAGGAGGATGTCAGATTTGTTGGCAGTCAGCTGCAGACAATTAGCCAACATCCAGTCTGCAACAGCCAGCATATCATTCTGAAATTTGATCAGATTCTGGTTAGAGTTGTTAGAAAAGGAGATCACCAGCGGAGTGTCATCAGCATAAGATATTAATGACAGCCCTCTATCTTTTGCTGCCACCGCAAGGGGATGTATATAGATATTAAAAAGTGTAGGGCTCAGCGTAGATCCTTGGGATACTCCATGACAAACAGCAAACTCCTGAGAGCAGTACGGGGAGAAGTAACCTGAAATGATCTGCCAACCAGAAATGACGTGATCCAGGCTAGTACAGCACCTCCGATACCTATCTCCCATAAGCGCCGCAGCAGGATCTCAAGAGACACTGTGTCAAACACGGCGCTTAGGATGAGTACGATCAGGGCTGAGGTGTTTCCCTCATCTAGAGAGCCCCGCAAATGTTTAGTGACCGCCAACAAGGCGGATTCGATGCTCTGATACGATATAAAACCATTCTGGGATGAGTCCAGAATTTCGTTGGACTCCACGTATTTGGTTATAATGGAATTTACATAAGATTCAGTGGGGTTTAAATATATCCAGAGAAGGTTTTTTCAGCAACGGTATAACTTTGGCATGCTTCCATGTGGTAAGTACCGTTGACAAAGACAGGTTAATCAGCTCACAGCACACCGGTAAAAGATGTTCCTGAAATTTCTGAAACTGGTCAGGTTTGAGTGGATCGGCTGGAGAGCCTGATTTGTTTTTACTGCTAAGGGTACGTGCCTCTGCCTCAGATAGTAAGGGAAGGAGAGTAGAGAGGGGCCCAGGGTGTGTGGGGGCACTACATGTGCCCTGTGGCATACGAGGGACGGGAGCCCTGTTTGGAGCCCCCAAAGTTGGTTTCCGACACCCTTTTCATGGTGGTCTTCCCGCCATTAAAAAGGTTGTCAGAAAGGGACATCGTAATCCTGATGGCGGTGCCTGCCTCGTCACCGCCTCCATTCAGGGTTGCAATTCTGACCGCCACCTCATTGGGATCAGATGATTCTGTCGGAGGTGGCGGTTTATCACCTGACAGAACAGGGTTCGACGGCCATCATTATAATGCAGCTATCAGACTGAAGGGCCCACTGCCATCGTAATGAGGACCTTAATTACTAATAAAAGAAATTACTACAACATTGAGAAACTGCTAATCTACTGAAAAACAAGACCAGTTACATACCTGGAAAAAGATACACAAAAAGTAAGTAAATTTAAATTATTACTAGACAAGAACACACCCTAATATGATTAAAAATAAAACCAAACTACCTCAACCCCCACTAGCTATCAACAAACACTCATTTCAAATTAAACTAATGCACTTTTTTCAATCCAAGAGAAAAGAAAACACCTGTTCCACATTGCAACACCCCAATGGAAAACCTTCAAATCAAGTGTGCAACATCCAGAAAGAACATACATGTAAGTATAAAACAAAAAGGAGTAGCATAATTTTTTATGTCAATAACAAATGTATTGAACATTTTAAAAATGTAATTCTTTATAATACTAAACTATTTTGAGACATAATGCCTGAAAGAGCAAGATACATCACATCACAGAATGTAAAGCAATTATTATCTCACATGGGCTTCACTTACTGCCAAGAAAGTACAAGTACGGAAGCTATCGATTGGAAATGTACCGAATATCACTCTAATGCTTGCTATGGGAGGGACACTGCAAAAGATGATATTGCACTGATGTAAAGGAACACAACCACCCACCAAACTTAACAACCAACATGACACGACACAATACTCAAAATGAATAACGAAAGACATTATACAACATGTGAATATAAAAATACAAAAATACAATTGGTACCGAATATAGTGCACCGACAGTAATACAAAACAATCGCCCCCAAAAGAGGCAATAACAAAATAAAAGGGGAACAGAGACAACATTGTTAAAGGCAATACACATGTATATAAGTCCTATTGCGGCTTATAGATAAGAATGAGCAACATACACATGTTTTAGATAATGACCATAAAAAACCTCAAACGTGATACATGGTTATTATTAGTGCATACTTAATTTAATTATTACAATATTACTATACTCTGTTAAGAAAGCAGGTGATTGGCATTGGATTACATTTAATAATGTCTAAAAACAAGACAGATACAGACAAGAAACACAGAACCCACATGTTGTATACATATTATGAATTGACCAAAGAGAGGAGAAGAAAGGAATTGAATAAAAGAGAGAAATAAAGGTAAAAAAGTTCTAAAGAACAGACAAAAAGCCGACCTAGTTCACTCCAAAACATCCAAGTCATGCATGAGAGAGCAAAGAATATATATATATATATATATATACAAAAAGAGTTGCCTCTAGGTGGGATGCACTCCCAGGTGGAAATTACGCCAAAGCAAGGGCACACGCCATGAACAAAGTCCTTTTCTGGTTTACCTGCCAGACGCGTTTCGGGCCAACGCCCTCTTCAGTGGCAGACCATGTGACGTGCCGGCATGCGGCAACCACCAGTAAATCCCCAAAATAATAACGCTCAGGTGAACCACCTGAAGCAATGCTTCCTGGGACTGGTGGTTCAGTAAAACCCAAGTGGGTCGCCGCCGGCACTCACATTCAAAAATGTCTTTAAAAGGATTGCCGATGTTCGCACCGGCACCCCTGCATATAACAGGCACCTCCTGTCCACAGTTAGCTGCCCCAATAAAGCAGCCGTGGACCCACAATTGTTTCGCGGTGGTGCAATCCCGCGACCAGGCAGGCCGCTGTACAAAATACAAAAAGAGTTGCCTCTAGGTGGGATGCACTCCCAGGTGGAAATTACGCCAAAGCAAGGACACACGCCATGAACAAAGTCCTTTTCTGGTTTACCTGCCAGACGCGTTTCGGGCCAACGCCCTCTTCAGTGGCAGACCATGTGACGTGCCGGCAAGCGACAACCACCAGTAAATCCCCATAATAATAACGCTCAGGTGAACCACCTGAAGCAATGCTTCCTGGGACTGGTGGTTCAGTAAAACCCAAGTAGGTCGCCGCCGGCACTCACATTAAAAAATGTCTCCAAAAGGATTGCCGATGTTCGCGCCGGCACCCCTGCATATAACAGGCACCTCCTGTTCCACAGTTAGCTGCCCCAATAAAGCAGCCGCGGACCCGCAAGTGTTTCGCGGTGGTGCAATCCCGCGACCAGGCAGGCCGCTGTACAAAATACAAAAAGAGTTGCCTCTAGGTGGGATGCACTCCCAGGTGGAAATTACGCCAAAGCAAGGGCACACGACATGAACAAAGTCCTTTTCTGGTTTACCTGCCAGACGCGTTCGGGCCAACGCCAACGCGAACATCGCAATCCTTTTAAAGACATTTTTGAATGTGAGTGCCGGCGGCGACCCACTTGGGTTTTACTGAACCACCAGTCCCAGAAGGATTGCTTCAGGTGGTTCACCTGAGCATAATTACTACGGGGATTTTCTGGTGGTTGCCGCACGCCGGCACATCACATGGTCTGCCACTGAAGAGGGCGTTGGCCCGAAACGCGTCTGGCAGGATACCAGAAAAGGACTTTGTTCATGGCGTGTGCAAAAACAACAGTTGATGGACTGAATGCAGAACAATGTCATACATTCACCCCAGTACAGAGATCTGGGCCTAAATCCATCGTTTTTTTGCTCACCATGCCATTCCAGTTTGAACCCAGCCATATGCAAATCAGTCTTGACCCTGTGCCTCATGGGAACAGTCCAGCCCGAACTGCCAAGCCAGGTCCTCCCTGGACTGGAAACAAGCATCCTAGGACCGGTTTCGGGGTTTCACCCCTCTTCAGCCAGGATAGCTTGATTCCAGTGGCATGGAGAGCACGGGACCCACGTCTGGGCATACCCGTCCCACTCGGGGTGACAAATGCAAAAACAACAGTTGATGGACTGAATGCAGAACAATGTCATACATTCACCCAAGTACAGAGATCTGGGCCTAAATCCATCGTTTTTTTGCTCACCATGCCATTCCAGTTTGAACCCAGCCATATGCAAATCAGTCTTGACCCTGTGCCTCATGGGACCAGTCTTGCCCGAACTGCCAAGCCAGGTCCTCCCTGGACTGGAAACAAGCATCCTAGGACCGGTTTCGGGGTTTCACCCCTCTTCAGCCAGGATAGCTTGATTCCAGTGGCATGGAGAGCACGGGACCCACGTCTGGGCATACCCGTCCCACTCGGGGTGACAAATGCAAAAACAACAGTTGATGGACTGAATGCAGAACAATGTCATACATTCACCCCAGTACAGAGATCTGGGCCTAAATCCATCGTTTTTTTGCTCACCATGCCTTTCCAGTTTGAACCCAGCCATATGCAAATCAGTATTGACCCTGTGCCTCATGGGAACAGTCCAGCCCGAACTGCCAAGCCAGGTCCTCCCTGGACTGGAAACAAGCATCCTAGGACCGGTTTCGGGGTTTCGCTCCTCTTCAGCCAGGATAGCTTAATTCCAGTGGCATGGAGAGCACGGGACCCACGTCTGGGCATACCCGTCCCACTCGGGGTGATAAATGCAAAAACAACAGTTGATGGACTGAATGCAGAACAATGTCATACATTCACCCCAGTACAGAGATCTGGGCCTAAATCCATCGTTTTTTTGCTCACCATGCCATTCCAGTTTGAACCCAGCCATATGCAAATCAGTCTTGACCCTGTGCCTCATGGGAACAGTCCAGCCCGAACTGCCAAGCCAGGTCCTCCCTGGACTGGAAACAAGCATCCTAGGACCGGTTTCGGGGTTTCACCCCTCTTCAGCCAGGATAGCTTGATTCCAGTGGCATGGAGAGCACGGGACCCACGTCTGGGCATACCCGTCCCACTCGGGGTGACAAATGCAAAAACAACAGTTGATGGACTGAATGCAGAACAATGTCATACATTCACCCCAGCACAGAGATCTGGGCCTAAATCCATCGTTGCTTTGGCGTAATTTCCACCTGGGAGTGCATCCCACCTAGAGGCAACTCTTTTTGTATTTTGTACAGCGGCCTGCCTGGTCGCGGGATTGCACCACCGCGAAACACTTGCGGGTCCGCGGCTGCTTTATTGGGGCAGCTAACTGTGGAACAGGAGGTGCCTGTTATATGCAGGGGTGCCGGCGCGAACATCGGCAATCCATTTTAAGAAATTTTTTAATGTGAGTGCCGGCGGCGACCCACTTGGGTTTTACTGAACCACCAGTCCCAGGAAGCATTGCTTCAGGTGGTTCACCTGAGCATAATTATTACGGGGATTTTCTGGTGGTTGCCGCACGCCGGCACGTCACATGGTCTGCCACTGAAGAGGGCGTTGGCCCGAAACGTGTCTGGCAGGATATCAGAAAAGGACTTTGTTCATGGCGTGTGCCCTTGCTTTGGCGTAATTTCCACCTGGGAGTGCATCCCACCTAGAGGCAACTCTTTTTGTATTTTGTACAGCGGCCTGCCTGGTCGCGGGATTGCACCACCGCGAAACACTTGCGGGTCCGCGGCTGCTTTATTGGGGCAGCTAACTGTGGAACAGGAGGTGCCTGTTATATACAGGGGTGCCGGCGCGAACATCGGCAATCCTTTTAAAGACATTTTTGAATGTGAGTGCTGGCGGCGACCCACTTGGGTTTTTACTGAACCACCAGTCCCAGGAAGCATTGCTTCAGGTGGTTCACCTGAGCATAATTATTATGGGGATTTTCTGGTGGTTGCCGCACGCCGGCACGTCACATGGTCTGCCACTGAAGAGGGCGTTGGCCCGAAACGCGTCTGGCAGGATACCAGAAAAGGACTTCGTTCATGGCGTGTGCCCTTGCTTTGGCGTAATTTCCACTTGGGAGTGCATCCCACCTAGAGGCAACTCTTTTTGTATTTCGTACAGCGGCCTGCCTGGTCGCGGGATTGCACCACCGCGAAACACTTGCGGGTCCGCGGCTGCTTTATTGGGGCAGCTAACTGTGGAACAGGAGGTGCCTGTTATATGCAGGGGTGCCGGCGCGAACATCGGCAATCCTTTTAAAGACATTTTTGAATGTGAGTGCCGGCGGCGACCCACTTGGGTTTTACTGAACCACCAGTCCCAGGAAGCATTGCTTCAGGTGGTTCACCTGAGCATAATTATTTCGGGGATTTTCTGGTGGTTGCCGCACGCCGGCACGTCACATGGTCTGCCACTGAAGAGGGCGTTGGCCCGAAACGCGTCTGGCAGGATACCAGAAAAGGACTTTGTTCATGGCGTGTGCCCTTGCTTTGGCGTAATTTCCACCTGGGAGTGCATCCCACATAGAGGCAACTCTTTTTGTATTTTGTACAGCGGCCTGCCTGGTCGCGGGATTGCACCACCACGAAACACTTGCGGGTCCGCGGCTGCTTTATTGGGGCAGCTAACTGTGGAACAGGAGGTGCCTGTTATATACAGGGGTGCCGGCGCGAACATCGGCAATCCTTTTAAAGACATTTTTGAATGTGAGTGCCGGCGGCGACCCACTTGGGTTTTACTGAACCACCAGTCCCAGGAAGCATTGCTTCAGGTGGTTCACCTGAGCATAATTGTTACAGGGATTTTCTGGTGGTTGCCGCACGCCGTCACGTCACATGGTCTGCCACTGAAGAGGGCGTTGGCCCGAAACGCGTCTGCAGGATACCAGAAAAGGACTTTGTTCATGGCGTGTGCCCTTGCTTTGGCGTAATTTCCACCTGGGAGTGCATCCCACCTAGAGGCAACTCTTTTTGTATTTTGTACAGCGGCCTGCCTGGTCGCGGGATTGCACCACCGCGAAACACTTGCGGGTCCGCGGCTGCTTTATTGGGGCAGCTAACTGTGGAACAGGAGGTGCCTGTTATATACAGGGGTGCCGGCGCGAACATCGGCAAACCTTTTAAAGACATTTTTGAATGTGAGTGCCGGCGGCGACCCACTTGGGTTTTTACTGAACCACCAGTCCCAGGAAGCATTGCTTCAGGTGGTTCACCTGAGCATAATTATTATGGGGATTTTCTGGTGGTTGCCGCACGCCGGCACGTCACATGGTCTGCCACTGAAGAGGGCGTTGGCCCGAAACGCGTCTGGCAGGATACCAGAAAAGGACTTTGTTCATGGCGTGTGCCCTTGCTTTGGCGTAATTTCCACCTGGGAGTGCATCCCACATAGAGGCAACTCTTTTTGTATTTTGTACAGCGGCCTGCCTGGTCGCGGGATTGCACCACCACGAAACACTTGCGGGTCCGCGGCTGCTTTATTGGGGCAGCTAACTGTGGAACAGGAGGTGCCTGTTATATACAGGGGTGCCGGCGCGAACATCGGCAATCCTTTTAAAGACATTTTTGAATGTGAGTGCCGGCGGCGACCCACTTGGGTTTTACTGAACCACCAGTCCCAGGAAGCATTGCTTCAGGTGGTTCACCTGAGCATAATTGTTACAGGGATTTTCTGGTGGTTGCCGCACGCCGTCACGTCACATGGTCTGCCACTGAAGAGGGCGTTGGCCCGAAACGCGTCTGCAGGATACCAGAAAAGGACTTTGTTCATGGCGTGTGCCCTTGCTTTGGCGTAATTTCCACCTGGGAGTGCATCCCACCTAGAGGCAACTCTTTTTGTATTTTGTACAGCGGCCTGCCTGGTCGCGGGATTGCACCACCGCGAAACACTTGCGGGTCCGCGGCTGCTTTATTGGGGCAGCTAACTGTGGAACAGGAGGTGCCTGTTATATACAGGGGTGCCGGCGCGAACATCGGCAAACCTTTTAAAGACATTTTTGAATGTGAGTGCCGGCGGCGACCCACTTGGGTTTTACTGAACCACCAGTCCCAGGAAGCATTGCTTCAGATGGTTCACCTGAGCATAATTATTACAGGGATTTTCTGGTGGTTGCCGCACGCCGTCACGTCACATGGTCTGCCACTGAAGAGGGCGTTGGCCCGAAACGCGTCTGCAGGATACCAGAAAAGGACTTTGTTCATGGCGTGTGCCCTTGCTTTGGCGTAATTTCCACCTGGGAGTGCATCCCACCTAGAGGCAACTCTTTTTGTGTTTTGTACAGCGGCCTGCCTGGTCGCGGGATTGCACCAACGCGAAACACTTGCGGGTCCGCGGCTGCTTTATTGGGGCAGCTAACTGTGGAACAGGAGGTGCCTATTATATGCAGGGGTGCCGGCGCGAACATCGGCAATCCTTTTAAAGACATTTTTGAATGTGAGTGCTGGTGGCGACCCACTTGGGTTTTACTGAACCACCAGTCCCAGGAAGCATTGCTTCAGGTGGTTCACCTAAGCATAATTATTACGGGGATTTTCTGGTGGTTGCCGCACGCCGGCACGTCACATGGTCTGCCACTGAAGAGGAAGTTGGCCCGAAACGCGTCTGGCAGGATACCAGAAAAGGACTTCGTTCATGGCGTGTGCCCTTGCTTTGGCGTAATTTCCACCTGGGAGTGCATCCCACCTAGAGGCAACTCTTTTTGTATTTTGTACAGCGGCCTGCCTGGTCGCGGGATTGCACCACCGCGAAACACTTGCGGGTCCGCGGCTGCTTTATTGGGGCAGCTAACTGTGGAACAGGAGGTGCCTGTTATATACAGGGGTGCCGGCGCGAACATCGGCAATCCTTTTAAAGACATTTTTGAATGTGAGTGCTGGCGGCGACCCACTTGGGTTTTTACTGAACCACCAGTCCCAGGAAGCATTGCTTCAGGTGGTTCACCTGAGCATAATTATTATGGGGATTTTCTGGTGGTTGCCGCACGCCGGCACGTCACATGGTCTGCCACTGAAGAGGGCGTTGGCCCGAAACGCGTCTGGCAGGATACCAGAAAAGGACTTCGTTCATGGCGTGTGCCCTTGCTTTGGCGTAATTTCCACCTGGGAGTGCATCCCACCTAGAGGCAACTCTTTTTGTATTTTGTACAGCGGCCTGCCTGGTCGCGGGATTGCACCACCGCAAAACACTTGCGGGTCCGCGGCTGCTTTATTGGGGCAGCTAACTGTGGAACAGGAGGTGCCTGTTATATGCAGGGGTGCCGGCGCGAACATCGGCAATCCTTTTAAAGACATTTTTGAATGTGAGTGCCGGCGGCGACCCACTTGGGTTTTACTGAACCACCAGTCCCAGGAAGCATTGCTTCAGGTGGTTCACCTGAGCATAATTATTTCGGGGATTTTCTGGTGGTTGCCGCACGCCGGCACGTCACATGGTCTGCCACTGAAGAGGGCGTTGGCCCGAAACGCGTCTGGCAGGATACCAGAAAAGGACTTTGTTCATGGCGTGTGCCCTTGCTTTGGCGTAATTTCCACCTGGGAGTGCATCCCACATAGAGGCAACTCTTTTTGTATTTTGTACAGCGGCCTGCCTGGTCGCGGGATTGCACCACCACGAAACACTTGCGGGTCCGCGGCTGCTTTATTGGGGCAGCTAACTGTGGAACAGGAGGTGCCTGTTATATGCAGGGGTGCCGGCGCGAACATCGGCAATCCTTTTAAAGACATTTTTGAATGTGAGTGCCGGCGGCGACCCACTTGGGTTTTACTGAACCACCAGTCCCAGGAAGCATTGCTTCAGGTGGTTCACCTGAGCATAATTATTACGGGGATTTTCTGGTGGTTGCCGCACGCCGGCACGTCACATGGTCTGCCACTGAAGAGGGCGTTGGCCCGAAACGCGTCTGGCAGGATACCAGAAAAGGACTTTGTTCATGGCGTGTGCCCTTGCTTTGGCGTAATTTCCACCTGGGAGTGCATCCCACATAGAGGCAACTCTTTTTGTATTTTGTACAGCGGCCTGCCTGGTCGCGGGATTGCACCACCACGAAACACTTGCGGGTCCGCGGCTGCTTTATTGGGGCAGCTAACTGTGGAACAGGAGGTGCCTGTTATATACAGGGGTGCCGGCGCGAACATCGGCAATCCTTTTAAAGACATTTTTGAATGTGAGTGCCGGCGGCGACCCACTTGGGTTTTACTGAACCACCAGTCCCAGGAAGCATTGCTTCAGGTGGTTCACCTGAGCATAATTGTTACAGGGATTTTCTGGTGGTTGCCGCACGCCGTCACGTCACATGGTCTGCCACTGAAGAGGGCGTTGGCCCGAAACGCGTCTGCAGGATACCAGAAAAGGACTTTGTTCATGGCGTGTGCCCTTGCTTTGGCGTAATTTCCACCTGGGAGTGCATCCCACCTAGAGGCAACTCTTTTTGTATTTTGTACAGCGGCCTGCCTGGTCGCGGGATTGCACCACCGCGAAACACTTGCGGGTCCGCGGCTGCTTTATTGGGGCAGCTAACTGTGGAACAGGAGGTGCCTGTTATATACAGGGGTGCCGGCGCGAACATCGGCAAACCTTTTAAAGACATTTTTGAATGTGAGTGCCGGCGGCGACCCACTTGGGTTTTACTGAACCACCAGTCCCAGGAAGCATTGCTTCAGATGGTTCACCTGAGCATAATTATTACAGGGATTTTCTGGTGGTTGCCGCACGCCGTCACGTCACATGGTCTGCCACTGAAGAGGGCGTTGGCCCGAAACGCGTCTGCAGGATACCAGAAAAGGACTTTGTTCATGGCGTGTGCCCTTGCTTTGGTGTAATTTCCACCTGGGAGTGCATCCCACCTAGAGGCAACTCTTTTTGTATTTTGTACAGCGGCCTGCCTGGTCGCGGGATTGCACCAACGCGAAACACTTGCGGGTCCGCGGCTGCTTTATTGGGGCAGCTAACTGTGGAACAGGAGGTGCCTATTATATGCAGGGGTGCCGGCGCGAACATCGGCAATCCTTTTAAAGACATTTTTGAATGTGAGTGCTGGTGGCGACCCACTTGGGTTTTACTGAACCACCAGTCCCAGGAAGCATTGCTTCAGGTGGTTCACCTAAGCATAATTATTACGGGGATTTTCTGGTGGTTGCCGCACGCCGGCACGTCACATGGTCTGCCACTGAAGAGGA
This sequence comes from Calotriton arnoldi, assembly GCA_963921515.1. NCBI lineage: Eukaryota > Metazoa > Chordata > Amphibia > Caudata > Salamandridae > Calotriton > Calotriton arnoldi. The sequence goes on along the minus strand of CAWUFW010003755.1, from coordinate 1,639,542 downwards.
AGTTGGCCCGAAACGCGTCTGGCAGGATACCAGAAAAGGACTTCGTTCATGGCGTGTGCCCTTGCTTTGGCGTAATTTCCACCTGGGAGTGCATCCCACCTAGAGGCAACTCTTTTTGTATTTTGTACAGCGGCCTGCCTGGTCGCGGGATTGCACCACCGCGAAACACTTGCGGGTCTGCGGCTACTTTATTGGGGCAGCTAACTGTGGAACAGGAGGTGCCTGTTATATGCAGAGGTGCCGGCGCGAACATCGGCAATCCTTTTAAAGACATTTTTGAATGTGAGTGCCGGCGGCGACCCACTTGGGTTTTACTGAACCACCAGTCCCAGGAAGCATTGCTTCAGGTGGTTCACCTGAGCATAATTATTACGGGGATTTTCTGGTGGTTGCCGCACGCCGGCACGTCACATGGTCTGCCACTGAAGAGGGCGTTGGCCCGAAACGCGTCTGGCAGGATACCAGAAAAGGACTTTGTTCATGGCGTGTGCCCTTGCTTTGGCGTAATTTCCACCTGGGAGTGCATCCCACGTAGAGGCAACTCTTTTTGTATTTTGTACAGCGGCTTGCCTGGTCGCGGGATTGCACCACCGCGAAACACTTGCGGGTCCGCGGCTGCTTTATTGGGGCAGCTAACTGTGGAACAGGAGGTGCCTGTTATATGCAGGGGTGCCGGCGCGAACATCGGCAATCCTTTTAAAGACATTTTTGAATGTGAGTGACGGCGGCGACCCACTTGGGTTTTACTGAACCACCAGTCCCAGGAAGCATTGCTTCAGGTGGTTCACCTGAGCATAATTATTACGGGGATTTTCTGGTGGTTGCCGCACGCCGGCACGTCACATGGTCTGCCACTGAAGAGGGCGTTGGCCCGAAACGCATCTGGCAGGATACCAGAAAAGGACTTTGTTCATTGCGTGTGCCCTTGCTTTGGCTTAATTTCCACCTGGGAGTGCATCCCACCTAGAGGCAACTCTTTTTGTATTATAAATATATACATATATATATATATATATATATATATATATATATATATATATATATATATATATAAGTTACAAATAACCTTTTTCTTACTCGGTTCGATGCCTTCGGAACCAGAAACAGGAGCAGACTCCTCTTAATTCGTGCAAATCTTTATTGTTTCTTTTGCTTTGTGCGCTCTGCCGCCATGACGCGTTTCAGCCTATGCAGGCCTTGATCACATATATATATATATATATGTGTGATCAAGGCAGTGGATGTCGAAACGCGTCGCAGCGTAATTGTGGAATAAAATACTTTAATGCCAGAAACCTCCCCGTGTCGGTGTCCAGTTCGTTGTGTGAGGAATCGGATTTGGTGTTCATATATATATATATATTCAGCTCCAAAGTTGTCCACCAGATGAGCAGCACTCAGACAACAGCAGCAAGACAACAGCCTTTGATAGGTTTGAACGGTATTCCGCCTGCGGATACTTTAAACAGCCGTTCCGTATAGGACTGCCTGACGCGTTTCGAAGTTCCTCAACTTCTCCTCAGAGGCTTTAACAGAAAGGATGCGTGCATGTACCGGTCCCAGTTCACATTTAAATATTGCACGCCCCCAAATGGGCCGCTCCTATGAGACTGTGCATGATGGGAGCTGTAGTCTTGGCACTTAGTAATCCACAGATGGATGCACACATAATGTTCTGTTGAATTCAAAGTCCTCAATGGACCCCGCAGACGGGTCCGTCCTAGATCCTCTGCTGCTGCCCCACATATACGATTCAGTCAATACCAAGTCGCGTTGCCCCCTTGATTCGCGGGGTGGTGCTCGCTCCGCGGCAGGACGGTTGCGTATACATTCAGCTCCAAAGTTGTCCACCAGATGAGCAGCACTCAGACAACAGCAGCAAGACAACAGCCTTTGATAGGTATAAACGGTATTCCGCCTGCGGATACTTTAAACAGCCGTTCCGTATAGGACTGCCTGACGCGTTTCAAAGTTCCTCAACTTCTCCTCAGAGGCTTTAACGGAAAGGATGCGTGCATGTACCGGTCCCAGTTCACATTTAAGTATTGCACGCCCCCAAATGGGCCGCTCCTATGAGACTGTGCATGATGGGAGCTGTAGTCTCGGCACTTAGTAATCCACAGATGGATGCACACATAATGTTCTGTTGAATTCAAAGTCCTCAATGGACCCCGCAGATGGGTCCGTCCTAGATCCTCTGCTGCTGCCCCACATATACGATTCAGTCAATACCAAGTCACGTGGCCCCCTTTATTCGCGGGGTGGTGCTCGCTCTGCGGCAGGACGGCCGCGTATAGATTCAGCTCCAAAGTTGTCCACCAGATGAGCAGCACTCAGACAACAGCAGCAAGACAACAGCCTTTGATAGGTATGAACGGAATTCCGCCTGCGGATACTTTAAACAGCCGTTCCGTATAGGACTGCCTGACGCATTTCGAAGTTCCTCAACTTCTCCTCAGAGGCTTTAACGGAAAGGATGTGTGCATGTACCGGTCCCAGTTTACATTTAAATATTGCACGCCCCCAAATGGGCCGCTCCTATGAGACTGTGCATAATGGGAGCTGTAGTCTCAGCACTTAGTAATCCACAGATGGATGCACACATAATGTTCTGTTGAATTCAAAGTCCTCAATGGACCCCGCAGACGGGTCCATCCTAGATCCTCTGCTGCTGCCCCACATATACGATTCAGTCAATACCAAGTCGCGTGGTCCCCTTGATTCGCGGGGTGGTGCTCGCTCCGCGGCAGGACGCCGCGTACAGATTCAGCTCCAAAGTTGTCCACCAGATGAGCAGCACTCAGACAACAGCAGCAAGACAACAGCCTTTGATAGGTATGAACAGTATTCCGCCTGCGGATACTTTAAACAGCCGTTCCGTATAGGACTGCCTGACGCGTTTCGAAGTTCCTCAACTTCTCCTCAGAGGCTTTAATGGAAAGGATGCGTGCATGTACCGGTCCCAGTTCACATTTAAGTATTGCACGCCCCCAAATGGGCCGCTCCTATGAGACTGTGCATGATGGGAGCTGTAGTGCTGTAGACCCGGTCCAGGTCCGAGAGGCAGCACCACCACCAGGGAAGTTGTGGACTGTGGACTCATATCTGTGCGTCCGGTTACGGAAGGCTGGTTTGCATGGATTTTTACCAGCATAATGCACTGAAGGCTCCATTGGGAGTTTTTGACTTTTAATATGCTGGAAGGCAGAACCCACCATGGGTCATATTGTATCGACAGGACTACGAGTCCCATAAGCACAGGATAAAGGAAGCCCATTAGAGGGCGATATACGCTATTAAGGGACACGTGTTCTGTTGTTTCTGCTGATGCATTTTTCCCGTGAGCAAGGAGCAGGAGCTCCGAAACGCGTAGGGATACAGATCAGGAAATGTTCAGCGCGCTGCTGGTTTTGCAAAATAAAGGACTCTTCAGCTTGAGGTCGGGTCCGCCTGCCTTTGTGTGCGCCTCTACATGTGGATGAACTTGAATGAATATATATATATATTCACTGAAAAAACCATAGGTTTCAGACACGTTATAGTTACAAATTAGCATTTAAAAAACCTTTGAAATTCTCTGAAAAAACCATAGGTTTTAGGGACAGTTATAGTTACTTGGACATTGCACTCGTACAAAACCCGTGAAATTCCCCGTTATAGTTAGTTCAGCTAACTATAACTCGCGCCCCGCAATGCACTGCTGATGACGTCACATATTACATCACTCATGACATGGTCAGTGACATCACTGATGACATCACTGATGACATCTCAAATGACATCACTGATGACATCATCCAGTGACTGTGTGTTTCTCTAAAGTTTAAATATTTTTAATATATATAGGAAAAGACGTATTGAAGAATGAGTGGGTGTGTAAGTGTCTGTATGGATGATTTAGTAGGTGCGTGACTGACTGTATAAGTGAGTGATTTAACGTATCTTACTGAATGCATGGGTTAGTGACTAAACTGGGTGAATGTCTGTATCCGTCTGTCTGTTGCTGTGTAAGTGGCTGCATGTGTTTGTGAATAGCTACATGAGTGTCTATTTGAGTTATTGAATGCTTGTGTGAGTATCTGTATGGGTGCCTGAGTGTTTGTGTGGGAGGGGTGTGTGCGACTCTGTGCATAGATGTGTGAGTGGGTGATTCACTGGGTGGATGGTTTCAAGAGTGCATCTGTGATAGACTGTATGGGTGGGTAAGTGTGTGTAAGAGTGTGTTAGTGAGTGAATGTATGTCCCAGTGGTACATGTGTGAGTAACTACATATGTGAAAGGCAGTATATATGTGTGTTGGAGTATATAAATAGCTATAAGCGAGAGTGACTGATTGTGATAGTGGCTGTATGGATGAGTGTGTGCTTGTATCAGTGATTGTATAAGAGCGTAAGAATGTGCTAGTATTTGTATGAGTAAGTGAGCTGGTGTGTGTATAACTGTATAGGTGAGTAAATGGTAGTGTGTTTAATTATTTGCATGACTGACTAGGTGTGTGAGTACCTCTATGGATGAGTGGCGGTGTTTGAGTGTCTATATAGGAGTATGAGTGCATATGATAGTCCTGTACTGAGTGACCGTAAGTATGAGTGACTGTACGGGTGAGTGAGTGGATGTGTGTGTGTAGACCTAAGAATCAGTGAGTGGGTATGTAGTTATTGGTGTTGGAGTGTCTATGGTTTTGCGAATGGCAGTCTGTAATTTAGAGTGGGTGTATCAAAGGTTATATTAGGGTGTGAGGAGGTGCATCAGATTATCACGTGGATGATGTCATCAGTGATGTCATTTGAGATGTCATCAGTGATGTCATCAGTGATGTCACTGACCATGTCATGAGTGATGTAATATGTGACGTCATCAGCAGTGCATTGCGGGGCGCGAGTTATAGTTAGCTGAACTAACTATAACGGGGAATTTCACGGGTTTTGTACGAGTGCAATGTCCAAGTAACTATAACTGTCCCTAAAACCTATGGTTTTTTCAGAGAATTTCAAAGGTTTTTTAAATGCTAATTTGTAACTATAACGTGTCTGAAACCTATGGTTTTTTCAGTGAATTTCAAAGGTTTTTAAATGCTAATTTGTAACTATAACGTGTCTGAAACCTATGGTTTTTTCAGTGAATTTCAAAGGTTTTTTAAATGCTAATTTCTAACTATAACGTGCCTGAAACCTACGGTTTTTTTAGTGAATTTCAAAGGTTTTGTAAATGACAATTTTTAAATGTATTAATTGTTATATTAATTTTTTTCATACTGATTTACTACATTTTTAGAAACAATTTTTTTTTACATATTTTATTTTTTAAATTACATTGTAATTACATTATACATTACATTACAAAAATACTTTCTCTTAATGAATTACTTTAGTTTAAATACTTTGCAGGTAGGCAATAGACTTTTAAGTACAGTAGTTACAGTTGTTGCAATCGGCAACACATTTTCAAACACAATGCAACATTCAGCTCAATGTGAATTTCTAGTTAAATGCAATTAGTTACTTTATGGATTACTTTTCTAACCACAGGACTGGATCCTAGATTCAGTCCTGGTACATCTCCTGTAAACAGTTGAGTAAAAGCGTTTTGGTTACAGTCGTGATTTTTAAGGAATATTATTGTATTTTAAAAGTTGACACTTAGAAACTTTTTCTCATAGAATCACCAATGTTATCCTATGGAAGGAAATTCACTTAGCAGGTAAAAACTGTTATCGTTACTTTTTCTTACTCAGTGTTGGATCCTGGATCAAGCACTGGTGCATCTCCTGTAAACAGTTGAAAGAATGCGTTTAAGTCATACAGGCGATTTTTAAGGAATATTTGTAGTTTGTGAAAATCAACACTTTGAAACTTTTTTGCTGAAAACCAGTCAATGTTAGCCTATGAATGAAATTCAAGTTACCGGTAAGTACGGTTAAAATTACTTTTGAGGATCAGTACTGGGCTGAAACATGCAGCACTGAGGTCTCTCCTGATAACAGGTGAGTAAATCGGAATTCGTATTTCGGCTGATTTTAGAGGAATATTTTAAAGTTCCAAAACTCCACACTTAGAAGAATTTCCAAGTGAAACCAGTCAATGTTAGCCTATGGAAGGAAATTCAAGTTACTGGTAAGTACGGTTAAAATTACTTTTCAGGACCAGTACTGGGCTGAAAGATGCAGCACTGAGGTCTCTCCTGATAACAGGTGAGTAAATCGGAATTCGTATTTCGGCTGATTTTAGAGGAATATTTTAAAGTTCCAAAACTCCACACTTAGAAGAATTTCCAAGTGAAACCAGTCAATGTTAGCCTATGGAAGGAAATTCAAGTTACTGGTAAGTACGGTTAAAATTACTTTTCAGGACCAGTACTGGGCTGAAAGATACAGCACTGAGGTCTCTCCTTATAACAGGTGAGTAAATCGGAATTCCTATTTCGGCTGATTTTAGAGGAATATTTGCACAATGGTGAAGGGAGGGGCGGGGCCTGAGGTGACATCTGTGCAAACGCGCCCCGTGGCGCGTTTTAAGTTGGGGGATTAAGTCCCCTTGAATCCTGAGGGTCCCTAGGGGCCAACTAGCCCACCAGGAACCTCCAATATGCGCCAGGGAGCTGCGTTGCAGAGACGTGTAGAGAGGCCACACCCCTTTTACACCTCTCTGCAACGCAGCTCTGTGGCGCTTTCTGGATGTACCTGTTGGGCTAGTTGGCCCCCAGGGACCCTCAGGATTGAAGGGATTTAATTCCCCATCTTAAAACGCGCCACGGGCCTGTTTGCACACATGTCACCTGAAGCCCCGCCCCTCCCTTCACCACTGTGCAAACACGCCCGTGGCGCGTTTTAAGTTGGGGGATTAAGTCCCCTTGAATCCTGAGGGTCCCCGGAGTCCAACTAGCCCACCATATACCTCCAAAAGCGCCACAGAGCTGCGTTGCAGAGAGGTGTAAAAAGGGTGTGGCCTCTCTACACGTCTCTGCAAGGCAGCCCCTGGCGCATACTGGAGGTTCCTGGTGGGCTAGTTGGCCCCCAGGGACCCCCAGTATTCAAGGGGAATTTGTTCCCCTCTGCAAACGCGCCAGGGGCGCGTTTGCAGAGTGGTGAAGGAAGGGGCGGGGCCTGCGGGCCCGATCGTTTTTTTTAATTTTTGTTTTTGTCCCCTGAAGGGGGCTGTGTAGCCCCCTTCCATTTTTCTCTTTTTGGGCCCTGGGGACCCCATCCCCCAGGGCCTTACCCCTTTTTAAATTACAAAAAAAAAAAAAACGGGAAGGGGGCCGCGTGGCCCCCTTCCCTGGGCCTGTATTGGCCCCGGGGACCCCATCCCCCGGGGCATGGCCTCTATATTTATTATTTTGAGGGGGCAGCGTGGCCCCCTCCTCTGGCCATTTTAAGGCCCCGGGGACCCCATCCCCGGGGCCGGCCTTTCCATTTAAAAAAAAAAAAAATGTTTCTCTTTTTTGGGGAGGGGGCCGCGTGGCCCCCTCCCGGGCCACTACTTGCCCCGGGGACCCCATCCCCCGGGCTGGCCCTCTCCGTTGGGGACTGTGGGGGGTCCCCAATCCCCACAGTCCCGCCGGCTCCCCACGTCCCTTGGGAGCCGGCATTGCTGTCTCCACATGGGGAGCAGCTGACATGCTGCTCCCCATGTGGAAAAGCAATCGCTTTGGATATTGGAAGAGAGAGCAGGTTTCCCTGCTCTCTCTTCCAATATCCAAAGCAAGTTTGCAATGACAGGACGGGAGCCGCGAGGCTCCCGTCCTGTCATTGCAAACAGCAGTGTCCCGGGGTAGGCACCCCGGGACACTGCAGGAGCCGGCCCTGGGGGTGGTGGTCCCCAGGGCCATCAAGGGCTCCAGGAGGGGGCCGCGCGGCCCCCTCCCATTCAGTACACAGCCCCGGGGAGGTGGTGGTCCCCGGGCTCTGGGGTCCGTAACGGACCCCCATATTAAAATGTTTAGTGCCCCGGGGAGGTGGCGGTCCCGGGCGTGTGGGGGCTGGAGCCCCCCACACAGGTTTTATAATGTAGAGAAAAAAGCCCCGGGAGGTGGTGGTCCTCGGGGCTGCGGGAGGGCTCAGAGCCCTCCCGCACCATTTTAAAAAAGCCCCGGGGGTGGCGGTCCTCGGGGCTTGGGGGCCCTTGAGGCCCCCACACATTAAATTATCCCCCCCACCATGCCCCCGGGACTTGGGCCACCCGGGGGCCAATTAACATCGAAGCGCGGGAGACCGCGCTTCGATTTTTTTTTTTTTCGGCAGGATTTGCGCACCCTGAGCGCATCCTGCCGATTTTTAAAAAAAATGTTTTTTTGTTTTTTTGCCCAGGGGGTCCTTGTGGGACCCCCTGAGCAAACCTAGGGGGTCAGGGTGTTTCTACCCTGCCCCCTTTGTGCGCTTTGCGCACTTGTTTCTGTCCCTCGGTTCTACCGAGGGACAAAATGGCTGCCAACATTTCCTGAATCGGAATGTTGACAGCCAGCTGACAGCCAATTAACATGCAGCTCGTGATCGGGACGGTGCGCGCAGGGTGCGCTGAGGGTACGCGGACCCTACTCGGCCATAGATATCACTAACTTTTTACTTTTCATTTTCTCAGCAACTACTGAACGGATTTACACCATTTAACAAAAGGGTTCTTTCTGAACCAAGAACTACCTCTTTGCCAAATTTGGTGTAATTCCGTTCAGCAGTTCGGGCTGTAGCCGTGTCTAAAGTTTCCTATGGAAAAGTGCATGGGGAAAACGCGTTTTGGGACCCCCTTTTTCTCGGCCCCCGCTGACGAATCCCCCGAGACTTTCAGGGTAGGAGCGGACCGGAGCGGGCCACAAAGTTTGAAAATTTCGCGAAGATACGTCAACCGGCAAGAGAGTTATTTCAAATAGAATGTCGTGGATTTCCTATGGATAATAGGTTGTAACTATAACTATCTACTGGCGACCGCCAGTAGATAATATATATATATATATATATATATATATATATATATGTGTGTGTGTGTGTGTAAATATCCCATGCAACAGACAAAGGGGAATATTTACTCTGTTAATTACAGAACAAAAATTATCAGACAAAGTTCAGCACAATTTTCCATACCAATTATAGTCTCAGACGGCTACTCAACCATGTAGATGCATCGCAAAGTGGTATTCAAAAGTCACAATAGTATGCTTCATCAATATTCACAGTCCATATGAATCCCTATACAAAATACACAGCACAAGTTCATGCCAATGTGTAAAAAGAATCATAAGAAATAACACAAACCAGCCCCAATGAACTACAAAAGAGAATATATATATGAAAATAATTATAAAGAGAGATGGTGGAAAGACGGGTGGCACCAGAAAGGAGACTGTACAATAACCTAGGCAAAAAAGGGGCTGTACCTACCGAACAGTATCTTTCCTTGTTGTCCAGGTTTTCACTACTAGAGTGAATATGTAAGGCAACAATAGTCCCCAAGTGGGGTGATAGTAACAAGGAAAGGTTGGGCCACTAAGACCTGATGGGTACCTATAAACGTAGACAACAAGAAATAAATAAAACAAATTTAACATAGAAAAAATAAAGAAAAATACATATGGAAATAATCAATCAGAGAAATGCAATGCCATATTGTATATGACTGCCAATTGTAAATCACCATCAAAATAAAAATGAACATAAAAATAAAAAATGTATTGCCCGAGCAGAGTTCCATCATTCGAGTAGTGACCCATATGCACCAATTACCATCTGCCTGAAGAAAATATTAGCTATAATAGACAAAATAGTTGAGGACTACCAGAAGTATTTGCGTGAAAAAAAATGAAGAAAGATCAAACGTGATGACAGGTATTATAAAGAAGGAAGGATATACACGTTTGCACGCAAGTATGATAATGTCAAAATACCAGGGGAGGGAAAGAGAGGATGTAATGAGATGGCTGAATCTATTTAATCTAGCAGCAGCTCTCTTAACTCTATAGATAGTAATGCATCCCATGAAGGAGCCCAATCCACATCCACTGCACAATGTCCTTCAAATCTTTTTAGTGGAAATGGAAAGATTACGCTTGGGTATTAGGTCAACAAGAAGAGAACAAAATCCCGAAGGGGTGGGAGGAGATGGAAAGAAGAAAAAGGTAAAGACCACAGGAGTTCAGACATGATCCAAAATTAACTAATTTGTCATACTGTTGTGGGCTCAATATGCACAGGGGAACAGGATAACACAGACAGCTTGCCTCTTGTTAATGAATTGATGATTGTCAATTTGTCTGATCTTGTTCTGAATGTGACTGAACACAATGTTTTGAGCAAGGGAATTGGTTTTTACCCTGCACAGATGGTTGACCACGTTGATATTCTTGTGGGTTTGTACAAATGCACCCGTTTGTTAAAATTAAAGGACTATTTCAACTCCAATTCTACAAGACCAATTCCATCTTTTGAACTTGTAGATCCACCTGCACAGACTGTATTTGATTTGTATGATTTACAACTGCTCATGTCTATACCAGATGATAATTTAATCAATGTGGATACTTTGAGAAATGATCTGGATATTGTGGAAAATTTACAAATTGATGGTGGGTTGAAGTCACGCTCTAAATTTACACCTTTAGGTACGCATCAAAACATTGATTTGTTCAGGGAAAGGGTGACCAAAGATCTACATAGATTCTTGGAAAAATCCAAGAACCAAACAGACAGATGGCAGAATTTATCATTGGCAGAAAGAACTGTGCTTAAAGATCTAAAAACGGATGAGACTATTGTAATCAGAGAGGAGTATAAAGGGGGAAATGTGTGTGTTATGAACAAATGCGATTACATTGGAGAAATAAATAGACAACTTTTGGATACTGGTTGCTATGAAGATATTACACATAACCCCGTTAAGGCTTTAGCTTCACACATTAACATGAGACTAACTGACTGGCATGAGAGCTGCCTTATTTCTGATGAGGAGTACAATTACCTCTCTGTGAAAGATCCGCGGTTTCCGTGTATATACTTATTGCCCAAAATCCATAAGGGCGGTGGTTGCCCCCCGGGGAGACTCATTCTTTTGGGAATCCTCTTGCCCACGGAACAGTTATCTGAATATGTGGATAAATTTTCACAAATTTTCATCTGCAACTTACCAGCTTTTATACAGGACAGTAAAGATATATTGAACAAGTTTGAGGATGTTACCTGGTTACAAGTCCTCATGTTTGTAACCATAGATGTTGCAAGCCTATATACTTGCATTCAGAAACATTTTGGTATGAGGGCTGTCGAGTCATGTTTCCAGGCCAGAACCGCAGATCACTTAGAACATAATGACATGCTTATGGAGATGATAGGCATCTTTCTCTCCAAGAATTTTTCTCCATTATGGGTGGTGGTATCATCAGATGCAGGTTACCGAAATGGGCTCCAGGTTTGCTCCTGCTTATGCAGGCCTTTTCATCGGCTGGTATGAGCGGGAGCATGCCTGGGGCCATTGTGCCTCCCCCTGGACTGACTGTATTGTCTTCTGGGGGAGGTAAACAGACAACATCATTATGCTATGGAAAGAAATGGTGGAACTATTGTCGGAGTATCATGCCAATCGGAGTATCAATGACAATCCCTACGATTTGAATTGACACTCAACCACAACAAGGAAAGGATTGATTTTTTGGATATAATGTTCTATGTTGAAAAAGATTCCATACAGAGTACTATGCATAGAAAAACCACGGCTTGCAATAGCACACTTCATGCTACCATTGCCCATCCACAATCCGTTATCAACAATATACCATTTGGGTATATTGTGCGCATACGACGAACTGTAGCTCTGGTGATACTTTTACTGCCAGTATTGCTGATGCAAAACAGAGATTTAGGAATAGGGGTTATGATGAAACTGTAAAACAGAAGAAAGAATTGTACAAATGGCACGAGGCGACACACTGAAAAAGAGCCCAATTGGGCTCGAAACAGAAAAAAACTAAATCACTTGGGCTTTGTTACCCACTACACCACGTTTAGTAATAAAATCTATAAAATACTTAGAAAACCTTGATGTTTATTGACTGAGATCTATGGGCTCAGGGATACAACATCTATTAAGCCCAAAGTAATTTTCAGCAGGAGCAAAACCATAACAAATTGGCTATGCTCCAGCTATGTGACCACAGCAAAAAAGACCAGTTGGCTTATATCTCCTGTACAGGGGTTTTACACATGTCAGGAATGTAATAGGTCCAGATTTTGGCAAAAACACAAGTAAACAATTCTGTCACAACACTACTTAGACGAGATTGGACATTTCATTAACTGTAAGTCTAGTCTACATCATTGGCTGCAGCTGTGACATAATTTCTGTGGGTAGCATTGTGACAGCACTCAAATCCTGAATTCAAAACCATGTCAGGGCCATACACAATAGGGACATGAGCTACCCATTGACTTTCCACATGATGGAACACAGTGAGATTTGGTTTTATGGCATTGACCATGTACCCCTGAACCCAATGGGGTGAATAGGGAATTGTCCCTGCATCGGAAGGAGGCAGCTTGGATTTACTTCCTGCGGAGTGTGGAATTGGGTCACAACACTGAAAGAATTGCACTATGTTCTGTGAGGTATATATAACTTGGACCGCATACGTGGGCAAGCAATTTGGGCATACCCCTTGCACATGTTTGCTAGGTACCAATTAATTAAATCTGGGGATCAGACAAGCTACTGCTTCCAGTGTTTAAATTATTATTATGAAGTTCTTGCCACACTTTGGTAATGCTTGATATTTATAAATCATATGTTTTGTTTCTAATAGATACAGTCTTGTTTCTTGCCTTTTTCTTATTTTCTCTCTCTCTCTGTTCTTTTCCTCGTACCTTTTTCTTGAATAGGTTGATTTATGATTCTACGTACTTTCTTGAATATGATCCTTTTCATTATTATGAAATTATAAATTTATTGGGTTTGGTTTGATATGCTTTTCAGGATTGTTTGGGTTATTTACAAATCCCTTCAAATCATGGTTTGAAAATGTAGTTTTATGTTATATTTTTATCCATTTTGGCCATGGGGACCCCGCTCCATGGGAACCCTGTTTGATCTTTTGACCTTCCTCTTAGGGTGTATTCCCTAGTGGGATATACACATTGCAGCCTTGAGGTTTGTGCTAATTGCTAAGGAAAATCTGTTTTTATAGATCATCACGAAAGTGTTGGTTGTCAAGAACGGATATACACTCCCTACTGGGAATGTGAATATGGCCGGTTAGGGTACGGGCCACTCGTTGGGCTAATTTTGCTTATAGACTTTTATGTGTTTTAAGTGACACACTACAACACAGCGCGTATCTCCCTCTCTACACTTGGTTGTCATAAGGGAATAGGATGTTTCCTGTCATATTAGTAAGATTCCATCATATATATGCACATACACTTATTCTTCACAATACAACCTTCTTTGCATATATGCACCTCCCCCTATATGGATAGGTGTGCATTTGAGAATCTAAGGATAGGTGTTATACTCCTTTAACAAGATGTATTCATTATCTTGGTCTGGACACGACTTTCATTCCAAGATGGCGGGCGTATTTCACACATGTTAGGGGTCATATGTTATGGTTATCAGTTTTGACCACTCAGCTACCACACAGGTGTGCCGTTGGTTGAAGGTCAATCAACGCAGCGCTTAAATATGAATGCATCACCCAATTCAGATGCTTTTCCCTCCATTTGCCTTGCTCTTGGTGAAGTAGGCAGTCCTTAGCGGATTTCGCACAAATTGTAGTAAATATCGAGGCTCGGTGAATTTCACCATCGCAGGTTTCATTTTGCATAGTATACTTGGCGTTTTTGGTGCTATTATATCGTTTAGGGTGCCTTTCCATTTTGTTATTCCAAAACCCGTCACACCTCCTATCGGGTCGATGTCACTGCTACAAACTAGTGTATTTACTTGCATGAGATTCACAACTTTCCTTTATGTTCCCTTACAAGTGGTAGTGGGTGCCTGTCACACTGCACCATTGATCCTTGTTTTTTGCCAAAAGGGGCCCAGTGCATTCTTATCAGGGTGTTTATGTATAACACCTTCTCTTGGGATTTTGGATGCACATTTGCTATTTATGGGGGGCAGCTTGTGGTGCATGACACCTCCACATCACTATATTTTCCTCGGGCAGATGATAATTGGTGCATGCAGGACATTGCTTGAATGATGGAACACAGCTCAGGCGATACATTTTTTAATTTTATTTTTATTTTGATGTTGATTTACAATTGGCAGTTATATACAAAATACCATTGCATTTCTCTCATTGATTATTTCCATATGTATTTTTTCTATCTTGAATTTATGTTATTTATTTCTTATTGTCTTCGTTTATAGGTGCCCTTCAGGGCTTAGTGGCCCAAACTTTCCTTGTTACTATCACCCCCTTGTGGACTATTGTTGCTTTACATATCCACTCTAGTAGTGAAAACCTGGATGACAAGGTAAGATACTGTTTGGTAGGTACATCCCCTTTTTGCCTGGATTATTGTACAGTCTCCTTTCTGGTGCCACCCTTCTTTTCATCGTCTCTCTTTATTATTATTTTCTTATATATATTCTCTTTTGTAGTTCGTTGGGGCTGGTTTGTGTTATTGTTTATGATTCTTTTTACACATTGGCTTGAACTTGTGCTGTTGATTTTGTTTAGTGATTCATACGGACTGTGAATATCGGCTTTTTGAATACTACTTTGAGACGCATCTACTTGGATAAGTAACCGTCTGAGAGTATATTTGGTATCTAAAATTGAGCCAAACTTTGTCTGGTAATATTTGTACTGTAATTAACAGGGTAAATATTCCCCTTTGTCTGTTGCGCGGGATATATATATATATATATTCTTTCCTCTCTCCTGACTGGGATCTTTTGGAGGGATCTAGGCCGATTTATTGTGTGTTCTTTATGACCATTTTACCTTTCTTTCTCTCTTTTATTCAATTCTGTTTCTTCTTCTGTTTCGTTAATTCATAATATGTATACAACAGGTGGGTTCCTTCTTTCTTCTCTGTATCTTTCTTGTTTTTAGACATTATTAGAAGTAATCCAATGCCAATCATCTGCTGTCTCAACAGAGTATAGCAATATTGTAATAAATAAATATCCACTAATAATATCACGTTTGAGGTTTTTTATGGTTATTATCTAAAACGTATGTATATTGCTCATACTTATTCATAAGCCGCAATAGGACTTATATACATGTGTATTGTCTTTAACAGATTATGTCTCTTTTCCTCCTTTTTTTTGTTATGTCTTAATGCGTTTGTGTTACATGTTCTTACTTGTAAGGTATAAAATAATTTGTCATTGCCTCTTTTGGCAGCAATTGTTTTGTATTATTGTCAATGCAGTATATTCAGTACCAATGGTATTTATGTATTTTTATAGCCATATGTTTTATAATGTCTTTCGTTATTCATTTTGAGTATTGTGTCACGTATCATGTTGGTGTTTTTTATGTTTGGTGTTTTTACAATTTGTACATGTGATGGTCTACCCCGGCTGGGACGCCCCCCTGAGGTGCGCAGGTATGAAGCAGGGACGTCGGTTTAGGTATGAGGTGTTTATTTAGGCGTTCAGGCTCTACGGCTACACTACATGAAGTGTACAGTGCTGGGTGGCTCAGTCCTCCTCCTTCCGATAGTTTCTCGGTCGATGGGGATCCGCTTTCACTCCTCGGGGTCTCGGGCTGTCTTGTCCGGGTTGCAGCAGTCGGGGATGAAATGGCAGGGCAATAGGGAAAAGAAAGAAAGGAAATCTTTAAGGCAACTGTCCTGTTGCTCTAACATCAAAAGGGAAAGGGTTTGTGCACCACCACCAGTGTCCCTATTTGTGAGATGCCTAGGTGAGGGGTAGTCGAGGTGTCGAGCTTGGTGTGGCACTCAGCCCAGCCCACCACCCCTTTAAGGTAAACGGATGCGCCGCAGCCACTTGCCTTGAACCACGACCCTCCGGGGCCGTGGTGTGGTGAGAACCGTCCTCCTTCTCTCTCCTCGGAGGGTCGGTCTCGCTCGCGGTCAACAGGAAGTCGTCTCCCGGGTTCTGTGGTCGGTCCGCCTCGTTGTCCGCGCCGTCCTCCGCTTTTCCTTCGCCTTCTCCAGTCGCGTCGCTCGCCTCTCGCTTCCTCTCCTCGGTCGTCATTCGATCGCCTTCCTCTCCGTCCTCGCTGTCCGTCTTTTGTCCTGGCTCGAGGGGTGTGGTCTCGGTGTTCCGAGCCGACGAGACTGGACCGTAACTATCGTTTCCTGTTGGAGTGATCTCGGCGGCCATGTTGGAGTGCCCGGGGCTCCCACGTCCAGAGAGGGATGGGGCCTCAGCGGACTCATCACACTGCCGTCCCCTAGGAATGGACGTGTGGGCCATTCGGTCATAGGGCACCTCGAGAGGAAATCCACGTTGCCCTGCAGACGTCCCGGAACGTGTAGGGGCGGAAAACGTGAAGGGCTGTAGGGCAAGAAACCATCGGAGAACCTTAGGGTTAGTGTCCTTATGGAGGGCCAGCCAGGTGAGGGAGCGTGATCAGTAAGCAGTAAGAAGTGGCGACCCAGGAGGTAATACTGAAGGGCCTCCACCGCCCACTTGATGGCCAGGCATTCTTTTTCAATAGTCGCATAACCCACCTCCCGTGGAAACAACTTACGGCTAAGGTAGAGGATGGGGTGGAGATCACCGAGGGCATCGGGCTGGGACAGAATGGCTCCTAAACCCCTGTCTGATGCGTCCGTTTGTAACACAAAGGTGGAGCCGAAGTTTGGACAAGCAAGCATAGGATTGTGGCAAAGGGAGTCTTTCAGGAAGCGGAAGCTCTGTTCGTGTCTCTCGTTCCACTGTATCTTACTACTAGAGTGTGCCTTGGCGAGGAGGTCTGTGAGTAGACTGGCTACTTCGGAGAAAGCCGGGATAAACCTTCGATAGTACCCGACCAGCCCGAGGAAGGAGCGTATGTCCTTCCGGGAGGTGGGACGAGTACTCGGGTAATGGCCTCTATCTTGTTCACTTGGGGTCTGATCTGTCCAGCGCGGATGTCGTATCCTAGGTATTCGATGTGGTCAGCCCCCAGTGTCGTCTTTTTGGGATTCATTGTAAGGCCTGAGTCTTGCAGAGTTTTTAGGACGTTCTCTAGGTGTTGTAGATGGGTCTCCCAATCGGGGCTATGGATAACGATATCATCAAGGTAAGCCATGGCATAAGACTGGTGGGAAGAGAGGACCGAGTCCATGAGTCTCTGAAAAGTGGCTGGAGCCCCATGGAGACCGAAGGGGAGTACTTTGAATTGAAACAAGCCAACGGGCGTGGAAACGGCGGTCTTGTCTCTGATGTCTGGTTTCAGCGGTATTTGCCAATACCCCTTTGTGAGGTCGATAGAGGACAGTATCTTGGCGTTACCGAGTTTCTCGATGAGTTCGTCCACCCGTGGCATAGGGTATGCGTCGAACTTAGACACTGCGTTAAGTCTGCGGAAGTCGATGCAGAAACGTATGCTCCCATCGGGTTTAGGGACTAACACAATCGGAGAAGACCAGGCGCTGTGGGAGGGTTCGATTATGTCTGCCTCCAGCATCGCCTTTATCTCCTGTTCTACGGCCCCTCTCCGGGCAGCCGGGATCCGATAAGGCCGCTGTTTGATCGGTTGGGTGGTGGTGGTAATAATGTCGTGCTCAACTAGGGATGTCCTTCCGGGAACGCCGGACAGGACGAACGGGTACGACGCACACAGGGCCCTCAATTGGCTTCTCTGTTCGGCTGTGGTTTGGGGTCCCCAGTTAGGCTGGGGCTGTTCGGTGGTCTTCTGGGGTGTTAGGGTTACTTCCAGGGGTTTATTCGGGGCAACATGGAGTATAGGGGCAGTCACGTACCCCGACACCGGAACCGGTCCCTCCCACGCCTTCAGCAAGTTGACGTGATATATTTGGCTTGTCTTGTTTCTGTGGGGGACGGCTACCCTGTAGGTAACAGGAGTTACTCTACTTAGGATAGGAAAGGGGCCTTGCCAAGTGGCTAACATCTTTTTTTCTGTGGTGGGTAAAAGGATTAGAACCTGGTCTCCTACCTTGAATTCCCTTAGTTTGGTGTTTCTGTCATACCACCGTTTTTGTTGGTTCTGGGACCTTTCCATGTTTCTGTGTACCTCGTCCCATAGCAAGGACAAAGTGTCCCTAAGGGACGCGCTATATTGCAGTAGAGGTTTTGCCTCGTCCTCTTCCTCGGTCCACTGCTCACATGTCATGTCCAGGAGGGTACGGGGTCTCCTTCCAAACAACAACTCAAATGGCGAGAACCCCGTAGACTTCTGTTCATGGGATCGTATAGCAAAAAGGACCAGGGGCAGTTGTCGGTCCCAATCCCTCCCGGCTCGGTCGATGCTCTTTCTCAGTATCGTTATGATGGTCTTCTTATACCTCTCCACAAGGCCATCCGTTTGTGGATGGTATACCGCTGTCCTTATTTGCTTGATACCTAACAGGTCGCACACCTGTCTCATCAACCGGGACATGAAGGGAGTTCCCTGGTCCGTCAGGAGTTCATGGGGGAACCCGACACGAGAGAACAGAGTGACCATGGCTTGGGCTACTGCTTTTGTGGTGGTGGTCGTCAAGGGAACGCTTCCGGATAGCGGGTGGCGTAGTCCACAAAGACTAGTATGAACCGGTGGCCCCTGGCAGAAGGTATTAGGGGACCTACCAAGTCCATCCCTACTCTTCTAAACGGGACATCGATGACCGGAAGAGGCTGGAGAGGGGCTCGGGGTAATAGGGGTTTGTTTACCAACTGGCATCGCACACATGCGGCACAGTACCTGGCCACTTCCTGATACACTCCAGGCCAATAAAACCTCTCCAGTAGATACTTGAGGGTGTTTTCCTTCCCATAGTGGCCTCCCCCGGTTTGACTATGGGCCAGAGATAGCACCTGTTCGCGGAATGCTTTAGGGACCAATAATTGCACCTTCCCATGGTTATTCTCATGTGTGTGCCTGTACAGAAGGCCCTTTTTGACCAAAAAATAGGGACCTACCTTCCCTGGTTGTTCGTCTTGGGCTTGACCCCAGGCATGTTGCAGGGTAGAGTCGTCTCTCTGGGCCTGATGGAAGTTCTGAGGTGGCTCTTGAGGTGTCTCTGGGGAAAGAAGGACAGGTACGGGTAGCACGCATTTAGACTGGCTGTACAGTGCTCTCTCCTCCCTCCTTTCTCTCCGAGTTTGTGCTCTTTTGGTAGATGGAGCCCTTATGACGTCGTTTGAAAAGGGTGCGCTTTCTAGCCACCCCACTAGGGAGGTTGGGGAACTCAGGGAGTGGAGGTATTCGTGGAATCTAGGTAAGTCGGTTCCTAGGAGCGCTAGCTCGGGTAATGTGGGGACAACCCCTACCTTCCTCAGCTGGGGCTCCCCATTGATCTCCAACACTACTTCGGCCAAGGGATATAGCTTTTTCTCCCCATGAACACAGGTGACCTGAACGAACTCGCCCGTCACTAGTAGGGACTCAGGGATTAGCTCTTTGGAGATGACGGTGTAGTGGCAACCCGTGTCCAGGAGGGCTGTTACCTCCTTCCCGTTTACATAAGCCTTTATCTTGTATCGGAGGGGTTTGTCTCCTGTGACCAAAATCCGCCCGCGTGTAAATCCCACCTCCATGGGTTCCGGGCCTGGGTGGCGTGTAGGGCAGTTACGGGCTATGTGCCCCCACTCAGCACAGTGGAAGCATTGCGGAACCTGTGTCTGCGTTGTGATGGGGGCTCTTAAGGGGGTCTTTGGCTGAAAGGGACCCTTGGGTTCTGTCTGGGGTGTGGGGGTTCTGGTTAGGGGTTTTGGGGATGAGACGGAGGATCGATGGGTTGGGGATTTGAATTTAGGAGAGCGGTGGTATGCGCAAGCCAGATCTACTGCCAAAGTCACGGACAGATTGGGGTGCTGTTTGACCCATGCTCGGGTGTTATATGGGAGGGAGTCGAGATACTGCTCCAGGTAGATCTTCTCGGTTATGTCATCAGGGGTTGCTATAGAGGGTTGCAGCCAACGGTTTCCGAGATCCCGGATGCGAAAATACAGTGCTCGGGGATTGTCCCCCAGGCTCCATCTCTCTTTCCTGAACCGGCTGCGGTAATACTCTTGATCGCATCCCAGCCGTTCTAGGATGGCTTTCTTGACGTCGGGGTAGCTGGTGGTCCCTGCCGGATTGGCGGCCTGGTAGGCCGCTTGTAGCTCACCGGAAAGTAGGGGAGCAATATATTGACCCCATCTTTCCGGAGGCCAGGAGGCGGTTGTAGCTACACGCTCGAAGTTGACAAAGAAGTAGTCCGGATCGTCCCCGCTTTGGAACTTCTGTAAGACTGACCCTGGCACGTTGGGATGCACCCTAGCACTTGAGATAGCGTCCATCAGTCGTAGAATGGCCGTGTCCTGTACCTGCTGGTTATTGGTCATGAGGGAGGCCTGGTCCTTAAGAGCTGTGTGCAGTTCCTCTCGGTCATGTTTAGCCTGTTTGGTCTGTTGCTCGATGACCAGTTGCAGGTGTCGTTGCCCCTCGGCGAGTTGGGTGATGATGGCCTCCATGGTCACGGGTTGGGTCATTGTATCAGGACCGCAATCCCACTTCTGACACCACTGTGATGGTCTACCCTGGCTGGGACGCCCCCCTGAGGTGCGCAGGTATGAAGCAGGGACGTCGGTTTAGGTATGAGGTGTTTATTTAGGCGTTCAGGCTCTACGGCTACACAACATGAAGTGTACAGTGCTGGGTGGCTCAGTCCTCCTTCTTCCGATAGTTTCTCGGTCGATGGGGATCCGCTTTCACTCCTCGGGGTCTCGGGCTGTCTTGTCCGGGTTGCAGCAGTCGGGGATGAAATGGCAGGGCAATAGGGAAAAGAAAGAAAGGAAATCTTTAAGGCAACTGTCCTGTTGCTCTAACATCAAAAGGGAAAGGGTTTGTGCACCACCACCAGTGTCCCTATTTGTGAGGTGCCTAGGTGAGGGGTAGTCGAGGTGTCGAGCTTGGTGTGGCCCTCAGCCCAGCCCACCACCCCTTTATGGTAAACGGATGCGCCGCAGCCACTTGCCTTGAACCCACGACCCTCCGGGGCCGTGGTGTGGTGAGAACCGTCCTCCTTCTCTCTCCTCGGAGGGTCGGTCTCGCTCGCGGTCAACAGGAAGTCGTCTCCCGGGTTCTGTGGTCGGTCCGCCTCGTTGTCCTCGTCCGCGCCGTCCTCCGCTTTTCCTTCGCCTTCTCCAGTCGCGTCGCTCGCCTCTCGCTTCCTCTCCTCGGTCGTCATTCGATCGCCTTCCTCTCCGTCCTCGCTGTCCGTCTTTTGTCCTGGCTCGAGGGGTGTGGTCTCGGTGTTCCGAGCCGACGAGACTGGACCGTAACTATCGTTTCCTGTTGGAGTGATCTCGGCGGCCATGTTGGAGTGCCCGGGGCTCCCCACGTCAGAGAGGGATGGGGCCTCGGCGGACTCATCACAGAACATATTTATTGTATTGCAGCCCTGAAGAAGTCCATTGTTATGGACGAAGCACGTTGGCTGTTTTTGCTGCATATGTGTGATGCTTTTTTTAAAAATTTGTTTTATTATTATTACACTGCATACATTTCACTGTAGTTTGAAGCGTTAACAAAATGTATAAGTTTGGTGTCAACATTCAGCCATAGTTAGCATGCAGTATAATACCCCAAAACCCGCAAAACCCAACTCCCCCTTCACCAAACCCTCCCCCCTGGTGCCTAACCTGCGAATGTGCTGCTAATCAACAAACCACCGATCCCATCGCTGTGAGTATTAAGCGGTAGGATCAGTTAATCTCAATACTCGTAAGTATCTAGGACAGGTCAATTAGGTAAACTCCTGGGAAAGTAAATCTATAAATGGACTCCAGGCATCCCTAAATGTGTTTGCCTGCTGTTTAAGTATAGCTGGGAGCCTTTCCATCCCCAAAAGATGCCATAAACGTCGGGACCTTGTCCGTTCCCCAAAGTGCCACGATCGATGGATGAGCAGCTCCCAATGCCAGTGCTATATGCCTACCCCGTCGGGACTTTAGGGGGTAGGTGAGGGGGTTTGGGAGGCCCAGTATCACAAATGAAGGGAACCTGGGAAGTTGGGTTGAGCAGTGTGTGTCTATGTCTGATAGGATTTCCTCCCGAAAACCATCCAAGCGGGGACACCCCCATAGATTGTGAACCAGGGTCCCGTGCCCATCACACCCCTGCCAGCATCTGTCATCCCTGTCTGGGTTCCCTTTCTTTAGACGTTCTGGGGTGAGGTACCAGTAGGTGGCCAGCTTCGTTGTCGTTTCCATACTAGCTACACTTGTGGAAGTGTGTCTCGCTCTGTAGTGTATGTCCTGCCACTCTTTTTGGGAGAGTGATCTTCCCAGCTCTCTCTCCCAACGGAGCTGGGAGGGCGTCTTAATCCCCAGACCCTCCCCCCCCAGGTGCCTATAAATCTCCGAGGTCAGATTCCTATCTGAGGCTTTTAGGAGAAGCCATTTCTCGAAGCCAGTAAGATGTCGCTGTGCTGCCTCACTCACCATCGGTTGAGTCACCCAGTGTTGTATCTGTGTGTATCTATAACGTTCACTCTCCGGGATCCCATAATCCTGTTTCAAATCCTGAAATGTCTTGAGCCCTTGCTGGTCGAAGAGGTGCCCAATAGATCTGCATCCCATCATCTTCCATATAGAGAATGTAGTGCTATGCATCCCTGGGGCAAACACTCTATTTTCCACTATGGGAGTGAGGAGGGACGGAAAGGGCATCAGTCACACTCGCGTTCCAGCTGTATCCCAGACCCTTAACGTGGGCGCCACAATGGCCGATAGATAAAGTTTCTCCGGGCGGTGAGCGCAGGCAAGAAAGGGGATCTTCCACAGCGCCGTGTTTTATAGAGCCCTGTCTATGAATAACCATCCCTTCTCCAAATCAGGCCTAGAACACTGTACCAAATATCTAACTTGCGATGCTTGAAAATAACAAGCCACGCAAAGGATACCCAGACCTCCCTCCTCTGGGGGCCGCCAGCTACGGGCTCGACTCATCCGAGGACGCCTGCCCGCCCACACAAAACTTTGGAAGGCCTTCTGTAGGGGCTAAAGTGTACCCTGTGGAGGCCAGACCGGTATGGTTTGAAATTTGTATAGGATTCTGGGGAGGATCGTCATCTTCAGTGCGGCTATCCTACCCATCCATGAGAGTGGATAGCTTTGCCAGTGTGCTAGGTCAGCCTTGAATCTCCCAAGTAATTCTTGATAGTTATAAGAGGCAATCTCCCGTATTGAGAGGGCCAGCTGGATGCCTTGGTACGCCGCTGGGCCCAATGCCCAGTGTATGGAGTGAGATCGGGTTAAGAGTTCTTTAGTACATGATGTCGTTGTAAGGCTCAGAGCCTCAGATTTAGCCAGATTAATGTGGAAGCCAGAAACCTGGCCAAAGCATTTAACTTCTTCTAGGAAAGCCAGGAGGGCAATCTTTGGGTTCTCTAAAGCTACTATCACATCATCAGCATAGAGCGTTATCAAGTACTCCTCCCCTCCGAATCGTATGCCTGTGATCTCCTCAAAATCCCTAACTCTTTGCGTGAAGGGCTCCATATATAGAGCAAACAGAAGGGGGGAGAGTGGACACCCCTGCCGTGTTCCTCTACGTACCAGGAAATGTTAGGAGGTTGTGCTGATTACTCAGATTCACGCACTCAGGGAGCCGTAGCTACTAAGGATCCAGGAACCGAAGCATTCCCCTATGCCAAAACGCTTCAGCACCTCAAACAGGTAAGGCCAATGCACTCGATCAAACACATTTTCAGCGTCGATAGAGAAAAGCATTGTCTCTTGTGGGAAGCGGGTGGCCTTATCTATCAGGTGTAGTATTCTCTTAGTGTTGTCCGAGCATTGTCTATGCGGTATAAAACCTGCTTGGTCTGGCCCAATTAATCCCGGAAGCAGAGGCGCCAATCAAGCCGCCAGTATCCCCGTGAAGACCTTAGCATCTACGTTAGGAGTAAAGTTGGACAATACGATCAACACTGTTGCTTATCCTTGCCCTGTTTAGCTATGACTGTTATTAGAGTCTCCTTCATAGAGGGAGGAAGTGATTACGCTGACGAAATCAAAATAAATCGAATTAAAGACCTTTGTGAGAAGAGGAGCCAGCTTACCGCAAAGCAATTTATAAAACGTTGCCGGGAAGCTGTCTGGTCCCGGAGCCTTATGAGCTTGTAACCTAGAGATTGCAGATATGACTTCTTCTATCCGGATCGGTTTCTCTAAGTCTTTAGCTTGTGTTTCGGTTAAGTGCTCTACATGCGCCTCCTCTAGATAACGCACTATGCCTTGGTCGGAGAGATCCTGCGCCAAGTATAATTCCCAGTAGAAGGCTCAGAAGTGAGCCGCTATGTCCTCATCCCCCTCTATTACAGCTCCGTTCGGTGCCCTCAGAGTCTCCACCACATTTGCCTGGTGCAGCCCCCTAAGCTTATTCGCTATGCGTTCGTCGCTTCTATTTTCTCCAACATAAAAAAAATGTTTAAGTCTCAGGATCGAGTATTCCGCACAATCGAGGTCTAATCCTGCTAGCTGTTTTCTGGCAACTTCTAGCTGGCGCCAAACCCTTGGGGCTCCGGTTCGATGATGTATTCGCTCCAATTCCCTGACCTGCTGATGGAGCTGTGTTCTCTTTTCTCGCCTCAATTTATTATCAGTCGAGGCTATTGCAATTATTTTTTCCCTCAGGACGGCTTTTATGGCGTCCCATATTATAGGCAGAGGGACTTCAGGCATGTTGTTAAGCGCTAAATAGTCATCTATCTCTTTCTCGAGCTGCGTGATCACCTCAGTTCTACGTAGGAGAGTCTCTCAGAGTTGCCACGTGCGAGAAGCCTGAGCCTAGGCTGGGCTGAGAGAGAGAGGTCAAGCAGTACCGCAGAGCGATCTGATCGTAATCGGGGTTCAATTTCGACTGATCGCAGAGCCTGCTTTACCTCCTGTAAGCCCAGGAAGTATTCTAACCAGGCGTAAGACTTGTGCGCATGGGAGTAAAATGTGTAGTCCCGTGTGTTTGGGTGTGAAGCCCTCCAAAGATCTCCGAGACCCATTTCTTGTAGCCACAACACCTTCCCAGAACTAATGGCCCCGACTGTGCCCTGCCTGTGTACTGAGCAATCCAAGTCATTGCTAAAAACTATATTTCCCTCCTCTAAGAACTCAGCGGGCCTGCGCCGATAACACCTCAGCTACTGCACCGTGTATAAAGGCTTCTTGGCCCTCGTTGGGAGCATATATAGAGGCCAGTACTAGTGAGTGGTGGCCGAATTGCATCTGGTTGCTCAACAGACAGCCCTTTATCTCAGCTGTCTTAGCACCTACCTTCCCTCAAAACTTTTGAGAGAGCAAAATTGCGACTCCTGCAACCTTACGCAGCAAAGAAAAGAAGTACTGCTGAGGGAAGGCTTTAGATTTGAGTCTGTGTGAGTCCCTAGGCTGGAGATGAGTCTCCTGTTGGAGGCATACATCTGCTTGTGAGTGCTCTAAGTAAGATAAAACAGCCTTCCTCTTGGCTGAATTGTTTAAGCCTTTAACATTAAGGGTCAATACCTTCATGCTAGTCATGGGAAGAGTCGTACAGTAGAGCTAATGAGAGTGTATGTCGGAGTGAGCCTCCAGATTCTGTCACCCTCCCTCCCTTTCTCCGACGGCCTGTAAGCCTAGAGTGTATTGTGGTATGAAACACCTCAAAGGTCATGGTTGGCACCCAGATCCCACCCTCCCAACAAGGAAAAGAACCAAAAAACAAACTCACAAAGTCTCCATGGCAGGGAGGAACAGGTCTCATCCTCTCCCCGCTTGGTGGAATGGTCATCGATGGGTACGTGGCCGATCCTCTAGGAAATTTCCCAGTCTTCCCCCGCCCCAGCCGACCACGCCTGCCCCCGGCCATGCTAGAGTATAAGCAATATACAGGTCCTTAAGCGGGATCATCTGTCGTTGTGCCCTCTGTAAGCTTCTCAATCAGGGCTTTCCTCTCAGAGGCTATCGCCGTTGGGTCAGGACCAGGTAATTTCCGCGATGTGGGGACTCTCCTCCATCTCCAGTCATCAGTCGATTTTTGAGGCGTCCTGTGCATGTTCTGTTGATTGCTCCGCTAGGGATCTTTTTGGAGCAGCTCACCTGCTGCTTCGAATGAGCGGACCTGGTGTAGCCTGTCCTGCCATCGAAAGATCAATCTGAAGGGATATCCCCGGGAGTACATTACTCCTTGTTCTCTCAGGAATGCTGTGACAGGGCGAAACTCCCTCCTCTTCTGGAGGGTGGATGCTGCAAGGTCCTGAAAAAGATGCAGTGTGTGACCCTGGAAAACCAGTGGCGAAGATGCCTGGGCTTCTTTCAGAATCCGCTCTTTGAGGGGGAAATTGTGGACGCACGTCAGGATGTCCAGCGAGCGTGAGGAGTTTGGCCCCCATTTTCCGACTCTGTGAGTTCTATTGAGGCGGATCTCCTCCGCTGTTGTGTCCCCTAGTATTTGGGCGAATAGCGCTGCTACGTAGGCCACTATGTCTTCTCCCTCCGCATCCCGTGGGGCTCCCCAAATGCATATGTTGTTCCTGGGGACACGCTTTTCCAGGTCCTCAGCGTGAGTATGAAGATCAATTTGCTGCTCTGATAGTCTAATTATCTCCTGCTGAAGTTGTTCTATTTACTCATCCCGGGATGTTTCCCTTCCTTCTAATGCATGCACTCTATCTCCGATGTCAGTGACCTCCTTACGTAGAACTTGCAGTTCGTGGGTTAAGTGTCTCTTTACCGTTAGGAGGTCTTCACGAAGAGCCGAGAATAGCGACTCTAAATATGGACGAGTGACCGGGGTCATTGGGTCTTTCTCTGGTGTGGGAGGCAGAGCGACTCACGCTCAACCGGGGAGTACCTTCCTGGGCCGGCTGCTTTAAAAGCATTTCTTTGATGGTGGCCCCCTTCTTGCTCCTTGCCATTGCCATCAGTCCTGGCATGAGAAAGTGATGGAGGTTATAAGGGGGCAGGCTCGGTAAACGTTATGCACTAGGCCATCTCACCCAGGGGCGGTGTAGCACTTTCAACTTGGGCCTGGTTCACAGATATGTAGGCGACAAGGCCCTGACTGTTATCCCCTTCGGTCCAAGGCTAGGGTTTGGTTGGACGGGCCGCCTGGTTGTGCTTAGGGGTCACTTCTTAATGGAGCTGTAGTGAGGTGGAGGGCCAGCCATGCCACCGATGCAAGCCTATGCGTGTGCCTTTCTGCTTTTAGGGTCTCCAGGGCTGCCACCACCCGTAAGTTCATATCGGGGACCTCACTCCATTTGTGTCCCCCAGGGTATGCCAGGAGATTCAAAAGTCTTATGGGGTCATCCACTCAGAGCACCTACATAGATGGGACAGGCTGTCCGTTTCAGGCCTCTCTCCCGGGTGATCCTTGCAGTCAGGATAGCCTCTGATCACACCACCCAGCGACCCGGGTCCTCTCCTCTCTCCTTCCAGTATGCTATGACCCACTCCTTCGCGGGTGAGGGCTGGCTTCGCAGCACCGAACAACCATGGCAATGTGGTCTTTCGGGGGAAACCGGGGGCCGGCACTGGCTGGCCTCGCCCCAGGCCGCCGCCGAGACCAGGCCCTCCCGGTCCCCCATGCAGGAAAAAAAGGCCTCCCGCCTCTCTCCTGGCACTGACCCCTTTCCAATCGTGCCAGCACTCATTGTTCTCAGCGGGTGTGGTCGGCCTCCCGGAGTCGCTCTCTGGGCCAGGTCCTGTTGGGGCTCGCCAGGCTCCTGGATGTCGCGTCCCCGCGGCTGCTCCCTACAGGATACCGCTCAACTGCCTCCGCCGCAGCCCAGCTCCCCACCAGCCTCCCCGGCAAGCAGGCCTCACAGGCCGCAATGACTCTCTGGGGGGGGGGGTGGAAAGCGGCGACTGCCCCAATCATGTCCGTCACTTCCGCAGGACCTCCGCCTCGCTGGCCAGGCCCGACCCGGCCAGCTACGTAGTCAGCCAGCTCTCCGCTCCTGCGTCGGCTCCCAATGCCCTTCAGCTATGCAGAGGGACCCCTGTCACCTCCACCCTGCCTCCAGGCTCTATTTATCCCGCAGGAGCTTCGTAAGCGGTGGGCTATCAAGGGGCAGGGCCGGCCGGAGCGGGAGAGACCGGATCGCACGTCCTATCTGGATGCCATCTTGGCCACGCCTGTGATGCTTTTTAAGGAGAGAAAATAAAGACAAGATCCACATAAAGTTTATTTGTTTGATTGGGGTGTTTTCTCCCCATATCCTCTTTGGGATATTGATGTGGTGCAACTCTACACTCTATATTGCATGGTAAAATAAGTGTTGCAAATATATGTGAAAAAATGTAAAGTATAAAGTAAATAATACTATAAAAAATATAATATTATTTAATATATACTGAAGTATGTATGTAAAAATAATTTTCAAAACATTACTTGAAACAACTGTAAGCATGTTTAAAAATAAATGGAACACAAAGGAAAAAAATTACAGAAAAGTGTTAAACATACAAGACTGCCTAAATATAATGTACAAGTTTTATTCAATAATGAAACTATATATTAAAATATTGTTCATATATCACAATGGGAATGTTTTTGTATAAGCACAA
The DNA here is from genome assembly GCA_963921515.1 of Calotriton arnoldi. Lineage (NCBI taxonomy): Eukaryota > Metazoa > Chordata > Amphibia > Caudata > Salamandridae > Calotriton > Calotriton arnoldi. Next base: position 1,610,905 of record CAWUFW010003755.1, on the reverse strand, counting down.
TTATATATGTTAAAAATATGCAAATATATAAAATAAATAAATATGAAGAAATACAAATAAAAATTGCAAATGGTATTATGTGCATTTATTATAATACAATATGTAATTATTAATACTGTGTATAAAAAACACAACCAACTTCTATGTGAACCATTTGTCAGAAAATCTTGGATACTAATTAAATTACATTAACTATTCTACTTCATACAAAACCATTATAAAAAGGGTATTGGACACTAGAAGGGTTAGATTTCCACAACAATCCAAACCATTTTGAGCAAGGTGTTGAACACTAAAGGGGTTACTTTACAATTCCAACTCCAGTCTAACCCATTTTGTGGAAGGTGTTAGAAGCTAGAGGGGTTACATTTACTATTACCACTCCAGTCCTACCCACTTTGGGGAGGTGTTGAGCACTAAAGCAGTTACAGTTTCTAATCCCACTCCAGTGTGAACCACTTTGGGGAAAGTATTGGATACTATAAGAGTTGCATTTTCTATCCCCACTCCAATCTAGACCATTATGGGGAAAGTATTGGGTAGTAAAGGGGTTATATGTACTGTTCCCACTCCAATGTAAATCATTTTGGGAAAGGTGTTGGACATTAAAGGGGATACTTTTACTATTCCCACTCCAATCAAAACCATATTGGAGAAGGTGTTGGACACTAAAATTGTTACATACACTATAGATACTCCATAGCCAAACATAATAATTATTATTTTTAAAGTAAATAAAAACATTACTTATAGCACACTGTTACCAAATAAATAAAATATATATATTTGACAATTAACCTATTAAATAATTGATTATTTGAAAACATGCAGAAATTTTCATTAGTATAACTACATTTAAATGAATAAAAATATACATAAACAAAATAAAAAAATCCTTACATTTTTTTAACAGTATATATGCAAAGCAATGTTTAAAACTTCAAACAAATAAAACATATATTCAGTAAAAAACAGAAAATACATCAATTCCATCTTAAGTGGGATCCTTCACTTATCCTGATGTTTGAGGAAAGTATGGGTAAGGTGTGCTATATTTGTATTTCCTCATGTGTGGGTGTGTATATGTGAGCCATTTATAGGCTTTTAGGGGTTTTTGGCACAGAAATATTTTGAGACCTCTTCGGAACATATAAACATTGCTAGGGTTAGAAATTAAGTGTCTCTGTGACCTCACATAGACTCTTATGATTTGGCCAACTACCAGCCGATCACTCACCTGCCATTCATTGACAAGGTCATGTAAAAAGCAGTCCATGTTCAACCCCGAAATCACATTAGTGCTAACCATCTTCTGCACAACCACCAGTTTTGCTTCAGATCATGTTGTAGCAAATAGACCACTACTTTACACATCATAGCTGATTCCCTCCCGAATACAGATGAAGAAGACCTCTTCTTCCTGACAATTGCTTGGCCTATCAGCTGTCTTTGACACAATCAATAATTTCACCTTCATACGAATCTCAAATGCAATTCCCCAGCAAGGTCCTACACTGATTCCCCGCCTACATTTCCAACTGAAACCAGTTTGTTCACATGGGCATGTCCAGGTCCCAAAATATTGATCTCATCTGTGGATTCCTGTAGGGCTCCATACTGTACCATGTCATCTTCAATCTTTACATGAAGCCAGTTGTAGTTCCACTCACTCCATGGAATTCCGCAGGAGTTACATAAAGACTCTGTGAGACTCCGCTGAGTGCCGCCAATGGCCGGAAATATGTATGCCGCACTGCAAATTAACACCAGTAGAGTGAGCAGCACTGAAAGATCAGAGCAAACTGCACCATGTGGTCCGCAAGAGCACACAGCCATTCAAGTTCATTTTGCTGCCACTTGAATAAAAATGTACTTGAGCGGCAGCATATCTACTCCAGAAGCAGCCCTCTGACAGCAATCGCTCATGACTGTCCCCATCAGAAAAAGGCACTAGGGGATGCCAAATTGTGCTCACATTTCTGGAGCCTCGTAGTAAAAAATGTCATGTTGTGGCAATTAGTAGAGTTTGTCCAGAACTCTATGTTAAAGAGTAACACAGAGTCACCAAATTCCACCAATTCCATGGTCGGAATAAAATGTTCCGCCCACCCCTACTGATGATATACATTTCTACCAGCACCTACCTGAAGTTCAACCAAACCAAGACAAAATGTTTGTTATTTGCCAAGAACAGCAAGCATTAAACAGTACAAATCTGACTCAATGAGATGAACCTTGTTGGCATCAAACTTGAATTTCACTGACTACCAAGTGATTTGAATTCTCCCAGGATGGCAACCTCACCCTCAAGGTACACACTGCCTAAAAAACAAAGATGGATGGGTATTAACCCTTTCTTCTAAAGAAAGTAAAACTATTTCTAACAGAAAACAGCTTCAGTACTGATCTTCAAGTCCTCACACCACACAGGTGGATGGCGGTAAAAAAACACTCCATGGCCTCCCATAGTGCACGCTTGCATGGCCTCAAGAAATATCATCACATCACCCTTATCCTGATGAAACCCCCACTGATTCCCTCCTGCTGGCCCACACCATCTTCAAAAGCAAAGGCATCATTCACAAAGTCATCTCAACCAGCACCACCCCTTATCTTGCAGACAAGAACACTAGAATCGCTCCTATCACTCACTGAATTTGACCTTGTACAGTACTCTGCTGCTTTTTGGCTAGATTTGCACTATTGATATACCACAAACATATATACATGCATGCATACATACCTTGTGGCCTATTGTCCTTGGCAGTGGGCAGCCAGAAAATTATAAATGAATCAAATGTATCAGAAGTGATTTAGATTGTTAAAGTTTGGGCTACTTTTTTGGCTTAGGCAAATTTAAAATCACCTTTTCACTTAATGAAGCAGTAGGAATCTACCCTAGAATTATGTCAGGTAAATGAATGGTTAACAAGTTTTTTTAAGCATGTTGGTCCAGCTCCAGTGCTTAAAATTTGATTTGTTGTTAAAGACATTTTACATAGAGTAGGGGGCATATGGTGCTGCTGAAATAAATTGTTAGGAATTGTGTGACCCGATTTGAATTTTGAAGCACACTGTGGCAGTAACAATTTCAAAAACTGAAACAGATTAAAAAGTGACTTTACAGGGAGATTTGCAGTTCTCGCTGTGGATTTTGAAACATTAGTGGTATGGGTTGCACTTTAGAACAAATAGCACCAGCAACATTAATCTAAACCAGACAATATTTGGAGTAGGGGGTGGGCAGCTTGCGGAGTTTTACTCCATGGAATTCCACGGATTTACATAAAAACTCTATGAGATTCAGTGGAGTTCCACCCAACCCTAAAATTCCACAGTGTTGCAGTAAATGAAATTGACACAATCTTGCTGTAAAAATAAAAACATATAGCCAGGTTGCATTTTTATCCCATTTCCCCAAACAGAATGGTTCGATTAAGTTCAGCAGGCAGAGTATTTTTGAGCCTTGTCTCCAGTTCCAGAGAATGTGAAAGGCCCTATGTTGTAAGATTTGTTTTCGATTTTCTTCAACCACTCTCCCCAGCGTAGCAATAGCATGCTACCCCTAAGATAATGCGCTTTGGTGCCTCGCAACTGAGCACAAGTCGCTACACAAATGCAACAACAATATAATACAATAATACCCTCTCTTACCTGTCAAGCCAAATGGTCCAGGGAGAGTACAAAGGAACCCCGGGCTCAGAATCCTGGTGGTTCATACTGATGTTGTCCAACTCTTTGTTGTTGATGCGCCAGTTCTGCCCGGAGGACACAGGAGTGTTGCTGTTGGCTGGCAGAGCCATATTCGGTATATCCCAGTGAGGCAGAAGGGGAGGCAATTGAGACATATTGACAGTGAAAGTGGGCTCTCAGTCGCCAGCCTCCGGTGGTAGAAATAGAAAGAGAACAACGTGGAAGGCCGCTCTCACAATAGCACGCAAGTCGGACGTTTCTGTCATGGAATGTCTCACTAGTACAACTTGTTACCTGTCTTCTTCACAATAAACTTTACATTTTTGTCCTGGGACAATAAATACAATATGTATTTCATGAACTTACTAATAAAACAATAAAAATCATATTGTACTTTTTAATTATATATAGAGAGTCTGATTAGTTTATAGGACTGTTCAAGTATTTTTTACGCTATAAATTCATAGCGAGTGGCTGCCTTTATTGTCCTTGTTTTGTTTCTACTGCTTACCTTTCCTAAGCCAGGGTCGCTGACTCACTGGCCTTACCCACTACTCTCCTGATGGTCTCAACACCTGTGTCACGAGTACAGCACCTGACTACATCTCACAGTGCTTGAATGGGATGTGCCTGATAGAGCGCCATGTTATCGAGAAATTTGTAGGGGTGCATCATAATCACCGTTAGTTCGCACCCGCATATATCCAGATATATATCAATGAATGGCCAGTAAGATGTAGTTCTAAACCGCAGTTATTAGAGCAAATAGAAGCATAACTGTGCTATTTTAATCATGCAAATGTAATGCTTAACTGAAACGTGTTTAAAATTATGCATAAATGAATTAGCCCATGTGTAACCAAGATGCAGTTGTTTAAACGTGTACCATAGTAAGTTGCACGTGTAGTTCCCTTTTTGCATATGAAATGTAATGAACCAATGCTTATAGAATTGATTAGGAATTGTGTGTTTAAATTGTGTAAAGGCCTGACCGCATATACGTCAAAGAAAGGCCTGTTCGTTCCTATGTTAGCTTAATATTGTAGGCCGAGAAGGTGTTCTCTTGGGAAGGCTCTCTGGGCACCGACGATAGAATTAATTAGCAGAGTGGAAAGTTTCTGTTGAATGTATTTTCTGTTGCAGGTGCAAGGACACATGCCTCGTTAGTGAAAGACTGGTTCTTTGTTTTAGGAGTTAGGATGGTGGGAGACACTGAGATGGGAGTATACTGGAATGTAAAAATGATACTTTCAGCGGAGATGGTGCCTGGGACCCAAGGTCACTGTAACCGTCCTGGATGAAGTAAGAGTTTCGATGGAAAAGTACGAGAAGGAAGACCTGGCCGAAGAGGCGTGACAAGGGCGTGTTCTATTGCATGTGGATTTTGTATTAGGGATAGTGCCCCGAGGGGGGAGAGCAGGATTGGAGGTAGAGGAGACCTGAGAGAAGGGCGTAAGAGAGAGATCTAGTTAGGAAGGAGCATCTTAGAACGAGCTCAATGCTAAGTGAGTGCACTTCTTAGGAAGTCTTCACAACTGACACCTTTACCTTATTCTTCTCTTGCCTGGGGAAACTTGTTAAGTAGGGATGTCACCTTAGTGGTAGAGTAGGGACAGATTTAACGCTTTTATTCTTTTAGTAGGTAAATGAAGAATAAAATAGAGATTGGAGTCGTCATTGCTAGTTTAATGCTTCTGGAGCTAACGATCCTTCTTATCCTGAGTCGGATGAGACTCCTGCGTAGGATGATGTTTGTATTAGTGCCCATCTATTTCTTTAACCTCGTGTTGAGGTGCTTGTATGTGCAGTTATTTTTGGCTTTGTAATAAACCCCTAAAATTTGAATTCGAGTCAGTGGTCTTTGGAGCCAAAGTTGAATCCTAAATTGTTGTATAGAAGAATTGAGTTTTCTTCCCTTCACACTATTCAGAAGGTAAAAAGATTCTGGCGACCTGAGTATTCTTAGTGATGGTAAGATAAGATAAGAATCCCGCTTTATCAGTTGGTAGCAGAGTAGGATGGTTTCCTCTGATAGTAAGGGGAGATCTAGATTAGTATAAGAGATTACTTGCCCCATAGAGCCCGAGTGATGGTGATCCAGTAGGTTGTAAGAGGAGGACGACGGCGGTCGATGAGAACCGACGGAGAGTGATGGTGCGGTGAAGTAGCAGTTCATGGTAGCGTGAGTATGAACAGGGTGATGCTTGTTAGATTGCGGTGTTGATTTGATTGTGTGATGTCTTGCGGAGTTGGAATGAGAGTCGTGTGATTGAGGATCAGACCGTGAGCGCGCGCGGGCCGAGAGATTTGATTCGATATCCCGGGATAAGAGATTGTGGTGTAGAAGACACCCAGAGTTGAGATTGTTGACCAGAGGTTGTGGGAGTCATGAGACGTCGTTGAATAACCCACTGAGGATAGGGAGCACATGTGCGAGTGCGTGAATAACCGACGCTGGTCGTAGGTTATTGCATGTGTGAAACATCGAGTGATTGGATCCTATCGATCGTGCCAGATTTGAGGTCAACAGTTTCGAGAGACTGTCCGGTCATTTGTGGACAGACAGTCAGAGAGGTGATTGTCCGGTCGTTTTGTGGACAGACAGTTACTTCAGAGTGTGTTTGAGACGCTTGTGAGCGTGAGAGGTAAATTGTAAAGGAGGGGAACTGCTGCGAGCGGAGGAAGAGTGACGTCAGACAGTGCCGCGCTGTGATAGGTCGGTTGGTGTGAGTTGCGCTGGTATTGGTGGACTGACATCAGGAAGTAAAAACGAAATTTTGTGTACGAACGGAAATCTGTTACATCATGAAATATTTTAAAGTTTTACGAGAACTCTGTAGAGGCGATAGACATGTGGTTACTCGGGGGGGAGAGGAAGCCCCTCCCGAAGATACGCCAGCACATTACATGGCTAAGAATGTGGGATTGCATACTTTAATTTGGTTCGAGAATTGGCATATGATGACACAGGGAGAGGGAGAATTGACTTTCCCACGCTATGGCACTTTCAGGTTGGAAGTGTTGTACCAGCTAAAAACCGTAATGTCTTCTTTACGACCATTGCCCAGACCGACACAATTTGAAGCACTACACGCATGGATTAGGGCAGCGTATGACAGAAAAAGAGACAGAAGTCAGGAAAGGGTGAAGAAGTCGATCAGGGCATTTCAAGATGCGAGGTGGGATGCACTGGAGAAAAGGTGGAGAGTGGAAACGATTGAAGGGGATAGATTATATCCATTGTTAGAGAAAACGGGAGATACACAGAAAAAGAGTGTAGAGGAAGATGACAGTGATATGGATGACAGCCTGTTAGAGAGACTGCTGTCAGAGAGACCACCTCCATTAAATCCAGATTATAGTGAGGGAAAATCGACTGTGGCAGGAGGGACTGGCGAGTTACAGAATCAGACAAATGTGAGAGTAGTGGGAAAAATCACCACAGGAACCGAGGGAATGGGAACACAACCCTCAATGGGAAGTGTGAGATTGCCGGATGACCTGACGGTATCGGTTACCATTGGTCCTATAGTATCAGTGTATGACCCAGATCGAGTAAGTGAAGGAAGTCTATCACGGACGACAGGGAGAGAGGGGATCAGCGTTGGAGGGAATGGTGTAGAGGGAGAAATGGTCCACTCTCTGAAGCCCATAGAAGCGAGCACGCCATTGCCAGCCACCGCAGACTCCTCTAGTGGACAGGAGGATGTGAGACCAGTAAGACCAAGGTCTGTGGTCGAGTCCAGATCGGACTTGAGAATGTGGGTACCACCTGCGAGGAATCAGTGAGATCGGATGGCAGGAGATGTGGAGCAAGACAACTCAGGAAACAGACCCGTTTTTAGGAATACGATAGAAGAGAGTAAGCCACAAGAACAAAGCAGTGATTATGATGAACAGAATGGTGCTGCTTGTCGAGAAATCTTGAGGAGTGCCATGAGGGCAAGGATGTTGGATGTAGTGAGGTTGAAGGCAGAGGTAGATGAAATGATTAGCGGGAATCTGCCTTTGGAGAGAATAGAGATCTATGAGCCAGACGAGCTGCTTTTCGTAGCAAAGGATGTGACTCGTAGAGCAAGGGCCGCACATGAGAAATTGACAGAATTGGCAAAGAAATATGAGGTGGATTTGAATAAAATGAAATCATTGCAAGGCTCTCATAGGTTGCAATACAGTGATCAAGAGTTGGAAGAGAAAAGGGTCATAGGACTGAGGACACATACCAAGGACCTGATTGTAGGGATGAGGATATGGGTCATGCTCAATAAATGGGAGGTAAGATGGTCTAAGAAAAAGATTTCCAAAAAGAATGTAGGAGAGACGCCGCCTCCGGGGGGGGGGTGACAGGAGTAGGGAACTATCCTTTACGGGAAGTACAGAACGGAGGGTACGTGCATGTGCCTTGGAGTAGAGGTGATTTGGCTGCATTTACAAATGATTTTCCTCGGCTGAGGGAAAAACCAGTAGAGTGGTACAATCAGGTTGATCGGTTTGTTAAAATTTCGAAAGTATTGTGGATTGATTTGAACACTTTGTTTGATATTGTAGTACCAGGAGACTTATGGTCAGCTTGTAAGATTGCAGTTGAGTGGCCGACTTCCGAACCTGAAAGGGATGCTGTCACAAACGGTCCGTCACCTATAGTCATGAAAAAGTTTGAACAAGTGATTACATGGTTGAAGTCGAAGATCTCGCCTCAGGACATTCATTGGGTTAAGATAGATCGAACTGTTCAGGAACCAAAGGAGACAGTGCATGAGTATTATGAAAGACTCTTGCAAGCTTTTAAACAGTATAGTGAATTAGATACCTTAGACCCCAAGGATATGGGACAGTTTGTCTCAAAGTTTGTCCTAGGATTGAGACCAGAGGTTAGTCTTATGATACAGCAACATTTGATCTGTTGGCAGAACAAGCCGGTGGATGAAATCCTGCAGTATGCGAGGTACTGTAGTGATGAAGTAGACTCGAAGCACCGGAAGTTGAAGGACAAACTGATGCTTGTTCAGATGCAAACTGCTCAGGTCCAGCCTAGCGGAGGGATGCTGGGAAGAAGACAAGGAAACAATCAAGGGAACCAGAATGGGCAAGGTCAGGGAAAAGGGAAGCCTGTAGATCCTAAGACGGGAATGGATGTGGCGACATTGAAGAAGACCACTCCGTGTCATCTTTGTCACCAAATTGGACACTGGAAGCGCGAGTGTCCCTTGAACCCAGCTAATCAGGTGCAACAGGAGGTAGAAGCGGTTCAGGTACCCGTGCCGGAGGTAGTTAATACTGTGACGAGGTCTAGATCGATGAAAGGGGGGACGTTTAACCCACAGGTGCAAGTTCCCCAGCCGCCGAGAATTTCGCAGGGAACGCGGACTTACCAGCAGATGCCCCTTTTCGAAGGGTATGATGAATACAGCCCAGACCCGTTGGCCTGACGGTGCCTGAGGGGGGAGGAAGACTGCACACTTGGAGCAGTCTTGGAGGTAGACCAGAGAGGACATTTTGTGGAGGCAGACATTGATGGTCATCCTGCCACCCTTGTGGTTGACACTGGTGCTACCCGGTCTACTGTAAGATCAGCAGTAGTCCCTAACCTACCCCTCTCGGGACAATCGATCCAAGTTGTTGGAGTGACAAACAAAAAGATAACTAGCCCATTGACTGAACCGATTCCGGTGAGAATAGGCTCTTTCCGAGCTAGACATCAGTTTGTGGTGTGCGATTCGAGTCCAGTCTATCTACTAGGAAGAGACCTATTGTGTAAGTTAAATTGCACTATCTATTGCACACCCAGGGGAGTTGAGGTTCAGACGAAGGATGATGATGCCACCTTCAAGGTTGCAAATCAGCACTTGTGCATAGAAATGTACCCTGTTGTGACAGTGGAGGAACTTCCACTAGATTTGAGAGATTCTGTGTCACAAGAGGTGTGGGGCTTCACGGGAGAAGAGATCGGACTGATCAGAGGGGTTGAACCTGTGCAGATTCAGGTCAAGCAGAATGTCGAATTCCCTAGAACGCCCCAGTACAACCTGTCAACCGAGACTATTGCAGGGATTAAACCCGTAATCGAGTCCATGATCAAGCAAGGAATTCTGAAGGAGATAAGGGGTAGCCCATGTAATTCACCCATCATGGGGCTACAGAAACCGAGTGGGAAGTTCAGGATCGTGCAAGACCTGCGAAAGGTCAACACAATAGTTGTCCCATGTTGTCCAGTGGTACCGAATCCATCAGTGATACTGTTTCAGATCCCGTGCGAAGCTGAGTGGTTTACTGTGATTGATTTGTGTCAAGCATTCTTCTCGATACCGCTTCACGAAGAAAGCCAATTTCTTTTTGCTTTCCGGCTGGAAAATCGTGTGTTAATGTGGTGTCGTATCCCTCAAGGGTATACCGAGAGTCCATCGATCTTTAACCAGATCCTGAAGAAGAATCTTGAAAGTCTCGAACTGCCACAGAACTCAGTTCTCGTGCAGTATATAGACGATCTGCTTGTTGCCTCAGAAACAGAGGACGCTTGCAGGATAGACACAATAGCCCTTCTGAATCATTTGGCAGAGAATGGACACAAGGTGTCTCCAAACAAGCTACAGTACTGTCTGAATGAAGTGCAGTACTTGGGGCACAGGATAGAAAAAGGCAAGAGGAAGGTGTCACCAGATCGAGTTGAGGCAATAATGAACATGGCCGTGCCTACCACTCAGAGGGAGGTCAGAATGTTTCTGGGAATGGTCGGCTATTGTCGCCAGTGGATTCCCAATTTTTCCTTGAACGCAAAGCCTTTGCAGAGGCTCACTCACAAGGATGTGAGTGATCCGGTACCATGGGACAACGAATGTTTGATGTCATTTTTAAGATTGAGAGAGGGTTTGTGTTCTGCACCAGCTTTGGGGATGCCTGATTACAACAAGGCTTTCTCACTGTTCTGTTGCGAAAGAGAAGGTTGTGCATTAGCAGTCTTGGCTCAGAGCCATGGAGGTGTCCGTAGACCAGTTTCCTATTTTTCAGCTACTTTAGATCCAGTAGCTTCTGCGTTGCCCGGATGTCTCAGATCCGTTGCTGCACCAGGTGTCAGCATTGAAAGGTGTGAAAGCATTGTAATGGGTCACCCTCTGACAGTTCATGTACCACACTCTGTTGAATTGTTAATGACCAGGACGAAGACTCAGCACCTAACGAATAACAGGTTAACGAGGTATGGGCAGTTCATACTCGCCGCAGAGAATGTGACTCTGAAAAGGTGCTCTGTCTTAAATCCTGCGACATTAATGCCTATACCGAATACAGATGATGAAGATTTTGAGGACCATGATTGTCTCGATGTGACTGAACTATGCACCAAACCGAGACCTGGCATTGTTGACGAACCACTGACCGACCCTGATGAAATTTTCTTTGTTGATGGTTCGTGCCTAAGAGACAATGTTGGTCAGTTGAGAGCAGCGTTTGCTGTATGTACCATCTCAGGAGTGGTTGAGGCTGCTTGTCTAGAAGGAGTATACTCCGCACAGGTAGCTGAGATCATTGCCTTGACTCGTGCCTGTTTGGCCGCTGATCAAATTCGAATCACGATCTACACTGACAGCCAGTATGGGTTCGGTGTGGTTCATGACTTCGGACAGTTATGGTCACAGAGGGGATTCATGACATCATCTGGTTCACCCATTAGAAATGGGGAATATGTGAGACAGCTACTAGATGCATTGCAATGTCCAAAGGAGATCGCAGTAGTGAAGTGTACTGCGCATGGGAAGGGAAATGATTTTGTCTCTCTGGGAAACAATTATGTCGATGAAGTTGCCCGCTTTTGTGCAGAACAAGGATGTATATTCACAGCATGTTGCACAGGAGAGAGCCAAGAAGGAACCGAGCTCAGCATGATGTTAGCCATGGCAGACACTTGGGAGGAGCTCAAGCGACTGCAGGATGAGGTTTCAGATCAAGAACGAGACGGGTGGGTTAGAGCAGGATGTGAAAAAGGAGATGTTAATGTTTGGGTTTCCAGTGATGGTCGAGCGGTGTTGCCAGAGAGTTTGTTGAGCCCGATGGCAAGACTGATACATGGTGCAATCCATCTTGGCAGAGATGCCATGGTGCGTGTGTTTAGGCAGACATGGTATAACCCACGATTCCGTGCAATTGCTGAAGCAGTCTGTCAGAGATGTGTTACGTGTCAACAGATGAATGCGGGGAAAAAGACTGTGGTCACCTTGAGTCACATTGGGAGGTCAGGAGGACCCTTCAATAGGATGCAGCTAGATTTCATCGAGATGCCCAAGTGCAATGGGTTGAGGTACATTTTGGTGGTGATGTGTGTATTCTCACGGTGGGTGGAGGCTTACCCAACACGTGGCTAAGTTACTGCTGAGAGAACTCGTGCCGAGATTTGGTTTTCCGACCTCTTTGGAATCAGATAGAGGAACACACTTTCACAGTGGAATCATGAAGTTACTTTGTGCTGCATTGAATGTCGATCAGAGACTACATTGTAGCTATCGACCAGAGGCTTCTGGGATAGTGGAACAGGTTAATGGGACTTTGAAAGCCCGAATGGCAAAAGTGTGTTCATCAACGTCTTTGAAGTGGCCTGATGCCCTGCCACTTGTGCTTATGAGTATTCGCAGTGTCCCAGACAGGAGAACCGGGTTATCCCCTCACGAGATCCTGATGGGGAGGGCAATGCGATTACCAGCAGTACCAGCTACAGCTTTGATAAACATCACTGATGACTTGATTCTCGATTACTGCAAAGGACTAGCTGATGTGGTCCGTTCTGTATCCCAGCAGGTGCAAGCTGCAGCTGTTCCGGCCTCGAGTGATCTGTGCCATGACCTGTGTCCCGGAGACTGGGTGCTTGTTCGAAAGCACGTGAGGAAGAGTTGTCTGGATGTTCGGTGGCGAGGCCCGTACCAGGTAATACTGGTGACAAACACAGCAGTGAAGTGCGGAGGATTGCCGAATTGGGTGCATGCTTCCCATACCCGCAGAGTTTCAGCACCCTCGGAAGAAACAGCTCCTCTCGTGAATGAAAATCCAGCTGATGTGGCAGGGCCACATGAGAGGACAAGTCAAGCTGTGAGGGTCGCTGATACAGCTGGTTGTGCACCGGAACAAGCTGAAGAGGGTTCCGATGACCAGAACCCCGACTTTGACTCGGATGACAGAGGTGTTGCAGTGGGTGGAGCAGAGTCAAATTCAGCAGAAGAAGGAAGTGGTGCACAGGGTATAGAAGGGGAAAGCGGAAGAACGACAAGAGCAGAGGAGACTTGGCCTGAAAGACAGAGGAGACTGAATCTAAGGTTGGCCCCCGAAAGAGATCTTGCTCCAGTGTCTGAAGTGTCTGAATCGGAAGCAAGTGACGAAGAGCAGGCTCAAGAAGGTCAGAGAAGGTCAAAAAGAATGAGAGTACCTTGCCAGAGATACGCTACCCCGGAGTGGACCTACACAGTAACTGGGTGTAGTGAGCTTAGGGAGGCTGAGGTCCGTGCTGGTGGTCAGCAAGAGCCCGAACGTGGTGTTGGAGGTGTTGCTGTTGGTACCAGGGCTCGAAATCGAAGGAGTACTGACCCTCACGGTTCCGAATCCCCCACTTCTGAGTAAAGTTCGAGAATTGGTTTTGCATCGGCTTGAATTTCCGTCATTTGGGCATGAGCCACCTTCACATGAAATGAGAATTCTTCATCTTGAGCTTTTGCAGTATGTTTTAGAAGCAATTGGAGCTGATCTTATTTTGGACTCAGAATAACTTGTTGTAAATAGAAAAGTCTAAAGAAGAAGATAACCTAGGTCCGAGTGAAGAAGAACAAACTTAGGGACTTTCCACAGAAGAGAACGACACTTAGGGAAGTCTTTTTCTGGACTATGTAAATAAGGAACTGTAGTTGATAGGGGGATTTCCAGCTGGTACGGAGTTGTTCGAACTGGTTAAGCAAGTCACGTGTGGAGAAGACAGAGACTTTGAGTGTTCGTTGCTGAAACCAAGAACTTTGAGAAATGTTCGAAATCATGGAGGCTGGAGATCCACACCGTAGATCCAAATTGATCGTAGGCACATTTATAGGGGGTGTGATAGTTTCTATAATCATAGTAGTTGCAGTTTCATATTTAGTTCCACACGAGCTAGCAGTGGGGGGTGCAAGGGACTCCTACACCCACTACACCTAGCAAAAAGGAGGGAGGCATAGGAGACGAAAAGCTTTGCTAATAGAAGAGAGTCGTAGGTTACATGTAGATTTGTCTAGAAGTGATTTTAAGCTTAACGCATATGCCAAGCTGTTATATGAGTATGTGGATGCGAAAGACTGTTATGTGTGTATGCAGCTGCCAGCTTCAGTGGATGAGGTTATTAGATACCACCATCTTCCACTGACCTATGGAATTTCGTGTAGCTTGTTGCTCAGTGTGTTTTATGGGAGAGGTCACTATGAGTATTTCTTTTCCAACTATGATGCCGTGCTTCCAGAGGTTCCTGCCCATAAACATTTGAACAAGTACGATTATTACAAGGCGGAAGATAGACTTGGAAAATACTTCATACCGACTTCGAAATTAGATACAGCCTATGCCCATAGACACAATTTAACTTGTGCATTAACAGAAGTAGAGAAAAAATTGTAGATCAGGTAGAAGATAGATATAGAATGCTAACACAAACACGCCATACGGGAGATAGCCCTGTAGATTGGACAGACGAAGAGAGATTACACCGCACAAAAGGAAGTTATGGCCCTATAGCATTAGATATGGTGCAAAGGGGGAAGTTGTGCGTGAGACGTGTGCAGACCTATTATGACAAGGTCTCTGTGGGACAGAGTGAGTGTGATCATGTTTTCACTATGGAGGAATCAGCAAACAATTTCCTGCAAGGTCCTGTACAAGTGATACCTACGGTGTATTTCGTGTGTGGAAGGAATGCTTATGTGAGATTGCCGGCGAACTGGTATGGTACATGTTACTTGGGAATTATATTTCCAAAGATTTACTATGCAGAGGACTTGGAACTTTTGGAAGGTGGAAAGCATTCGAGAGTAAAAAGAGGTGCGAGTGCGGGAGCGGTAGTAGGAGATATCTTTGGAGCAATGATACCAAGTTTGGGAGTGATCTTGAATGATGTGAAGATCCGGAGATTGGCGACTGTAGTTGATGAGTTGTCAATGAATACAGCAAAGTCATTGATACTTGTGGATGGAGAGATGTTGTCGATAAGGACAATGGTTTTACAGAATTGTCTTGCTTTGGATGTCTTATTGGCAAAAGAGGGCGGAGTCTGTAAAATGTTGAAGGTTCAAGAGTGCTGCACTTATATTCCAGATAACAGTAAAGATCTGGAGAAATATATAAGTAACATCACTACGATCCATCATGAGATAGAGGTTTTGACTGGAGAGGGAGTTTGGGAGAAAGTTGGCAAGGGATTTGGCCAAGTGGGAAGCTGGTTTGCGAATTTGGGAAAGGGTTTCCTTGGCTATGTCCTGAGACCCCTCATTATCGTTGTGGTTTGTGTGGTTTGCTTGTGGGGTCTTATCAGAGCATACAAGTGGTATAAAGCAGGTAGAGTTGAGAGGGCTTTGACAGAAAATGAGACGAGAATGGCTAGACTGCAGGACAGTCACTATCGAAATATTAAGAATCTGGAGAGATTCCGACAGGGGAGAATGGCAACAAGTTCTGTTTAGGTCGGTTCTTTCTCCAAGAGTGTTGTAAAAGTGTGATGACAGGAGTCATCAAAGGGGGGAACTGATAGAGCGCCATGTTATCGAGAAATTTGTAGGGGTGCATCATAATCACCGTTAGTTCGCACCCGCATATATCCAGATATATATCAATGAATGGCCAGTAAGATGTAGTTCTAAACCGCAGTTATTAGAGCAAAAAGAAGCATAACTGTGCTATTTTAATCATGCAAATGTAATGCTTAACTGAAACGTGTTTAAAATGATGCATAAATGAATTAGCCCATGTGTAACCAAGATGGAGTAGTTTAAACGTGTACCATAGTAAGTTGCACGTGTAGTTCCCTTTTTGCATATGAAATGTAATGAACCAATGCTTATAGAAGTGATTAGGAATTGTGTGTTTAAATTGTGTAAAGGCCTGACCGCATATACGTCAAAGAAAGGCCTGTTCGTTCCTATGTTAGCTTAATATTGTAGGCCGAGAAGGTGTTCTCTTGGGAAGGCTCTCTGGGCACCGACGATAGAATTAATTAGCAGAGTGGAAAGTTTCTGTTGAATGTATTTTCTGTTGCAGGTGCAAGGACACATGCCTCATTAGTGAAAGACTGGTTCTTTGTTTTAGGAGTTAGGATGGTGGGAGACACTGAGATGGGAGTATACTGGAATGTAAAAATGATACTTTCAGTGGAGAAGGTGCCTGGGACCCAAGGTCACTGTAACCGTCCTGGATGAAGTAAGAGTTTCGATGGAAAAGTACGAGAAGGAAGACCTGGCCGAAGAGGCGTGACAAGGGCGTGTTCTATTGCATGTGGATTTTGTATTAGGGATAGTGCCCCGAGGGGGGAGAGCAGGATTGGAGGTAGAGGAGACCTGAGAGAAGGGCGTAAGAGAGAGATCTAGTTAGGAAGGAGCATCTTAGAGCGAGCTCAATGCTAAGTGAGTGCACTTCTTAGGAAGTCTTCACAACTGACACCTTTACCTTATTCTTCTCTTGCCTGGGGAAACTTGTTAAGTAGGGATGTCACCTTAGTGGTAGAGTAGGGACAGATTTAACGCTTTTATTCTTTTAGTAGGTAAATGAAGAATAAAATAGAGATTGGAGCCGTCATTGCTAGTTTAATGCTTCTGGAGCTAACGATCCTTCTTATCCTGAGTCGGATGAGACTCCTGCATAGGATGATATTTGTATTAGTGCCCATCTATTTCTTTAACCTCGTGTTGAGGTGCTTGTATGTGCAGTTATTTTTGGCTTTGTAATAAACCCCTAAAATTTGAATTCGAGTCAGTGGTCTTTGGAGCCAAAGTTGAATCCTAAATTGTTGTATAGAAGAATTGAGTTTTCTTCCCTTCACACTATTCAGCAGGTAAAAGATTCTGGCGACCTGAGGATTCTTAGTGATGGTAAGATAAGATAAGAATCCCGCTTTATCATGCCCAAGGAAGAAAGTGCCTAATACCCCGAGCTTTCATGTCTCACACTGTAGACTAGCTCTGACCTGAGAACCCACAAATAACTCCACTTCATATAAAACGTTCTCAAAATCATTATTTGCTATCTGAAAACAAACTTGGACCATCAATTTCACCAGCATTGCTAAAAAGTCATTGATGACAAGTTTGATATTATAAACGTCAATAAAGGGTAAATATTCAGTACAGAAAAGTCATTGTTACATTTCAGTACCAACTGGTCCTCCAAATGCATTAGCAACACAAACAGTAGTCTTCAGCCACACACTTGTATGTCCTCGTGATTTACACAGACATTATGCTCATATGCATTTATAAACTACACCAAATTTCCAAAGAAATGCTACAGCTGATATCATCAAGTACGGCTTCTAGCCTTTGATATACACGCAACATACATCAGTTAACTTTGATGAAACTCATTTACTTTGGCATCATGCCATGACTAAGAGGAAATGTACCGCTATTTGTTTCAGAACCAGTCCATCAATGGTCATTCATCTTGCACTGCAGATCCTCCTATAACCAGTACCTGTGCAGCACTCCAAAGTGTCCACCTATGACATGCTAGTGCCCCAGCAGATGACAGGATGAAACAACCTAGAAAGGATTAGGAAGAAACATGTGTAAGCTTGTAACTAGTATTTTATTGCAATTTGTAATCTAATGCAATTTGTGGCAAACAAACATCAACAGTTGTAAAACACAGTTTCTCAAATAGCATAGCCAATATCATAGTTAAGATATTGCAAATATACTGGTGTACGTTCAAACACATTTAAAAATCAAAAACACTTTGAACATAAAGAAAAATCAGAATCTTGAAATGTATTTTGAAATTTAGTAGTATAAATTTTAAGAGAGCATATGTCCATAGAAAATACAAACAAATTACATTTTCTTCACAGTCACCATAGGGCAAAGATGTTTTCAATAAGTTCACAGCTGAGGTCACTGTCTTCCTCCTTATCACTGTTAACTTGCTAAAATATCTCACCAACATCACCCTGTGGGGCATATTCTCAAGGAGTCATCGCCGATTTATCGGCACTTTAGCACCGCAAAAGTGGCGATAGATTAATCACCCCATTCACAAGCTGGTGCAAACTGCCAACATCGCCAGTTTTCCTGCGATAGCAACCGCAAAAAACATCACCACGGATGAGTGCGACAACTAACGCTAATGATATGCAGAGTAGGCGTTCCCGTGCAAAAACACACGAAAACACCACTACGCGAGATTCTCAATGACCAGCCAGATCTGCGATGCAAACCAAGAACAGGCGATAAGGCGCGTTAGCTGCAGGGATTTAACACCTACCTTCTGCTGGTGCTAAGCAGGACGACTACCTGCAGTATGAAAGGGAGCCCAGCCCAGAGCCACATCTGAAGACCCACAGATGCCATGGAGACAATGAACATGCAGCTCGGAGACCCAAGAGGGCCACAACACCCACCGCCACCCCCCCCAGGACCACCCCCCTCAGGACTCCCTCCCGGACTACCACCGAGGCAGCGTAGGACAAGACAGCGGACCTTCCAAAAACGGCATGGCCCTTTAGCCACATAAGTGCAGAATGTGGGGAGAGGTGGGAACCAAGTATGTGTGAAGGAGGCAACTCACCCATGAAGAAGAATGTACACAATGCCAAGTGTGGCGGTGATGTGCTGGACAGACCACAGAATGCAGAGCACAGACATGTCCATGTGGTCATATACTGCTGGGGTATGTAGTGTTGTGGACAGTGGACGCAAACATGTTACCTCAGGCAGTGGGGAAGACCTTGGACATGTAGCTGTGCCGTCCCCCCCGTAAGCGTAAGCGCAGTGGGCTGGGCCGGCGTACGCCACTCCAGCGTAGGAGTGCTGATAAAAAGGCTGGGGCTCTGGGCGTGGTTCTCTTCCGTGATGGGCAACACGTCGGCCAGGGCGGCGCACCTCACCCTGCCACGAGTCCGCTGCCGTGACCTCCAGACTCCGTGACACAGGCCCCCAGCGCATCCAGCGGCACAGCAACACAGAGTCATGTGTGTGCCGGATACTGCCTTAGTCCTACCTGCGGTCAGCAGGTCCCACAATTCAAATAGTGCCACATTTCTGTTAATGGAGGAAACCACTAGTCAACAGACATTGCCCCCAGTGCGGCCCGCCCGGACGACGCATCATTGTTGGCTGTGCACCTGCTGAGCGCTCCAGGTGCCACTGACCCTGTGCAACACAAGTCGACACCACGTGGCAATATTGAGGCAGAAGTCAGTAGGCGAAAAACATTGCTCCCAGTGCGGCCCGCCCGGACGACGCATCGTCGTTGGCTGTGCACCTGCTGAGCGCTCCAGGTGCCAGTGACCCTGTGCAACACAAGTCGACGCCATGTGGCAATATTGAGGCAGAATTCAGTAGGCGAAAAACATTGCTCCCAGTGCGGCCCGCCCAGACGACGCATCGTCGTTGGCTGTGCACCTGCTGAGCGCTCCAGGTGTCACTGACCCTGTGCAACACAAGTCGACGCCACGTGGCAATATTGAGGCAGAATTCAGTAGGCGAAAAACATTGCTCCCAGTGCGGCCCGCCCGGACGACGCATCGTCGTTGGATGTGCACCTGCTGAGCACTCCAGGTGCCACTGACCCTGTGCAACACAAGTCGACGCCACGTGGCAATATTGAGACAGAATTCAGTAGGCAAAAAACATTGCTCCCAGTGCGGCCCGCCCGGACGACGCATCGTCGTTGGCTGCGCACCTGCTGAGCGCTCCAGGTGCCACTGACCCTGTGCAACACAAGTCGATGCCACGTGGCTGTGTGCCCTTGCTGACCGCTGCCTCCGGCCTACACTGCGGTCAGCAGGGCTCACAAATCAAATTGAGTCTTGATTCATTTATGGCAGAGTCCAGTAGGCAACATACATTGCTTCCAGGGCGGGCCGCCCGGACGACGCATCAGCGCAGGCCGCACACCCGCCGAGCGCTCCAGGTGCCACTAACTCAGTGCACCACAATTCATCGTCAAATGGCTGTGTGCCCTTTCTGACCGCTGCCTCGGGCCTACACTGCGGTCAGCAGGGCTCGCAAATCAAATCCAATCCTGACCTGCAAAGACACACCATCATAGCTGGCTGCACACCCGCCACCACCGCCAGGACCACCTCCAACCAACAACTGCCAGAATCTAAGTTGCTTACACCTGTCTTGGATGCCATCATCAACTTGATACCCTGCTCAGCTCTTCAGGTGCCACTAACTCAGTGCACCACAACTCATGGACCCTTCATGATTGAGTTTTGTGCTGTGGACAGCGGACGCAACAATGTCACCTCAGGCAGTGGGGAAGACCTGGGACGATGATGATGAAGATGAGGCAGGTGTGCCACACCCCACTGCAGCTGCAGCAGGAATATCCCGAAGGGACCAACTCATTAACAATTTATTCACAAGAGCACGCTCAGCTCTGGTGGCCCTACCTCAGTGCAGCTCAAGTCATCGCCACGTGGCGGTAGGCCTGTGCTGGCCGCCGTGCATCTGGTGCCACTAACTCAGTGCACCACAAGTCATGGACCCTTTATGATTGAATCTGTGTGTGTGATCTGATGATCACTGTTCTAGTTGTTGCCAGCACCAACCACTCCCTGAGGGCTGGCTTACACTCACCCCACACCCATCCAGCACAGGCGTCACTGGACATGTAACCCTGGTAATAAAAAGGGGCCGGGCGCACGTGCCTGTAGCCAGTTCCACTATCTATCTAAGTGTGTCCGTGTAGTCATTATGTATGCATGATGAGGGCCCTACCACATTACATTGTGATGTGGACAGCGGATGCAACCATGTCACCTCAGGCAGTGGGTACGACCTTGGACACGTAGCTTTGTCCCCCCCCCCTGTAATCGTAAGCGGAGTGGGCTGGGCCGGCGTACGCCAAACCAGCGTAGGGGTGTGAAGGATTTGCCCGGGGCTCTGGGCGTGGTTCAGTTCTGGCCTGGACAAGGAAGTAACTAATGAGTGTGTCACTGTTGTAGAGTCGGCGCCACCCAGTCCGCAATCGACAATGTTGCAATGTAGCATGCACCCGGAGGGCGGGCTCGCACGAACGGGGAAAGGAAGGAGCGCAAGACCGCTTGGGGTCTTGGCTCATAAATGCCAAGTGTTGTGTGTATCTGTATTGCCGCAACATGAGCCAAATGCCTAGCCTTAATCGCAACACGAGTTCAGCCAGGCATGAACTCTACATCTGTGTCCGCCCTATCCTTCCCACTGGCCTACACTTACGTGGCCGCCCACCTCCAACGGCCAACATCACAGTGTCGTTGTCAGGCTTGTGGACATGCGCAGACAGGCATGACAATGGTGTGCCGTAGGAGTGCAAGTGATGCAACCGCGCAGCGCACACAAGTAACTAGGCTCGGGGGAGAGAGGAGCAGCTGTGAGGCAACGTAACACACAGTGATGCCGCTCATTTGCCACATACAAGACATGTCGAACATGAATCCCAAGGTCGCACACATCCCACCCCACACCCAACAAGCCACTTCACATTTCCTGAATGCAAGCAGATGAGAAACTAACATTAGGGATGAAAGCTCCTTTGTCTGAACTATCAGGCGGAAGTACATCTGCACCTCCGACCTCTGAATTGCATGTGCCCGGCACCCCCTGACAGATGCTATAGCAGCTGATGACGACTCCCACACTACGCACAGCCCGACGAGAGACCAACGTATACACACCCCACACACAGAAGTCCTTGCTCGAAGTTATCTTGCATGGAATGGCCTTCACACTTACTCCCACACCATCCCAGGCGTACAACCGTTGCACACTTCAACAACTCATTGATCCGAGCTGTGGCATTTCATCCACAGAACTGGCGCAGGTCAGAACAGTGTCGCTTCAACCAGAGCCACTAACGCAATGGCAGACCATCCCGGACACATGCACAACCCCTGTCACGTGGAACTGTACCGTGCATGTATGCTGCATTTACTGGGGGCACTGCCATTGGTAGTGCTGCGGATCAGTTACCGGCTAAGCTTCCGCCTTGCCAACGTCACCTGCGTGCAACCTGTGTTGCATTGTCGCTCGTGCATATTCGAGTGGTCCATGGATGTCTGCCTATCCAACAGGACGGTAGCCGAACTGGATTTCGACATGTGTGTGCGCCCCCTGTTGGTCCACGACCATGAGTGTCACCGTGACACCCGTCTATGGGATGCCTGGATACTTGGCATGCATGCTGGCAGCTGGACCTGGGAGATTGCAGAACTCCTCGTGTGCAGTGACCAAATTGAGCCGCTCCCCTATTGGGCTGAAGTGCTAATTAGTGAAAGGGGGTGGACGCAGCACATCTGTCTGGACCTGCTAATGGTTAGCCTCGCCGTCCTGTTCGATGAAGTCGACAACGACCTCATGTTGGAAATGTTTGCCTACGAAGCTGCACTAGCTTTCATGGACGTGTAACTACATACCTGCAGACACAACAGTTTGGAACACATTGCACATGTCCCGACAACTTGTTGGAACTTGGGGTTCTGGTCACATCTCCCACGACGACAGTGGACATGGCTGCATTCGCCTGGACTCCGAATACATGAGCGGACAACAACGCGGGTAAACACACACCTGTGAATGGTGCGGCACTCCCCCGGAGTGGACAGCGGCGCTTGGCAACGTTCCACGTTCTGACATACTGCTGCATTGGTCTGCATGTTGTGGCACTTATCTTGGCCGTACTGACACGCATATGCTAATAAAGTCTACGCACCTTCACTTGTATTCAACTGTGATGAGTGTTGATTTGTATGACAATGTGTGTCTCACTGCCTATCTGGGTCACAGCTATACATGCATTACTACACCATCAGGGATGTGGCGTTGTACTAGTACATTATCATCTCACAGTTTCCTGCTATGCCACATGCGAATGGCCATTTTCCACACACAAGCGGCAGCAGTTGTGTCCTCTGTTCTGTTGTGCTGGTGTTGCTGTTTGTTCAACATTGTTGTAAATGTTGTGGTGCTCTGGATCTTATGTGTGTGTGCTGCATTGTAGGTGAGTTGCCCCTTCAGCTCTGATTTGGCTGGCCCTTATCCTTTTCAGGCGGTGTGGCTTTCACTTCTGTGCTTATGCAGTGCTGTGATGTTGCAGACTTGGGTAAATTGGGCTCTTGGTTGGTGTTGTGACTCTTGGCCATGGTTTGTCCGCAGATGTGCTCTACTTCATTGTGCATGTGTGCCATTGTGCCCATCTCCCCCCGTCCCCCCAGTCCCTGGTCGTTACTCACCCTGTTGCTGTTGTGTCAGGTCATGTTGAGCAGTGTCCGGTCCCCCAACTCCTGTCACCGTCTCCACACTGATGACTGTGGTCACCATTTCCTCCATCTCATCCAGCTCCTCTTGTGGCGCTGGACTCCCACCTCCAGTCTGCATTGCTGCCTTCTGGTTGTCTTCGAGTTTCTGCTTGGTCTTGCGCTTCACATCATTTCAGCGCCTCTTGACCTCGTCCATTGTCCTCCTCAACACTCCGACTGCATTCGCCTTGTCCAGGATGGACTGCCATATTGTATTTTTTGTTGCCAATGACACAGTGGAGGTGACGTACAGTTGTTGATGGTGTTCTATCACCTCCGTGATCAGGATCCTGTTTTCCTGCGGACTGAACCGTGTCTTCCTCTTCTTCTTCTCCTTGCCCTTCCCTGACCCCGAGGTGCCAGGCTGCTCCTCAGAGGGGCTTGTGGGGTTCTGGTTGTCCTCTGTGCTTGCTCCGGCTACCTCCATGGTGCTTCGCAGTTGTTTGTGTTTTGTTTGTGTTTTGTGTTGCCGCTTTTATTGAGCTTTTTGCAGCCTGACTTGTGGGACTTGCAGGCCTGGCGCTGCTTGTTGCTGGATTTTTTATCGCGGTTGGGCACATCGCAACTTTTTTTACGTTCGGGTTGAGATTTTTATCGCCGTCCCGGTAGTGTTATCGCGGACATTTGCCGCGTTATCGGGGTACTATCGCATGTTACCGCCGTGTTGTGAATGCCACATTAACACAGAGTTATTTTCCCGCGATAGACGGCGATATGAAAACTTGCGTTAACCAATTTTGGCGATGATTATCGCACGCTCTTGAGAATATCCCCCTCTGTTCCCACTGATAATCCTCATCAGGGATGAAAGGAATGCTTCTCCACAGATGCAGTGTTGTGAAGTATGCAACATAACACAATCTCGCAGACCTTACCAGAGGAGTAGTGGAGTCCCACTAGGGCCTTGTTCAGGAACCTGAATCGGGTCTTCAGGACCTAAAAGCCTACTCAATAGGACCCCTTGTTCACACTTGTACCTCCATGAAACTGACTTCTCCTGACTTTATTGGGTTTCTCAGAGGTGTTAAAAGTGAGGTATGACTTGGATAAACTGAGTTCCCTATAATTATCACAAAAGTGAATGTAAGTGAAATTATGTTTGTAAGAGTATGATTCTCCCACAAAACTTGACATCAACATAATGTTTGAATCTTACCAAATGGCCTGACCCACTTTAGTGCAAGGTCTGCCATCTGTTGTGGTATGAAGCTGTTATATAGCGGTGCACAGACAAAATATCGATTTTTAAATATCGACCTACATTAATATCGAGTTTTAAATATCGTAGGGACAGAATATCGACATCAAGAATATCGGTGACCAGAATATCGACCTGAAGGTAAGAAATATTGTTTTTGTTAATATCGAAGTTATTAATATCGATAGTAAAAATATCGATGTTAATGATATCGATGTTTATGTTAGTATTATGTATTTTAGTATGTATTTTATATGTATGTGTTCCACATGTTTTAGTATGTTTTGTATTATTTTTAAATATATGTATTAATTGTTTAGAAGTTAGTAATTTTTTTTTAAGTAAATTTTGCGTTTTAGTACCGTAGCGGGTTGTGGGTTTATAGGGGAATAGGGTGGGAAGTAATTTAATTATAGTAAATTAATTCCTAATTTTTAGAAATTATTAATTATTTTTAATAAAATTTTGCATTTTAGTTCTGTAGCGGGTTGTGGGTTTATAGGGAAATAGGGTGGGAAGTAATTTAATTGTAATTAAGTAATTATTAATTTTTATTTATTGTTATCGATATTTAATTTATTGTTAATTAATTATTAATTGGTAATTAATTTTTATTAATTGATAATTATATTAATTGTATACAGTTTTTATTGGAGTGGGTTTTGGGTTCATAGGGGAATTGGGTGGGAAGTAAATTAATTATAATAAAGTAATTAATACATTCTTTTTTTGGTATTGATAATTAATTTATTGTTTATTAATTATTAATTGGTAATTAATTTTTATTAATTAATTAATTGATAAATATATTAATTGTGTTAATTTAGTTTAGGAGCGGGTTGTGTGTTTATAGGGGAATAGGGTGGGAAGTAATTTATTATAATTAAGTTATTTATTAATATTTATAGGTATTGGTAATTAATTTATTGTTAATTAATTGGTAATTAATTGTTATTAATTATTATGTATTGGTATTGATAATTATTTTATTGTTAATTAATTATTAATTGTTAATTAATTTTTATTAATTGATTAATTGATAATTATATTTATTGTGTTACATTTTATGTGGAGTGGGTTTTGTATTTATTGGGGAATAGGGTGGGAAGTAATTTAATGTTATTAAAGTAATTATTAATTTTTATTTATTGGTAATTATAAATAATTTATTATTAATTTATTAATAAATCATTATTTAATTAAACCAATTATTTAATTGATAAGTATGTTATTTTTAACCCCTACGCTATCCAACACTTTCCCTACTGTTGCACTCTCTGGAGTTGGAATAATAATTTTACCCCTACGCTATCCAACACTTTCCCTACTGTTGCACTCTCTGGAGTGGGAATAGTAATTTTTATCTCTACGCTATCCAACACTTTCCCTACTGTTGCACTCTCTGGAGTTGGAATAGCAATTTTTACCCTACGCTATCCAACACTTTCCCTACTGTTGCACTCTCTGGAGTGGGAATAGTAATTTTTACCCCTACGCTATCCAACACTTTCCCTACTGTTGCACTCTCTGGAGTTGGAATAGTAATTTTTACCCCTACTCTATCCAACACTTTCTCTACTGTTGCACTTTCTGGAGTTAGAATAGCAATTATAACCCCTACGCTATCCAACACTTTCCCTACTGTTGCACTCTCTGGAGTGGTAATAGTAATTTTACCTCTACGCTATCCAACACTTTCCCTACTGTTGCACTCACTGGAGTGGGAATAGTAATTTTTACCCCTACGCTATCCAACACTTTCCCTACTGTTGCACTTACTGGAGTGGGAATAGTAATTTTAACCCTTTCGCTATCCAACACTTTCCCTACTGTTGCACTCTCTGGAGTGGGAATAGTAATTTTTACCCCTACGCTATCCAACACGTTCCCTACTGTTGCACTCTCTGGAGTGGAAATAGTAATTTTTACCCCTACGCTATCCAACACTTTCCCTACTGTTGCACTCTCTGGAGTTGGAATAGTAATTTTTACCCCTACTCTATCCAACACTTTCTCTACTGTTGCACTTTCTGGAGTTAGAATAGCAATTATAACCCCTACACTATCCAACACTTTCCCTACTGTTGCACTCTCTGGAGTGGGAATAGTAATTTTTACCTCTACGCTATCCAACACTTTCCCTACTGTTGCACTCACTGGAGTGGGAATAGTAATTTTTACCCCTACGCTTTCCAACACTTTCCCTACTGTTGCACTTACTGGAGTGGGAATAGTAATTTTAACCCTTTCGCTATCCAACACTTTCCCTACTGTTGCACTCTCTGGAGTGGGAATAGTAATTTTTACCCCTACGCTATCCAACACTTTCCCTACTGTT
The DNA here is from genome assembly GCA_963921515.1 of Calotriton arnoldi. Classification (NCBI taxonomy): domain Eukaryota; kingdom Metazoa; phylum Chordata; class Amphibia; order Caudata; family Salamandridae; genus Calotriton; species Calotriton arnoldi. The sequence continues at coordinate 1,584,193 of CAWUFW010003755.1, read as the reverse complement.
GCACTCACTGGAGTGGGAATAGTAATTTTTACCCTTACGCTATCCAACACTTTCCCTACTGTTGCACTCACTGGAGTGGGAATAGTAATTTTAATCCTTTCGCTATCCAACACTTTCCCTGCTGTTGCACCCTCTGGAGTGGGAATAGTAATTTTTAGCCCTACGCTATCCAACACTTTCCCTACTGTTGCACTCTCTGGAGTGGGAATAGCAATTTTTACCCCTACGCTATCCAACACTTTCCCTACTGTTGCACTCTCTGGAGTTGGAATAGTAATTTTTACCCCTACGCTATCCAATACGTTCCCTACTGTTGCACTCTTTGGAGTGGGAATAGTAATTTTTACCCCTACGCTATCCAACACTTTCCCTACTGTTGCAATCTTTGGATTGGGAATAGTAATGTTTTTCCCTCAGCTATCCAATATTTTTCTGTATTGTTTTACTTAATGTTGTGTATAATTTATTTTACAAAAATTTAAAATATATATTTATTTTTAATTTGTTAAATATATTTTTTACATTTTTAATATTATTTTTGTATGTGTATGTCTGTATTTATAATTTATAAAATATTTTTAACAATTTATGTTATTAAAATATTTATTTATGAATATTATTAAGTAAGTATATATATTATATTTTATATGTATATGTTAAATTTATTTTAACATTATATTTATCAGTTTTTATTTTTAAACATTTTTAAATAATTTTAACTATGTTTCTTTTAATTATATGTATTATTTACTTTATTTTACATTATTTTTTAAACATTTAAAAAAACGATATTTTTTACAACGAAATTTTTGACATCGATATTTTTTTCGATATTTTTGTACTTACCATGATGTAGATAGGATGTCGATATTCTTGACTTCGATATTTTCGTCACGATATGTTTGTACCTCGATATTTTTGAGGTCGATATTTTGTCAGTGATTCGTTATATAGCACCAGTGAGTCATGGGAAACCCAGAAATCTTGCACACACACTGGTGACATAGTGAATATGCTTCCTATTACAGTACACTTACTCCTGGCACCAACAATTTATGGCATACCTCCCAAACCACAGAACTCAGTCTTGATATTGTTCAGTGTAGCATTATCCATTGGAAATTGGATGCAGTTGTTCATACATCTGATCAGATGTCCAGGACCTGATTAAGGGCAGCTGAAAATGTTAGCTGGGACATTCAGTTGGAGTTGCTAACTGTATACTGGAAGGAGCCAGCAGCACAGAAATATAACACTGCCATAATCTTCACAATTTGATCTATGGCCTTCACCCACCCTCACCACCCACACCAAGAACCTCAGGATCATCATCAACAGCAAACTCAACATGGCCACCCAAGTTAATGCCTTCATCTCCTTGTGTTTCATATCCGGAAGATGCTGAGGAAGATTTTCAAATGGCTCTCAATCAGCACCCGGAAAACCATCACACACATCGTAGTTACAAGCAAGGTGATATTTGGGAACAACAAAAAACTCACCAAAAAGCTGCAGACCATTCAGAACTCAGTGGACAGAATCACTCTCAACCTCCCAACCCACGCTCACATCACACCACACTGAAAGAACTCCACTGGCTCCCCATTCACAAACAAGCACAATTCAAACTCCTCACCCACATTATCAAGGCACTACATAACAAAGGCCCAGCATATCACAACAATTGCACCTACTTTCACAGTCCTTCCAGACACCTGCACTTGTCGGGACTCGTACTAGCATGTATCCTACGAATACAGAAAACCAGATCCAGCCGTCAAGCCTTCTCCTACATCACTTCTAAAGCATGGAACAACCCGCTGATACACATAAGAGCCTCCTCCTCACTTCTTGAATTCCGCAAGAAGCTGAAGAACTGGCTTGTTGAGTAGTCTCACAAGGCCCTATGTGTGCCTAGTTTCACACCTGCTCAGCACCAGGATTCCCTCCCGGGTGAACTCTGAAAATTTGCATAACTTAATATAACACATAACAGGTGAGATGGCAGTCTGGATCCTAATGTCTGGTTCTGACAAACAATTTTGAACCAAAGCTCCAATGGTGTTAAGATTCAGCCTGAACTTCTTAATAATGTGTCTTTCCTGATTGGTTTCTAGACCTGGACGTGGTTTGAAACTATGTTCATTATGATGACGTATCATTCTCTGTCTTACCAGAGGTGGTTAAAGACCAACGGACATATCTAGAGCATATGAGTGCAATGTGTCAATGTAAAAGGTGCACACATATCACATTACAATTAGGCACATATATTTATACAGACATACATAATATGTCAAGAATGTGAATAATTTACATAGAGTTTGCTATATACTCTAATTCAGTGTTTCCCAAACTGTGGTCTGCGGACCCCCAGGGGTCCGTGGCACATTCCCAGGGGGTCCGCAGGCAGCAGTTTTAATAGCACTGCAAAGTTCCTTGTATGATTAGCCGTTTTTGAGCAACAATAAAAGTGTCAAGAAAATGCCAGTGATTAATGTACCTGCTGGAAAGAGATGAGAGTTTTGTTCAGTGGCAGATTTAACTTATGTAGCACTGAGGGTTAATATGCCTACTGCAAAGAACGTGTACCATGCATTTTAAAAACAGTATTTTATGTGCATAGGTCATTGGGTTACTGCTGTTGTCACAGATTCTTTTGTTACTGTGCAATTCATAAGGGACTATCGTAATCTAGCACAGTGACCTATAAACTGTCATCAAAGAGCTGCTTGTAAACTGCATGGTACAAGTTAGTAACTTACGTTTTTTCCCAGTCTATCATTATCCTGATGCTGCTAAAAAGGTTTATTTGGGCGGAAATACATTTTTATTGTTAAAGTCAATGCTAACCACTGTGTTATCTTCTGAATCCTGAGTTTGTGCTTTTCCAGACCAAGCACTTTTTAAAAATGCCTACCAGTATGAATGAAGTGAATCCTACACCTTGTAGTCCCCTTTGCCTTATGTAACATTTTCTATATACTGATTTACCCGTATGATTCATTGTCTCTATATGTGTGTGATGTAAAGTGCTCTGACATCCTACAATGGTATGAGAGAAGCTATAAAACAAATTAAATACATGTGTCAGAGGGGCTATGGAGAGATGAGAGGCATTGTTGGAGGGTGATAATAAGGGAATCATTGAAGAACCCCAACAAAGATTTTCGTATCCTGGTGCATAGTAAAGTCTTCATTTACTATTCTTTAAAAACCAATATAATTCATTGTATAATGATAAATGTGTTGCACCATTGTTTCCTAAATTGTTTGGGGGAGAGAGCCTCCCAAAGCCTCCTTTGTAGTGGTCAGGCTCACTCACTGCACTTGGTGTGCACCATATAGGGACTGGTCTGAAAACATTTGCCAGGGCTGCTTTGGGTTTCCAGTCTGGCCCTGGCAGGAGCAGGAGCCTCATACTGCGAAATAAAACCAACCATTCAAAGGTTAGTCACGGAGATGCAGCACCAACCTTCCCATTAAAAGTTTTTGGTTTTTTGCAAATTCTTTCAATATAAAGTACTAAAGGGGATATTTACAACAGAATTGGCGGAGTGTGTCATTAGCCTCCTTGGCATAACGACACGCTCCGCCACTTCAGAAACGCAGGGCTGCACCATATATACAAGAATATGGTGCAGCCCTGCGTTTCCCCCTGCGCTGGTGCTACACTTAGCAGTGTAGTGCCAACGCAGGAACCCTTGCACCATAGTGCAAGGGTGCCTGCTTGCAGGGGAAGATTGTTTATGTGCAGGAAGTTCCCCTGCCTGCACATGAACAATTTTGAAATGCCGTTTGTCACTTTTATGTGTGCTGCCTAATGCAGCACACATGAAAGTTACAAAATGTCTTTTTTTAAAGATTATTTATGTGCAGGAAGGATCACCTTCCTGAACATAAACAATCCATAGCGTTTGCTTTTTCCATTGGAAAAAGCAAAAACATGGAGTAATAAAGCATTTCTCCTCATTTCGCCAAGTTAAGACCAGGTTTTCCATGGTCTTAATTTTGGTGCTGCCTCCTATTTACGCTGCCCTTGTAAATAGAGGGGTGCGTCAAAATCAATGGGTGTTGCGGTGGAACGCCCACCTCAACTCCCACTGCCCACCCCTTTCACGATAAGCATTGCATGAAAGGGGGCCTTATTTACAAGGCATTGTTAAGCCACTTGGCTTAAGCTGCCTTGAAAATAAGGCGAAGCCGCTATCGCCACGGGAACATCGCAAAAAGTGACAGTCCCATGGCGATAGGGGCTTGTAAATATGTCCCTAAAATCCTGAGTAATTCGAGTATTTGTTTTGTGTGCACACGTGTTTATTTTTTTCGAGTTACTGTTTTAATGTTTGAAATTTAAATCCTACAAATTGCTTGGGGGTCCCCAGCTTCCAGTGGTGACTCAATGGGGGTCCTCAGGACTCAAAAGTTTGGGAACCACTGCTCTAATTTATTTAAATATAGAAACATGTATTGGAATTAATACAATTTCTCAAAACTCCCCCAAATTGGAAACACGAATTACATTTTTTGGGGGGTAAATTAATTGATGTTTTAAAGTAAGCAATTACATACCTGATCTTAAATAATGTCAAAAATATTGTATTGATGGTTAAAACTTTGCATTTTTTTAAATGTATTTCTTATTTTGAAAAATCTGTCAAGGTTGACATAGATTACACAGTGAACAGTATGTATCTCTTGTTTGGAATGGGTGCTTTCTAGTTGTTATTGACAGAAGCAATTTCAGGGATGATGGATGCCTCTACCAATCCACCATATTGTCAGATGTACCACATGCTAACAAGTTTGCTTTTTTATGGCAGACCAAACATAGAGGATGACTGACTTCTCTGTCATGGATGACAGACTACTAAGTGCAGTCTGTACTTACCTTTCTTGGTGGACGTAGTTCCACATTGGTTATAATGGACCATGATTGATGGAATTCTTTGTCTGCACTGCAAGCATTCACTGACGGATATTTAATCACATTGGTGTACACCTTTTTCATGCCCATTAGATCACGCACCTCCTAGCCATCATCTGTAGCAGACCACATCAACTGCTGATGGTCATTTAGTTCTGCTGGAACTCCCTATCGCAGTAGGAGAAAGGGACAATGCCCCCCCAACTTCACTCCTGAGGACTTGGACATCCTGGCAGAAGGGGCTGTGGCCAACTACAGCTAGCTATGTGGACCAGCAGAGAGTCGGTAAGCTACATACATGAAAAGCACTTTTGTTTACATCTATTTAGTTCTTAAGAATATTGTGAATGACTTGGCACTCTGACCCTAATGTATTAAATGTCACATCCACAATATGAAAAGGGTTCATCACTCTATGATGAAACAATTTGTGCTTTACAAATAAGCTGCTGCACAGCACTCTGGGCCACTGCATAGCTTTCACAAGTATACATTTTTATATATTTCATAAGAATCTGCCTAAAACAATAATCTGGACCTGGTTTATATATTCGTTTTTTACTATAGTATGTTAGTATTTAGTACATATTATACTCCATAATATTTTATGATTGCAAAATAGACAAATAATGAACGTGAGTAAGACACTGGTGAGGGCATGCAAAGCTTTCCTTTTACATGGTTAGTTGCATGGTCAGCAACAACGGATGGGATAAATTAATTAACATCCATGGTGTCACAAAGCATGTCATGTTTCCTTTGAATGCTGTTTTAGTGCCATTACTGATATAGCACATTACACTAGCTGAGCCAAGGGAGGCCTTGTCTGTGATTGTTACCTATCCAACTGGCATGCATATGGGGACCATAACTTTTAACATTTCACAGTGCACTTGACTAAGGATGACATTCATAAAGATTTGTTTTGTGGACTGGGTAGTTGCTGAAGTTTGGAAAGGAGAACCCACTACATAGAACACAAAGCATTGTTTGCCAAAATGCTAAAATGCCTACTCCATCACAATGTGATATATAGGCCATACACAAAACTGGAATTCAAATACTAAGGCACTTGTAATAAGGTTGGTGGTCACATTTGTGACACTGTAAAATGTCAAAGGACATACATCATTTAGTACAGTACAATACCTTCTGAGTTCATGTATCACTACAAAATACTTGCAGGTCAAAACCATGCTAAAACTAAGCGGGTCATTACGATGGCGGTCGGAAAACCTTCCCGACCGCCATGGTAGCGGGAAAAGACCACCCGCAAGGCCCGCGACATAACCGCCGGTCGCATTACGATGTTCCTTTCTCGAAATCCGACTGCGGCGGTCGGATCGCGGGCTTCAACATTGCGGCGGTTTCTGATGCACGCAGCACTGCCGCGATGTCAAAAGGAGCATGTCCTGCATTTCCCTGCACTGCATGGCAGGCACTGCACAGTGCCTGCCACCTGGTACAGGGAAATGTAGGGGGTACCCCCCAGTGCACCCACACCCCCCGAACACATTGGGGGCCCGCAACGGGCCCCTGGAAGACATTCTCCGCCGCCTTTCCATGGCGGTTTGACCGCTGAGGAAAGGCTGGCTACCGCTGGCATCATAATCGTGCCGGCGGAGCCAGATCGGCACCGCCACCATTATCCCGGTCCTTCTCTGTCTGCAAGGCAGGAGTGCGGATGGCAACCGGCGGAAAAGCGGCGGTCGGAATTACCCACCGCCGCGGTCACCACCGCCATCCTAATCTGACCGGCGGTTTTCTGGCTTGCGATCGCGGGCAGATGTCCGCATGAAAATTTCAGGCCGTTCTTCTTCCGTACTAAACTCACATCAAAAAATATCTAAAACTGTGAGCTGCGATGTGCCAGATTTTAGGATTCTCAAAGGCTCTAAGAATTTTCTGGTCCTCATATTACAACAAAATGGTTTAATCCGCTTCCTTCCTGAGTTAGTATATGCCTGGCAAAAGAACAAGACATGTGCAAGATTCTCTACAGTGTTTAACGTACATACTGTGCAATTTGCTTCCCCCTCAATAGTGGGACTAGGTGACCATCTGACCGTGTTTGAATAGATCTAGAGAATATCAAAACAAAACTTCATAAAAAGTGTCTTTGATAGTTCCAGTTGCACAATGTCCAAATAGAGTTCCAAGTTTGGAAGCGGTTTAAAACTTACAAATTGTGCTGAGAGCCTTCCTAAACTGGGATTACAATAGAGGCTGTCTAAAATGTTTGTTTCAAGACCTTCTCGGAATGGGCTATTGATGAAGTGGGGTCGTTCCAGAAGCAGCTCAAACCTAACTTGTTAAACCAAGTCTGTACATGGCGAAACCATAGATGAGTGACATGGGCACAAGCTCCAAACGTTCCCTCAATCCCTCCTTATAACAAGTGAGTTCATATGTAATCCAAAGTCTTACCCAAAATAATAGGGGTCTTAAAGCGGCTAAATTTTTTAATCTCCTGATACCAATGTCATAATACACTGGTATCATTGGTGTGCACTTAGGGAGGGATAGTAACATCCTTGCAAATTTATTTTCGCCTACAGTGAGTGTATCCATATTATTTCCACCCCACAATTCCGCCCTATGAAGGGCTGGGGGCTGCTGTTTGGGCCCTATATTTTATACCTCCAAGACTGGTGACACTGCCTTTGATTTGGTGCCGTGGGGCTTTTTTTACAATTGCCATGGAATTCTTGAGCAGAACTGTTTAGGATGTGTTTAATTGAGGTTTTCATGGCACTTTTGCGTCTATTGTAATGCCCAGATAACTAAAATTAGTTACATGCTCCATCTGTTGTTGGTGGACAGCGATATTTTTCTAAAGATCTGATGCAGTCTGATTGCCATATATTTTGTCTTATTAGAGTTGATTTGTAGACCGTTTAGGCAACAGTAATCGTTAAAGCTGTCTATTAGCCTTTGCAACCCCTGTGGTGTCTGAGGTAATAAGAGAGTATCATCGGCAAACAGTAATGCAGATATTGGGACCCCATCTAATTTCGGGTAATCATGATTACACTTCTGTAAAGACTGCACAATGTCATTGACGTATAGTGAAAAAAGAGTAAGCGTTTACACGCATCCCTGCCTCACACCCCTAATAATGGGTATAGCATCTGTGAGTTTGCCTCCGTGTCCCCAGCGAACCTTGGCATAATTATCTTGGTGGAGCCTAACCATCTCTACCAAAAGATCATTGGGAACACCTTGGGGTCTCAATGAGTCCCATACGGAACCCCTTAAGACCACATCAAAAGCTGCTTTCAAGTCAACGAAAGCTATGGACAGGTGTCCTCGCCTCAGCTTAGTATATTTCAACTACTCTCGATCTAAAGACTGCCTGGTATGGTGAGAGGATGTCATTCTCATCTATCCATTTTCTGAGTTTGGTTAAAACTTGTTTTGCATATACTTATTGCAAGGTTTTGATCAGCCTGTAGTTTGCAGGGTCTTGCTTGTTGCCCTTTTTAAAAATAGGGATGATTTCAGCTCCTCTCCTTGTATCTTATACTGGGGCTCCCAAGTCCACTGCATTGCATAGCAAGTTTACATATGGGGCCCCCACTTCCATATCATGTCCTAGGGGGTCCCCCGGTATTTTCCCGGGACCTGGTGCTTTCCCTGTCTTAATTGCACCCATTGCTTCTTTGACCTTGTCTAAGCAAAAATAGGAGACCTATGCTATGGCCCCATTTTCTTCCATGTGAGTTAGCCCATGTAATGTGTGTGAGAACCCAGATACTTCAGAATGTGAGTAAAATGCCTACTCCAGGTACCAGGGCCCAGATAATGATCTGTACTTGTATAATCATGCTACCAAGTGCTATTATTTTCTTTATTTCTAGCTGGGGAGATCAAATTCTTCCAGTTGGCCTCACCCTATCTCTTTTCAGAAAAGATTAGCACTTTCTTAAATTCTGCCCTGGCATCTCTCAATAACTCCATATTGTTCAGAGCCACTAATATCGATTCTTAGCTGCTCTACAGTCCTTAGTGTACCAGAGATTACACAACAGGCACCTACACGTACCTGTTTTCAAACATTTTGAATAGATCTTAGTCAGATATGGTTGTATGCTCTCAACAAGAGAGCGATAAATAGCTATAATAGGGATGTCGGAAGGCAAATTGCTAATCAAAGGGAATAAGGCACTGGAAAATGCATCATAAATCCCAGTCATAATAACTGGTTTATTTACAATAAACGGCCATTTGACTGACCTTCGATTAATACCAACTGATGGTGGGGCAGGATTATTAACTTTATCAAGGGCCCAGGTCTCAAATAGCGCTCCTTACACTACTAGGCACAATGGGAACTGGTCGCTGTCTTCTCTATTATCCACTTTAAAATCTACTAAACTGCCCCAATTTGTAGCACTTGTCAAGGCATAATCAATTCTGGACTTGGGCACGCTTCTTTTAAAAGTATGGGCACTTGGGCTGTTAGATGGCAACCTGCCATTGCAGACTCCCATCCTGTGTTCTGAAGCAAAGTGAACAAGTTGCATGGCAGCAGCTTTAAAAAGAGACAGAAATGCCTGCCTCTTCCTCTAAGATTGATTCCAAACCACTTATGGGCTCAAACTTTCGATTGCAGTCTCCACCTATGAGTACTACTGCCTCAGGGCTTATTGAACCAAGGACTTTATCAAGTATTTCCACCACTATAGACTCAACACTGGCCAATCTTGGTCTAATGTAGACAAAAAATAAATATACTTTGTCTCGATTTCGTACTCCAATCTTTAGTCCAAGAATATCTGGTAAGGGGATTCTCAGGACTTCTATGGTCGTTGTTAAAGAGGTTTTAACCCATATGACCAGTTCCCCTGAGGGCCTGCTTCTTTTTGAGCGGACTGCCCTAACATTGAATGTCCTAGAGGCTAGATTGTGCAGCAGGCTCCATCTGCCATGATTCCTGGAGCAAGTAGAAGTCGAACTGGTCTATATATTCTTGCCAGTCTGGATCAGTCAATTTCTGCTCTAGCCCTGCTATGTTCCAGGAGACTATGGATTTAGTCGTTACTCATGTCTCCTTAGAGCTACTAGATGGTGGCTCAACTTGAATGTGCCCTTTATTAATTGGGTGAATGGTTGCTTCTTCAGCTCCTTGGAAAGAATGACAAGAGATCCGTAGAGTACTATTATTTAAAAGATTGAGCCTCGAGTTGAAAGAGTTTTGTACAGGGTTTCCACTAGGTTTGCCCAAGACCTGCAATCTTGCCAGTCAATCGACAGATTCTAGATGGTCTTTAGCTTGGAGTGCACTAGGAGGATTTGTTGACTTTAGTGAAGCTCCCTGGGTGCAGTTGTTTCCTACTAGATCTATTTAGCTTGACTCTTATAAGTGAGTTTAGAGGAGGATTAGTTCATAAGTCTAGTGCGATCAAACCATCAACTAGGCTCTTGGTTCTAAATGCCAGTGTTATAATATCCAGATTACCATGTTGACTAGGGGAACGTTCGGCCTTTATTATATCGGAACATACTATTGACAGGCACTGGCGACGCGTCAAATGCAGTAGATCACCTTATTGTTAAGCGAATCTTCATCTTCCCTATCCATTGGTTTTAGCATGGGGATGTTGCTTTATATTCCCCTGGGGTCTGTGAGTACTTGTTTGAACTACGTATTAAATGTTGTTTCGAGTGCAGATATCAGGTATTTGAATGCACCTGAATGTTTGCCAGTTCCCATTCATCGATTCTATGGTTCTGGTTTCTTTCTGTGCCTGCACAGGGATGAGACCCACCTTAATGGTAGCTATTTCGAGATATATTGTGATCATTTTGTCCCCCCACTACTTCCTGCCCTTTTTCTAGCAGGGGGGATCTCCCAATAGCCTTACTTCTACACTCCAATTACTCTCACTCGCCCCTCCAGTCAGTTTGGGTTGGTTATGTATATAGGTGTAATTGATAGTATTAGCAGGTGATGGCCTATGTGAGTGAGAGGGGGGCTGTGGCACCTGGTGACAAATTTTAATTGTCTGGGAGTTTTCAATTTGTGAGGAACTACACTCACAAACCTCTCTTCCCAAACTAGCCCCTCAATTGCTGACTTGAGCCACTAATCTTCCTATTAGTGTTTTTTTAGATCTGCAACCCTTTTTGTTAGGGCATAAAGTCTTAAATAGAGCTCTACAACCACTATTTTTGATCTTGGGAAAACAACTGGTAGACGGGGCTTGCTGAGGGTTGGGGGAGGTACTAATCGCAGTTATGTGCAATTATATCGCTGTCGGATGCCAGAAGTTGGACCTTGCTATCTTTTAGTGCTTCCAGAAGAGCCAACAGCACGTATCTATTTGAACAGGGTATGGTTGTTGCATCCCCTCGCCTGTTATCTGGAATATTTACTACTTGGGAAGTGTTGGCTAGTTGTGTCCCATTAGTATCGCTCGAGCTAGGAGGGGGGGGGAATGTTGGTCTAGGAGGTCCCACATCTTGATGTACAATATCTACAGTAGTGCTGCGCTCTACATTATCTGGGCGATGTGCACCTTCATGTTTCTTTTTATAAAAAGCTGTGATTTTTGTAGTGCGTGATGTGGCCACATTTCGCTTGTCACTCAATATCGACTCAACCTCCTCAATTAGGTCATCAATCTCCTCTAAAGTGCATTTCTCCCCTGCACTTTCCCTTATTTGTGGTGTTTTTCCTTTAACTGGTGCAGTCACAGTGGCCTTCCTCTTATCCATACTGGTGGTATCAGCTGTTAACTGAGTTCCCAGTCAGGAAGGGTCATGCAATGCAAAATGTTAGAGCCTTCAGATAATGTTTTGCAGATTTGTAAAGGAAGAAAGCACCATCCGAAGTTAGAAGCCAGCTAATTAATTTGTACAACCTTTCAATGGTCCAAACAAATGGCTGCAGTGGAGTCAAATCACACAATAAAGGTGTTATGTGGGAGAATGACATACTGGTGTTCCAAACAGTTTTAATAGAACCTCCTCCTTGACCGTACTGCTTGTATTATGATGGCCTCCAGCCAGGTCGAGCAAAATCCGAAGGACTCAATTCTCGAAGAAAAAGAGTTAACACTGGTTGTGAGTAAGCCCGGGCAGTGAACTCTACTCCATTCATGGAGTTTTCTGAGTTTTCCGCACTCCGCAGAGCACGCGGAGTTCCAAATAACTCTGCTCCGCATAGCAGCGTAGAGTTTTTTATTTGCTCATGCTCCCCAAAGTCAAGTTGGCAAGCGCAAGCAAGGAAAATCCACCTCCCGACAAAATTTTTCCTTGCTCGCTCTCCCCAACGTCTAGTTGGCAAGCACAAGTGTCTTGCTTTGCACTTAGTCAGATGATATAGAATACCACTCCCACATGGTGGCTCAGTCGCGACAAAGCAATAGACACAACACCACACCCCCTAGAGAAGGATTTCACTTTATAAAATGAAACACATCAAAGACTCTCTTTTCAGAATAAGGCTTGGGGTTTTATTTATGCAATGCTCTCTAACAGAAAGGCTTTCCCAGATGTCAAATGAACAACATTCAAATGTATATAAATATATATATGTACATGCAAGCAATAATAACACACTTGGCAAATGCAACAGTTAAATGCATAGATAATAATAAACCCAAGCAGCAAATAATACTGGACGTCCTGCAAGAAATCAGAAAGATATATACACTAAATACATCAAATGATTAACTGGATGTGCACTCTGACTCACTCACACATCACAAAGTCAATACTCAAAGAAAACACCTCAGGTGATTATAGCCACTAGAAACTTAAGGTGCACACTGTCAGTCACGCATCACAATGATTGTTCTAGCCACTGGAAACTGCATATGCACGCAAACAGCCACGCATCACAATGACAACAATCAAAAATCAAACACTTCACCTGGTGCAATCTTCATCCTGACCCACTCCAGACTGGGGGACTCATAGCTGAAGTCAGGAGACTCAGCAACCAGATGCCTGCACTGATGATGCGTCCACCATTCAGGCTCAAACAATCCCGGTTTCTAAGTCAACAAACCTCAGCTTTATAGTCTCAAAACACACTAGAAGGTTCCGAGAGACCTTCGCTCTGCGCCAAGGAAACTTACTGGAATTGGCCACCTTCCATCCAAGCATTCTAGGGCAAAAGGAGCTCCCACGTTCCCTCTGCATTCTCACATGTTCCAGCCTTTATCTTAACGAAGCTCACGAAAGTCTCTGGCGGTACACTCAACAATCTCCTCTCCAAAAACAAAGCAACCTTGAATGTGATTAACCCAAACAACTTGAGCAATCTTGGGGCCTGCCTGTGCGCGCAAAAAGCTCTAGCAAGACAAAGTCAGGATTCGAGATGACATGAGGGCATGTCAAAGCCAATAGTAAGGACTTCATAATACTTCCCAATGTACAACACAATGCACATTTGTGCATCACTGCCTATAGCATCACACACTTCATCTGTCAATGTACAACATAATGCACATTTGAGCACCACTGCTCAGAACACTGCACTTCGAGACCAAAAAGTACATTCCACACCTTTCTCTCTCTCATGCTTTCAAATGCACATCCCACACGTTCTGTTCCTGGCAAGGCTGTTCTACTCTGTGACAACTCCCACTTTACGACTGCAAGATTACACAGAAGAAATCTTCAGGGGAAAAAGGCATATGCAGGACATACATTCAGGCTAGGGTAAAGTAAAACACCAAAAGTCAATTAAAATGATGGTAGTCAAAGGTCATCACATGGTGTCAAATGCCTCTAACACTACACCGAGTGAGAAACATCCACCTCTGGCAAGATTTCTCAACACGGGCGGTCGGATTTCTCAATGCTGGTGGTTGCGGGTGGTTGCGATCGCTCGTGTTGAAAAACCTTCTATTTGTGTTGAGAAAGTTGCTGCTCGACTAGAAAATCTACTCGAGCTGCAGAAAAGAAGCAGCACAATTCGCATTGATTTTCCAGCACAGGACAAACACCCGGCGTGGAAAATCAACGCAAACAGGCATAACCAAGTGCACTCCGCCGCTTGCGGAACTTCGAGTTTTTTGGTCACTTTGCGGAGTTCCGTTAACTTCGCGAACTCCGCCCAGGCTTAGTTGCGAGTTGTAAGAAAAAGAATGTGTCCAAGTATGAGATCAAGTAACCACACCTCGGTCCTGCCAGTTACTATGGTGAGTGAGTCCAATAGTTCCTGATATTTGACCACCCTGGTCGTGGCATTAGGGCTGAAAGTGCAGTGTCTAGACTGTGGGCACTCTAGTCACAAACAAAGGTAGGATGCAATTGCAGTTTAAAACGCAGTAAAGAAGAGTGGGAAGGGACTTACCACTTACTCAAGGGGTTCAACCACACAGATAAATACAAAGCCAAGAGGGTGGGGCTGCCCTACCTCCTCCTGTCACTGATAGGCGCAGGATGGGCCTGCCCTTGGCCCGAGCCTTGCTCAGTGATGTCCCACGTGGCGGGAGAGAGCACAGTGCTGTAAAGCACCTAGTGGCAAGCGCTCCTTGCCCTGCTGGTCAGCACCTCCTGGCGCGAAAGTGTATGGGGCTTGAAGTCCCCTTGCAGCAGCAGTAGGAGTTGGCCCCAATGGAAGTGTCTTGTGTCACGGGAGAGAGCGCGGCACTAAAGCACCTGGTAGCAAGTGCTCCTCCCCCTGCAGGTCAGTGCCTCCTGGTGCGAGAGTCTCTGGGGCTTGAAGTCCCATTGCAGCAGCAACCAATGGCAGCGTCCCGTATGGCAGGAGAGAGAAAAGCACTATAGAGCGCCTGATGGCAAGCGCTCTTCCCTCTGCAGGTCAGAGCCTCCTGGCGCAAGAGTCTCTGGGGCTTGAAGTCCCCTGGCAGCACCAGTAGTTGGCCCCAATGGCAGCGTCCCGAGTGACGGGAAAGAGGACGGTGCTATAAAGCGCCTGGTGGCAAGCGCTCCTCTCCCTGCAGGTCAGTGTCTCCTGGAGCGAGAGTCTCCGGGGCTGGAAGTCCCCTTGCAGCAGCAGTAGAAGGTCCCAATGGCAGCGTCAAACTCACAATGAACCCCAAGGTATATTGAATAAAATTATTATCATTTATACATAACCATGTAACAGCATTTGTTCAGTGCATGAAATATTTAAGAATTGTCAAGGCATGGAATTTTGTACTGGAAGTGTACGCTTCCAGTACAACTCAGCTTTAGGGACAGTGAGTAGCAACATGCAATTTTTAATACATATGGCTTTGAACTGAGCGCTCCTTCTTGCCCATACAGTACAGCAACTTTGGTTGCTGCATTGTCTTGTGCTAAAAAAATACCAAAGTTGCTCCTTAGTGCTCATACCTTGCCTTAACCTCCACACTCTCAGGCGGTTGGTGGTAATCAAATTCAAAAACAATCTTTCTGTGTCATTTCTCTCACCCTACTTTATCTCACCTCTTCTACTGTAACCTTTCTTAAATTCTCTCTCTCTCTCTCTCTCAATGTAACCTTTGTCTACCGGGTCTGGTGGCGTAGTGGACTAATGCATCCACTCTGGGGCCTGTGTTCAACCTCATGGTCACAGGTTCAAATCCCAGCAGGTCCACTCAGCCTTTCATCCATTTGAGGTTGATAAAATGACTACCATTGAGTTGGGTAACAATAAACATCTGTTATTCAGCGCCTTGAGACCCATGGGTGATAAGTGCGCTTTACAAATACAAGTGTTATGTTACCTCAATTCTCACTAAATATACCTCACTCAACTTCATCACCCTCTATATCTCTTCCATTAACTTGCCCCTGCCTCTTTCATTCTCTGTGTCTATATCTATCACTTTTGATCCCCTCTCTCTATCTCAGCTCTCCCTACCTCACTGCTAACTCTGTACCTCACTGATCTTTTTCCATCTGACAACCCTTTATCTCTCCTCCAACTATTTCTCTTCTGAAACAGCCTCATCTCTAACTTCACTGCATCTCTTTATGTCTCTCTCCAGGTTTCTATCACCTTAACTCTCTCTGCTCTTTCTCTACCTCAACACTTCCCAATCTACCTATCTTATTTCTTTCTCTGCCTCATATCAACCTCACTACCTCACCAATTTTACCCCACCGCTTTCTCACTACGGAACCTCTCCATGTACCACAACATTAGTTCACTACCTCGTCTCTTCATCTCCTGTTTCTATCTTTCTACCTCTGTTACCTTTCCTTCTCCTCTCTAAATGTGTTAATCCTTTCTGGCGACCTCTGTGTCTCTACTCTATACCTTTTACTTTACCATCGACTCTTTTCGCTCTCTCTCTCTCTTTCTCACACACGCAAACATATATCTCTCTCTGGACCTCCTCAATTTTAAGTCACCCCCTCACCTTAACTATCTCTCTTGATCTCTTTATATATTTGTCTACCTCATCATCTCTTCCTCTGACAATTCTCTACCTCTGTCTAAACCTCATACATCTTTCTCTATTTCACGAAAGTCCCTCAACTTTCTCTCCTAACAGGCAACTCCTTACAACTGACTCAAACAGCCAATCCCTGGTGTCATTTGTGGGTGATCCGTCTGTACTGGCAGTTACGCTACGTCCTTGCCCCTTGACTTTAGTCCTTAAATCAGTTTCCTATAAAAACCTGAGGGTTATGTGGCAAATATGGCAAATGCATAAGTATGCAGAAAATGCTGCCGGATAATCGAATAATTCCAGGGGCAGACGCAACAGATGACAGTTTGTCCACAGATTCCAACCGGTGCAAAGATGCAGAGAAACTGGTGAACGTTGCAGTATACAACAACTCCTTAAACGTAACCTAAGCTAAGGTAACACAATGATATACACAAGACTGGCCTAGGGAGTATACATATGAGAGCCAGAGAACTGTTAGCACTTTGCCGTTGAAAAAAACCATTGGCAAAAAGCCAATATGACAGCGCGTGGCTGTTAAAGGCGAGACATGGTGGCTTTTCAAATGCTAGTTACGTATGAAAACCCAGGTATTTCGAAGGCAGAGTCCTGTAGCAATAATCACACAAACGTTCTAGGATACATTTAAATTTATTAAAATAGGGGTCCAGGCTACTAACACTGACGCAGTTGTTAACTGCAGAGTGGCTTGTGCGAAGATGCTTGAAATTTAACAGGTGCAGGCTTTTAAACACCTGCGTGCTTGGCTCTGTTCCTTGAATAAGAAGTTGCAACTAGAACAACAAGAAGCATGCGGGCTCCATTTGTTACTAATTCTATTCATGCAAACTGTAATAAAAATGGAACTGTAATTAACGGATTAAGGGGTCTGAATGCAATTACCTTTCCATTGATTGCTGCTGCAGGAGACATGAATTCGTTTTCTGACAATTAGCCTCACGTGAAGGTAGTGCAATGAGCCATTAATCAATAAATGCAGAGCGACTGTCTCCTTGGATTGGAGCAGGCCATACAGTCTTTAGCGAGGTTGCTGTCCTGCTTGCAGACAGTAAAAGTGATGGATAGCTTCTGGCAAGTCTGATTTGTGTTGCTCTCCTTACGCTGCTGTAATGCAGCTCAAACTCGGCCGGGCTCATTATAAGTCGACTCCTGCATAATCTTTGAGCAAGGAGGTGGGGGAGGAGCACACGTATATGATGCTCGATTAAACTGGACATGGAGATTCTGTTCGCATAAATTTCTCAACACTGGGCTGCTGCCTCATAAAGAATTTGGCTGCACAGAAATATTGGGCATCCCTGGCAATGTTCGGACAAGTTGTTTTATGAAAAGGCTGCAGCGCATTATGCTGCCTTGCGTCTCCAGCTTTTAGCAACTATAGTGCTTCAGTCCAGGGGCCAGGTGGGTTCGAAAATGTGGTTCATGCACATTCATCGAGTTATACTGTTACCGCGGAGTTCTCGGGTTCCCAGTTCAATACATGAGTAGGTCATCCAGCCCAGGAAGTTTTGTTTGATATACAGCACTTGCAGTTCTGGTTATGCATTCCTGCAAATACCAGCATGCATCGATGGAAGCATGGACTGGATGAGCTGCTTACTCATGGAATTGGGTAATTCAGAGATCTAATACCGAGGGGCTCATTACGATGCCGGTTGGAGTTTCCTCCGACTGACACCATGGCAAAAACGGGACCGACCAACCTCTGGTCAACGGTCCCTACCGCCTAATTGCGATGCGACTGCAGTCGCATTCCCACATTTCCCTATGGGAGCATGTGTTACGGCCGTAAACCGCCCATAACACAAAAACCCCATAGAGAAAAGGGAGTCTTTGTTAATACCTGCACCATGTGGTAGGTACCGTACGGTGCCTGCCACACGGTGCAGGGATTTACAGGGGGGCACCCTAGGTACCCCCTCGGCCCACAACCCGAAGCCACTGTTGCAAGGGAGCCCTCCTAGGGGCCCCCAAAGTCACTTTCCGACAGCCTTTCCATGTCGGAAAGGCCGACATTGAAAAGCTGTCTGAAACTGACATCGTGATTCTGACGGCGGAAACGCAGTCCATAGGGGATTACGGTGTGGTTCCGACTGGCCGGCGGACTTCATGAGCCCATCGGAACCACGTCAGAATGACCGGCCCATGTACACTCCGACATCGTAATTCGGTGGTCGGACCATGAACCGACCGTGTTGGTCGGAAAGCCTCCGCCTGCGGTTGGAAAGCTTCCGACCAGGGGTTGGAGGCTTTCCGACCGACATCGTAATCGGCCCCAGAGAGATTACAATCTACATTCCCACATATAATAGCTGTCTTCTAGCCCCATATAATGCTGCAATTACTCACAAGTAATTGATTTACTCTGAATTTTTCCACTGTTTTTAATTCATTTCAACAACTAATCACTGCCTTTACAGGCACCACCAATCAGCACACATATTTTACTGATAACCTCCCCCCCACACGTCATCCTATTTTCTACCAAGCCACAGACCAAATCAGTTAGCCTGGAGATAACAGAGCAGGAGAGAAGTAAGTAATGAATTGAAGAGAGGGAAGGACTAAGAATAATGTAGATACTGGTAGGTAATTGAAACATTACAAAGGTAGAGGCAGATGATCAAGTCCCTGCCCTGCATATCTCTTCTATGGAAGCTCCTTGAACCTCTGCTAAAGAAGCCCACATCCCTTGAGTTGACCTGCCCTGGACTCCTGTGGGGGAGAAAATAAAATCTAGCTTCCTTGAATGCTAAAGTGATCAAAGGCCTGATCCGTATGCTAAGGGTCTGTCTGTACTGAATGTTTGGTTTCCCTGTTTACTGTTTCAAAATATATAAACAAAGAAGAAGAAATTCTGAAATCTGAAACCCTATCTTGATAGATGAGAACTGCCCTTCTTCTGAATCAGCATGTGAAGGAAAAATAGTGGAACAGCTATTGTATGCTTTTATGAAAGGAAGAATTTCTTTTGGGAGAAAATGAGGATCCTGGACATAGCATGACACTGTCATCGAACGCTGTGAAAAATGGGTGCTTACAGGACAAAGAGCCTAACTCTATCAGCCTTTGGAAATTATCACAAACAGATTGAAAGTTTGCAAAGTCAGAATACTAATTTACACCTGTTCTAGTGGCTCAAATAGTGGCTATTTAATGGTCTCTAGAACCAAAAGGCGATCAAAGCAAGGAAGTAATGGTTTCTTAGGAGGTCTAATATGATCGATCCTTTGAATAATCCCTGGACTAATCCCTGCTCATCTGACAAGTTATCATAGCAACCTCTGAATGCCCTTGTGGCTGCCCACTGTATCTTTAATGCGGAAAATCTCCATCCAAACATAAATCCATCCTGAAAAGAAGAAAGAATCTGGACTACGCCCACCTGCTGAGATTTTAATTGCTTTGAAGTACACCACCTTCTGAACATGGATGGCATATGATTTTAGCATAGTTGCCTCTCTGGAAGGTTGAAACGTCAAAACTAAAATATTAGAAAGACTCTTTCTTTTCAATCTTACCCTTTCACCTTTCAAGAAGTTAGCCTGAGGATTGCTAGGGTGTCAAGATAAAGAGGAAGAAAGGCAAATAGTTAGGGGGAAATTGGAAGTTTAATCTCCTGACAGGTTTTGTTTGATCTCAGGATAGGATACCAACAAGAGTAAGGTCAAGCCAAAGCAATCACAATCACCAGAGCCTTCTCCCCTCACTCTGATCAAGAACTTGAGTATCAGGGAGTATCAGGGAAAAGGGAGGGAATGTGTGAAGAAGACTACAGCTACAGGACCCAAGCAGGCCTGGTGAACAAAGTGCCTTTCCTGGTTGCAAGCAGCGAGATGAGTCGATCTTCTCCACTCAGTGAGGGTGATGCAACAGTTCCAAAGACGGGTGCCAAAGTTGAGAGGCATCAGTTGATGCATTGGTTTCTGCCACCCAGTCGAGAAGATGCGTCGATCTCACCAAGCTACTGAGGTGGTGATACCCTGTCCAATGCCTTGATCTCTGGAGGCAAACGGCTGGTTCTGAAGCGATGCGCTGATTTTATTCCCGCAACCAGGTTGATGCACCTGTTCTGCTACACACAGACAGGATATGCGTCGAAATCCATGTTGCAAGTATCTGGGCCACAACCAGTTAGCCAGGCACAGGAGCAGGGGAAGAGACATTGATATCCCTAAATCTCAAACAATAGGAGGCAAGCCAACAAGCTCTTGGAGATCACTTGGAAGAAGGCAGAGTCCAGCTCTCCTTCAGCAGAGTCAAAAAGCAGCAGGGCAACAAACAGCAGGCCTTCCAGATCAGCAGTCCAGCTGAGTCCTTTGAGCAGCACAGCAGTTCTTCTGACAGACGTTCAGGTGCAGGTCCAACAGTGTCTGATTTGCTGGGGTCAGAGACCCAGTACTTATACCCAAATATGTCTCTGAAGTGGGGGAGAAGTATGGCTTAGAAGTGCACCAGTATTCCTTTCAACTCAGTCCTGTCTGCCAGACTATCTGTGGGGGGTAATTAGTCCTTTGGGTGGGGTCAGGCCACTACCCTTTGAAGAATATGTGTGAGCCCCTTCCTCCCTCCCTGCCCAGGTAGGGCCATCAGAATGCAGGTGCATGTAGATGGGTACTCAGCCATACATAGGCTTCCGATGTTTTTGGCTGTCTGGAGTGAATTCACAAAGTGTAACTGTCACCCAGCCCAGACATGTATTGGAGACAGGCTGCAAGTCATACAGAGCAGTAAGAGCAGAGAAAAGCCCACTTTCTAAAAGTGGCATTTCTAAAACAGTAATGTTAAATCCGACTTTAGCAGTAAAGAGGATTTATCATTACCATTCCAAAGAGATGAAACATGATGCAGTTATTCCTTTCTGACCAGGAATGAAGCTTAAAGGTATTTTATGGAAATCCCAATATTATCCTATGAGAGGAGTAGGCACACAGCAGCGATATTGTTTTTTAGCTGTTTGTCTTTACCAGGATATGTAAAACATACAAGTACATGTCCTACCTTTTAGTTACACAGCACCCTGCCCTTAGGGCTTCCTAGGGCCTACTTTATGGGCGACTTAGGTGTTTTAAAAGGGGAGTTTAAGGCTTGACAAGAAGTTTTAATTGCCAAGTCGAAGTGGCAGTAAACTGCACACACAGGCCCTGTAGTGGCAGGCCTGAGACATGGTTATCGGGCTACTTAGGTGGGTAGCACAAGCAGTGCTGCAGGTCCACTAGTAGCATTTAATTTACACGCCCTGGGCACATGTAGTGCACTTTACACTTTAATATGCCAATTGAGTATCAACCAATGTTACCATGTTTTAGGGAGAGAGCACATGCACTTTAGGACGGGTTAGCAGTAGTAAAGTGTACAGAGTCCTAAAGCTAGCAAAAACTGGTACAGAAAAATGGAGGGAGGGAGGCAGGCAAAAAGTTGGGGAAAGACCACCCTAAGGCTTTCAGATCTAACACCCAAGAATTACCCTCTTGACATCCAGAACCAGCCTGTAGTCTTCTGAACCAAGAAAAGTATAGAATATACACAAACTCCTATTTCCCCAGAACTAATGCTCCCTTGTTCCACAATACTAGAATTCCCTCCCAAATGGCCTGCTTTTTTTAATAGGATTCGTGGGAGCAGGACTTTAGGATGACTCCTGACTCTGAAGGCCAAGTAAAGAAGTCTTATTTGTTAGCCTTTCCTGCTAATATTCAATGCCCATTGTTCAGAAGTTTTTCTGTGCTGTAGTGCTTGAGAGTTTATGCTCCTTCCACCAGCCAACTTTTTGTTTTGTGCTGGAAGGTAATTGCCAATAGCCAGGACTTCTGCTTAGAATTTCCAGACTGGGTTGCAGAGTCTGGAACTTTTGACGACTTTTTAAGCTGAAATGTCTTCCTGCGTAATGTATAGGATTTGAAGTCCTTTTTGGGAGTGCCATACTAGTCACCCCCCAATCTTTGAAAGAACAGCCACAGATGCCAATCTTAAAATGTCAGAAGAAAGACTAGCCAAGAATGCTGACTCCTGTCCCATCCATACCAAGAGATCAGAGCAAACTGTACCATCCTGAATTGTCATAGCAAAATACTCATATTCTCTTGCTACAGCTTGGGAAGCATATGAGCATACATACCATTCTTGAGGACTAGATTATTTGCTGCAAATAACTTCTTTTAACCAATGTCCACCACACCTACAGGAGAACAATCCTCTTGGTTGACAGAAGTATGGTCAATCAAAAGAGCTAAAATGGCATCAACCATGACATTATGAGGAATAAATTCTGAGCTCTTCAAGGAGTACAATATCTGTAGAAATCTTGGAATGATGAGCTGTTCTACCTCCTTCTATTGCCTGAAAATGAAGTCCTTACTCCTTATTCTTCTTATGTATAGGCAAAGCAACAGAAGGAGGTCTGTCATATTGTGGAAAAAGGGCCTGTGCATCATCTGGTGTAGGAGATGACGCAAACCCCAGCTTCTGGCTAACATGTTTCAATAGTAGTGGAATTGCTTCTCTTCTTATATATTGGATAGAAGAAGAGGTACTTGGGTCATATGAGTCAGAAAAAGGATTCAATAATGACTGGCCATCAAGTTTCTCAGCACCTGGGCATGTTCCCCTTTTCAGTATTCCTTGTTGCTAAAGCTTTAGTAACTGCTGCCTTATTCATCTGGTGAAGCAAACATAAAAACTGGAATGCTGTTACATATACATAGTCCTGGTAGGTATTATCGTTTATCTTCAAGTACTGTTATCATTCTGCTGTCTCCAGAGTGATATTCTAGTATGTGTCTGGGGGCAGTTACTAGGGTACTAGGATGCATGCAGTCCTGGCTGTACTGTGCTATTACTAATAAAGAAGTTTTTATAATAAACCCAGCGTTGGATCTTTACAAATGGCAAGAAGTTATGAGGAAGTATCTGCTACACGAACAGCACAGGAGTGATACTATCTTCATTTGACCCAAGGATAATTTTCCACATTTTCAACTTATGTATGTTTACATTAGTCAGGATTTTACTGCAGGATGTTTACCATCTTTTCCATTTGGATTTCCTACCTCCGATTTTGTTGTTCTTAATTTGTGAGCATTTTTGGCATTTTTACCGAGACCCCCAACCTCCGAGGGAGCACGGAACTGCCCGCGAGGAAGAGCGAGGAATCAAGTGCATGCAATTGGCTGTGTCCGGAACTCCTCAAATGGCTGGATGTTGCTATGGTGACGCATACACTCTCACATTGACGTTACATGAGCCCTTTAAGCATCCGTACAACATTGCCATAGTCACCATAGCTGCGTGTATCGCATTAACACGTGTCTCCTCATTCCAGCTTCCGGTGCTGTGTATTTGTGATAATTACCTGCACTGAACTCTAGCGCTGGAAAAGGTACAGATTGTTCGGCACCATTCTCAAGGTGTATGGTAAGCAGCGGGGGGGGGCTTCATTTGACATTAATTCACAACTGTGCAGTATTTAACTATCGGTTGTCCAGTTTGTAAAAAGCAGAGTCTGTGGGAACTTTCCAACATTGTTGCGGTATGCATGATCGTCTTTTTTCAGATTATCTAGTATATTATAAAAGGTCTGTGACATTTTTAGAACTCTGTTGGAATTTTATTCATTTTCTTGCATTTGCTTACAATATGCAGTTTGATCCTCCATCCAAGTTTTCACAAAGTAAATGAGAACCACCCATTCCGTGGGTGAGATGAAAGAAAGAGTTTATAACATATCTCAAAGCCATAGATGGGGAAATGATGGCTGCAGAAAGGAAGAAAAACATCCTATTCTACTGTTTAGGTTCAGTGGGACAGGTGGTCTTCAGAACATTACCACTAGTGGAGGGCCAGGGTGACAAGAATGTTTATGAGGAAGCCATGCTGAGAATGGAAACTCATTTTAAGCCAATGACTAGTGTCGCGATCAACAGGTTCAAGTTTTACACTTGTGCACAAGAGGAGGGTGAAACTTTTGACGAGTTGCTCACTGGATTGGGAGCTCTATCTACTAACTGCAACTTCTGACCCATCACTGATGAAATGATTAGAGACCAGATCATTGTACATGTTAAGAGCAAAAAGTTCAAGAACATTTGTGGGTAATGAGTGATCCAAATTTGCTATTTGTTATCAGTACTGCCAAAGCCTTAGAACAGTCAGAGAGATGGATGAAGTCATTGAGCAAGGATAGCAAAAGTTCTAAGGAAGTGTGCGTGTGAGTGCTGGTAGTTCCCATGGGGGGAGTCAGACCTACAAGAAAAATGACAAGAATTTTCATTGTTTTAGGTGTGGGAGCACTAACAACATTGCGTAATCACCGCAGTGCCCGCAGTGGGTGAGGAGTGTAGCAAATGTGGGTGCATGAGACATTTTGCACGAGTGTGTAGGGATTTTTAAAAAATGGGTAATGCTACCAATGTCAAGCGAAAGGTATCGTATGTGAGTGATGATTGGAACCACAATGGAGAAGGTGAAGGCAACATGGGCATAGTCATATCTATTAAGTATTTTGGAAGCTGTTTAGAAAAGGCCGGAGCAATAAGACCACCCAAATGTGTTGTTCGCATATTGAATGTAGAACTGGAATTAATGGCTGATTCTGGTTCACCACGGACAATTATATGAAAGATTATTATGTGCAACAGTTAGGAGACAGAGTGCGTCTGGACTCCCTTAAGGAGTTAGATATTATTTCAGAAAGCTTTGATGGTTCCAGAATAGACATTGAGGGGTACAAGGAAGTGGAAACTGAATTGAAAGGCAGCGTGGCTGAGATAAAGCTATATGTGTCTACTGAGGATGTCAATGTGTTGGGTTGGAAAGATCAATGGAAGCTGGGAATCATTCTCAACCCAAGAAGTAAAGATCCTGTGTTGATAGTCTTTGATGGCATGGACAAAGATGGAGTGATCCAACAGTTGCCCGGAGTATTTGCTGAGATGTTGGGGAAATTTGAAGGATTTAGTCACAAAATCAAAGTGAAGGAGAATGCCATTCCTGTGAAACAGAAACTTCGGGATGTGCCAGGGAATGTTAGAGAAGAGTTAAAAAGATTTGTTGGAGGGTTTGGTCAGACATGGAATAATTGAAGAAGTGGAGTCTTCGGAGTGGGTGTCACACATTGTTCTTGTTCTCAAGGTTGACAAAATTCTGAGGTTATGTGTGGATTTAAGAGTCCTAAATGCAAATTTGGTGGTGGATTGTAATCCATTGTCAAATATGAATGAAGAGGTATGTATGCTGGAAGGAGCCAAAGTGTTTTCTACATAGGATCTCCGTTCAGCATGCCATCAGATTGAGTTAACCGAAGGGTCAAGGCATTTCACCATGTTCATTAGTCCCCAAGGCTTACTTCAATTCATTAGGATGCCATTTGGGCAAGCCTCTGCGACATCCATATTTCAGAGAGTGATGTTTCATATTTTTAAGGATTTGGACAAATTTGTAAAATGATTTCAGGATGACATTCTGATATTCTCAAAAAATCAAAGGGAACACATGGAGCATGCCGAGGAAGTGTGCAGATGCTAAGAGTGTCATGGTCTGACACTTAAAGGGGAGAAATGCATGTTTTTCTGTGACTCAGTCGAGTATCTAGGGCACGCTTTGTCTGGAAATGGTGTGGTTCCAAAGAAGTCCTTGGTGGAGTCTATCATTAATGCTCCTGATAATAAGGAGAAGTTGTCATTTGAAGGGCTGTGCAGGTATTACAGCAAATTTATGCAGGCGTTTGCCACCAAAATGGAACCTCTCAGGAATAAATCTGAATTTATTTGGACTGAAAAACAACAAGCAGCTTTCCAATGAATCAAAGAGGTGATTGCATGTGCACCTACTCTCAAACCATTTTGTCTTAACTAAGTTTGCATTGTAACTGTAGATGCCAGTTTGTATGGTTTTGGTGGTATGTTGGGTCAAAGGAGTGGAAAAGATGAATGGTGTGTGGTGTTTCAACCAGAACACTCAAACAGAGAGAAGTATGTGGTAATAGCAGGTTCATTCTTAGGACTGACCATGAGCCGTTGGTGGGAATTTTATCACCAGGTGGTGGGTGGAATGCCACTGCGCACATAGCTAGATCACATCTAGATTACAAGACTACAACTTCAATGTTGAGTACGTACCAGGCAAATATGTCACAGCAGATTGTCTGTCCCGAATGCTGTGTCTCAATGACAGAATTTAGGAGCAAAATGAAATTGAAACGATTGTGACAGTTATTGATTTTGTGAGTGCAGACTTAATAGGTCTGTAAGAACAGGTGTGGAAAAGCAAGACACATGAGGATGCAGTGTGGCAGCAGGTCAAAAAGTATTTGATGGAAGGATGACCCAAAGAGAAATGTGTAGCTCCTAAAGTGCAACCTTTTTTAAAGGTTTCGAAGGAGTTGGAAATGGAGAGAGATCTAATTTTGAAAGGAAGGAAGTTCCTCCAGGCACCATGCAAGAGAAGATTCTGGATTTGGCGCATGAATGGCACCAAGGGATGTATTCCAAGAAAAGGCTCATCAGAGCTACTTTTTGGTGGCCTGGCATGGATGTAATGGTAGACCAGTTAGTGAGAGAGTGTACGGTGTGTGCTAACAGTGACAAAATGCTCAAGGTGTTCCCTGCTCCTCTCAAACTGGTGTCGTGGCCTAAGTCACCGTGGGAGATAGTGGTTTTCGATATCTCTGGTCCGTTTAACAGTTTGCCCCAGGAAGCCTGATTTGCATTTGTTATGATTGACTATCACTCAAAGTGACCAGAAGTCAAGCTTTTCGCGCATGCCTCATCTCAGGTTGTGATTTATTCTTTAGAGAAGTTTTTGCTCAAAAACGATTCCCAGAGGTGCTGGTGACTGATGATGGGGTCCAACTTAAGTCATATCAATTGGAGGACTTCATAACTAGAATTATATTAACCACAGGAGAATGGTCAGGCTGAGCACTTCAACCGTGTTCTTAAGGATGGTTTTGAAGTGGCTTTTAATTCAGGAAGGGGGTTGAAGAGTGTACTGAGAGAGAGACTGGATGTATCGCATTACTCCTCATTCTGTTACTGTAGTGAGTCCATTCCGTTTGTTGAAAGGAAGAGATCCTATATTGAAGTTGTGTCCATAGTGGATAAAAAAGATAACAAAAGTCTATTTTTTCAGGACCATGACGCGGTAAGGTGCAGCTGTTCGTCGGAATAGGGAAGTCCTTGTTTAAGGATTTTTAAGGGGTATGAGGGTGATGGTCTACAAGTTAGTTACAGTGCTGTTTGTAAGTTTTAGGTCTATTTAGTCGTATTAATGGTAGTGTTTTTCACTAGTTTGTAGTTTGTAGTTTCATACACTATTTTAGTAATGTATCATTATGCTATGTTAGATTGTGTTATGTTACTTATATTTTGATGGTTAAGTGTGATGAATATGTACTTTTGAGAACAGGTTTTCTGATGCACTTTACAGGTTTTTGTCTATCATCCTACTCTATGGAGATTTGGAGTTTCCATTTATTTTTAAAGGAAGTCAATTTTGGTATTATAATAACCAATTTATTTTACTTTGATTTCCGTTTTTTTATGATTCCTTATTAAATTTAAAACACTTTTTCCGGTTATTTATTGTTCCTACATACTTTGGATTGCTTCAAAGAATCTCTACTAAAATTGTTTAATTTTTGCATTTTGTGGGGCTTTTTGGACAATATTTTTTCCATTTTTGGTGGATTACAATTTTTGACTGCATGGGTATAGAGAAGGATCTGGAGCTACAGAACAGTAAGTTGTATTTATTTAATTTCTTTTGGGTGGATAATGGGATATTTTGTTGTTTGTGTAAATATTATGTGGTTGTTATTTGGAATTGTGTGGTTTATGTATTGCAATGAATTTATCTGATGGATTGAGTTTGTTTTTAGTTTCTTGGTTGGTGGCAGTTACATTTTTTATTTAAATAATTAATATATAATTTTATTATCTCAATCTTCATTACCGTTGGAATTCTATTTAATATTTTCATGGATGTAACAAAATATTATTTTTATTATTTATAAAAAAAATGATTTGTTATGTTGGTTTAGATTTTTCTGATAATTTTTTAGGACTTTGGTAGGTTAATATTTATTTTATAATATGCTTTTGGCTATCATTTCTAAGTAGTGTAGTCCATTGTTATTTATGAAGAGTTTGAATTTAAATTGTACCATATCGTACATTCATTTGGTTTGTTTGCTACATTTAGGGGCAATTTGGCTAACAGATTGTCCCATTCATAGTGGCTGGTAGTTTTGCTCTTTTTGTAATGCTTCTGTAAATTCGTACATTGCAGGTTGGGTTTTGCCTAATGTGGACTGCAAGGCATTATGCTATCCTTTCATGGCGTTGCTTGTTTTGGCATCCTGTGCCAAGGTGCTGTCATAGACATTCCACCATGGTATTTAGAATTTGGGTTGGTGTCTATGTGCAAACCGATGCAGTCTACCAACCCAAGTGTCTTCAAACTAATCATTAGGGGGCTTAGTTTGTCTTCATTTTGTTGGTACAAAAGACTTTCTATTAGTAAATTGTAGTGGTTGTCTACCTCTGTGACAGGGACATAGGTTAGTGCTATAATTTTTTTTATTTCAAATGCAAATTGGTTGTTTGTAGACTATTTTACATTAAGGGCCTTATTACGAGTACGGTGGTCCTGGGACCGCCATACTCGCGGTGGCGGTCCAACCGACACTACCCTTGCTGGTCCGCTCGCTGTATTATGAGTGTGGCGGTGGGACTGCCACGAGACCACCGACTCCGCTGGGGTCAAGGATTCTCCTCTTGCGGTGGTCTTCAAACAGCCTAAATATGCTGACAGTGCTGATGCCGGCACTGCCAAGCATATTACGACCTGCATATCCACCTACATTTTCATGGCAGGGACCCCACCATGAAAAGGGTCTAATAGAGCCCCCGGCCGAATCAGCTCCTGGGCGTGCGTGCAGCTGGGGCACATGTTGTGACCCCTAGAATTGCACCCTTGGTCCTGCATGGTGTGGCATGTATGACATGGTGCATGCCACACCATGCAGGCACATGCTGCAGGAACTCTCACAGTGGTGGTATGCTGTTAAGGCTCTCCTATGAGCCTAACACAGCCGCCGCCATGAGACCACCACCGCACCATCTGCCTGCCCTGGATTAACCTGTTAATCTGGCAGGTGGGCTCACCACAACCTTGGCGGTCTCCCTGGGACCATCACAGTGCACAGTGGCAACGCTACTGGAGGACTGCCAAAGTCATAATAAGGCCCTTCAGTGCAGATTGCTGGAGGAGTCTCCATATGCTTTGATTGGAATGATAGTAACAGCCTTATATGGCTGTGTGGGGGTACATTTTTAAAATGGTTTGCGTCATAGTTTGCTCAAGGTTTATGATTAATCAAATCAAATCAGCTTTATTCGACTGGCATACAGCCATAAAAGTGCGCAATAAAAAAATAAAGCGATGTAAAACCAGAGACCAATCATAAAACTACTCATACATATACAGTTATAATGATTCAAAGTAGGCTGCGTATAACATCTATAAAAAGGCCTACTCAAAGTGCTATGTGCTTTAGGACACTAAAACAGTACATTAATCTGATTTACACGGTTTACGAATTAAAAACCTGCCTTATAAGTTAAAAAACAGCAGCTTAGCCAAGGTTCATTGAGTGCCTAGAGCCCTTAAAAATAGTCTTACATAAAAACATGTTTCATCATCATGCAGTTTGTTCAGTAATGACTGAAGGCCTTATTTCGAGTTTGACAGTCCTCCTGTCGGCCCACTACCGCCGTGTCGACAGGAAGACTGCCAAGCCCGTAGTGCACCCCGCCGCCGGATTACGAGTGTAATCCATGGCAGGCGGGTGGTGCTGCGGTGGGCTGTGAGGCTCATAGGAGAGCCTAACATGCAGCCAGCCACAGTGACAGCGCCTGTAGCACCTTCATGCATGGTGTGGCATGCATGCCACACCGTACAGGAACAGGGGTGCAATTACAGGGGGGCAGAACATATGCCCCCCGCATGTACCCCCAGGCTCAGATCCAGCAGGCCCCCTTAGTTGCCTCTCTGCCACCCTTTTCATGGCGGGCTCACTGCCCTGAAAAGGGTGGTGAAAAGGCAACTCGTAATATGCTCAGTGGTGCCGGCAGTACACCACCTGTGTATTCAGGCCGGTTTCAGAACCTTGGCCCAGCAGGATCCTTGATCCTGGCGGTGCTGGCAGTCTTGTAGCGGTGCGACCGCCACACAAAGACTACTACGGGCGGACACGCTGTGTGGCGTTGGTCGGACCGCCACCACGAGTAGGGAGGTCCTGAGGACAGCTATACTCGTAATAAGGCCCTGAATACAGTGTGCCAAACTTCTGGACTTAATAAAAGGCATTAAAACCATTTAGCATATTTCTGATACAAAACACAGAAAAAATTATTATTTTTGGTAGGTTAGTGGTTATTAGTTTTATGTTCAATGTGGCTTAAGAGGTCGTAGTGAGTGCTGCTTTGTTTATTTGGTCATAGGGCATATATAAGAAGGATATTTGTATTGTGATATTCGCCATGTATGGTGTATATCTGATTGAATGCTTTGGGACACATTTTGAAGGTCCCATCCATCATGCACATTTGACATTGGCTAAATTGTAGTAAATTATATCCTGTAGAGATTATTTGGAATAATTTTTCATTATTTAGGTTGTCATGTAAAAGGAAAGGTTCTTCATTACATGGCATTGTTAAATGTTCAGGTATTTGTATGTCCTGGTATTGTCTAGGGGCAGGAGGAGTATCCCTTTTTTTTTAGTTTGTGTAATTAATCGTTTTAATGTGGGTGTAGGTGCTAGTTGGCCTGTTATGTGTTCAGGGACTTTAGGCAGTATATCTTTAAGGATTTTGGTTGCGGGTTCCTGAGAGCTAGTGCTTACCTCTCTTATATCCTACAAGATCTCCCTTACTTCTATTTCTGTCATATTTGAGGGTGGTTGTGCTCTCTTACATGAATTAAAGCATCATCTTTTGTGGTTGCCCTCCCATAGCATGCATTCAAATAATATTTGGTATATTTTGAAATTATATTTTCTGTTGATACACTTTCTTGGCTGTAGGTGTGGGCCATGTGATTTAGCAACTGCTTTCCTTTCTGCAAAGTTATGTATTTTGCTGCCTCTGTCGTATCTGAAAGTAGTGTAATAGTATAAATAAATACACTATTTAAAAGTTTGTTTGTTATTTATATGTTAAATAATGTAACTACTTCTATTTTGTATACTTACATGTATGTTCTGTTTAGATGTTTCACACAGTTTTGCAGCTTTTCCGTTGGGGGTGTTCTAATGTGGAGCAGGTGCCTTCTTTCCTGTTGGATTAAAAAAAACTGTTTAATTTTAAATGTTAATGTGTTAGTAGTTTGTGAGGTTGAGATGGTTAGGTTTAGTTTTACTTGAGATTTGGGTGAGTTTATACTTTTTCAATAATTTATGTATACTTACTTTCTTATATCTTGGTATAGTTGGCTTGTGGTAGTTGTTTTTTTTCTGGCAGTTTATTGTTTTTTCAAGTAATAGCTTTGTCTTTTAGGAAGTCTATGTAAAGAGATAGAAGTTTGAGAGTGTTTTAATAATTATTTGTTATTTTATGTTTTTAAGTTTATTAACAAGTACGTTTTAGTTTAAATATAAATTTTACTTACTTGGTTAGGTAGTTGAGTTAGTTGTTGCTCTGTATATAGTTCTTCTTTAATGGTCTAATGAGAGAATCTGGCAGAGTTTCCTCATCTTGCAGCGTTTGTCAAGTTTGAAATATTTAATTGTTTAAATTAGTGGGCCTTCCATATTATTGATTTAATTGTTTGTCTGATTTTACTGGTTAAAGTTGCTATACTTTTATTTTATTGGTTGGTTAAGTTTTAGTTTGATTTTTTTTTATCAGTTATGTCCTTCTCTGCCACTCATTAATTTAGGTTTTATTTTTAATTTATGATATATAGTTTATTTGTTTTGAATATAAATTCAATTATATATATACTAATATTTTGGTTGTTGTTTAAATGTTTCTAGTTAATGCTAATATTTTTTGGGCTGTATTGGTATGATTTTACATATCTAAATTATTGGGGTGAATGGTAAAGATTTTGTTGATGTAATATATTTATATTTATTTTAAACATGTGTATAACATGTTTTAGGTTTATTTCCAATAAATGTTTTACGTAAAAAGTCATTTGTTTTTATAATTACTAATGAAAATTTAATTATTTTGGCGATAATATTGTAGTTGATATTGTGTGAATCGATATTTTTGACTCATTATTTGTTTAACAATATTTTTATTTCCAATATTTCAGTTTTCGAAATTAGCAAAAGTTGATATTTTTAACAACTATATTTTTGCTCTCGATATTTGTGGTTTTACTAGTTAAGTATAGAAAGTCAGTATTTTTCTTATCAATTTTTAATTTCCGATATTTATGTGCTTCGATACTGTATGCATTGATATTATATCAGTGATCAATCAATCAATCAGGGGTTTGTTAAAGCGCGACTACTCACCCGTAAGGGTCTCAAGGCGCTAGGGGTGGGGGGAGGGGGGTGCAGGTTCCATCCATCAAGGAGGGGGTCTATTGAAGAGCCAGGTTTTGAGGTTTCTTGCGAAGATGGGGAGCGATGTTGTCTGTCTGAGGTGGAGCGGAAGGGCGTTCCATGCTTTGGCCGCGAGGAAGGAGAAGGAGCGGCCTCCCGATCTGGTCTTTCTGGTGCGGGGGACCACGGCGTAGGAGAGCTGGGCTGATCGTAGGGTCCTTTGGGGTGCGTGGAATTTGAGTCGGCTGTTCAGGTATGCTGGTCCGGTGCCGTGGAGGGCCTTGTGTGCGTGGGTGAGCATCTTGAAGGTGATTCTCGCCTCGACAGTGAGCCAGTGGAGTGTGTGCAGGTGCTGGGAGATGTGGCAGTGTTTGGCAGGTTGAGGACCAGTCTTGCGGCGGCGTTCTGGATGTTCTGTAGCTTGCGTGTGAGGTTTTTGTTTATTCCGGCATAGAGTGCGTTGCCGTAGTCGAGTCTGCTGGTGACCAGGGCGTGAGTGACGGTCTTTCGGTGTTTGAGGGGGATCCATTTGAAGGTCTTACGAAGGAGGCGGAGGGTGTGGAAGCAGGAAGACGAGACAGAGTTGATCTGGCGGTCCATTTTGAGCTCGGAGTCCAGGATGATTCCCAGGTTGCGTGCGTGGTCCGTGGGGGTTGGCGGGTTTCCGAGGGCGGGGGGCCACCAGGTGTCGCTCCAGGCATCGGGGTTTGGGCCCATGATGAGTACTTCTGTTTTGTTGGTGTTTAGTTGTAGGCAGCTGTTTTTCATCCATTTGGCGACGGCTTCCATGCCTTCTCGAAAGTTGCGTCTGGCGGAGTTGGGCTTGTTGGATAGGGAGAGGATGAGCAGGGTGTCGTCTGCGTATGACACGATGTTGAGTCCGTAGGTTCTGACGATGGGGGCGAGTGGAGCCATGTAGATGTTGAAGAGCGTCGGGCTGAGGGAGGAGCCCTGGGGGACTCCGCAGGTGGTAGGTGTGGGGTCCGAGAGGAAAGGGGGGAGTCTGACCCGCTGCGTCCTGCCGGAGAGGAAGGAGCGGATCCAGTCGAGGGCCTTGTCCTGGATTCCTGCGTCGTAGAGTCTGTGTATTAGGGTGCGGTGGGAGACTGTGTCGAACGCTGCTGATAGGTCGAGGAGGATGAGGGCTACTGTTTCTCCTTTGTCCAGTAGGGTGCGGATGTCGTCTGTTGCGGCGAGGAGGGCGGTTTCCGTACTGTGGTTTTTTCTGAAGCCGGATTGGGAGGAGTCGAGGATGTTGTGTTCTTCAATGAATGTGGCGAGTTGGCTGTTGATGGCTTTCTCGATGACTTTCGCTGGGAACGGGAGCAGGGAGATGGGTCTGTAGTTTTTGAGGTTGGTGGGGTCCGCTGAGGGTTTCTTTAGGAGGGGTTGACCTCGGCGTGTTTCCAGTCGTCGGGGAGCCAGGCGGTCGCCAGGGAGCGGTTGATGGTGTGGCGGAGCATGGGTGCGATGGTGTCGGCGGCTCTGTTGAAGATGTGGTGGGGGCAGGGGTCCGTGGGGGCCCCTGAGTGGATTGACTTCATTGTCTTCAGTGTGTCTTCGGTGGTGAGGGCTGTCCAGTCGTTAATCGCTGGTTTCCGGGTGTCGGGGGTGGTTGGTGAGGGTTCAGTGTGTTGGTTGTCTTCGTCGAAGTTGTCGTAGATGCTCTTGATTTTGTGGTGGAAAAAGGTGCTGAGTTTGTCGCAGAGGTCTTGTGAGGGAGGGATGTCGGTAGACTCGCTAGTGGGTTGGGCGAACTCCTTGATGATGCTGAACAGTTCCTTGCTGTTGTGCACGTGGGTGGAGATTCTGTCTTCAATCGCTTTTTTCCTCGTTTCTCTGATGAGTTGATGGTGGGCATTGGTGGCGGCTCTGAAGTTGTTGTGGGCTTCTGTGGATTTGGTGTTCCTCCAGGCCTTTTCGAGGCGGCGGCATGTGCTTCTGGACTCTCGAAGTTCGGTGGTAAACCATCTGGCTTTCTTGGCGCGGGTATTTCTTGAGGGGGGCTATGGTGTTGGTGCTGTCCGAGATCCATCTATGCAGGGTTCGGGCTGCGGTGTTGGGGTCGTCGTTTTCCGCGATGGTTGTGGTGGAGTTGTTGAGTGAGGAGGTGAGCTGGTCGTCGGTGATTTTGGTCCAGTTTCTTTGTGGAAGCAGGTGCTGGTGTCTGTGGATGGTGGGTGTTCTGAAGGTGAAGTGGACGCAACGATGGTCGGTCCATGGGAGTTCGGTGGTGTGGCTGAAGGTGATGGAGTTTCCTGTAGTGAAGAGGGGGTCGAGGGTGTGTCCTGCTGAGTGCGTGGGCTCGGTCATGATCTGGCGCAGTCCAATGTTGTGGAGGTTGCCCAGGAGGGATGTGGTGTTGGGGTCCAGTTGGTTGTCGAGGTGGAAGTTGAGGTCTCCCAGCAGGGTGTAGTTGGTGGATGCGATGGCCTGCGGGGAGATAATGTCCGTGATGGAGTTGGCGAAGGGTCAACGGGGTCCAGGGGGTCGGTAGATGAGGGTTCCTCGGTGGGTGGCGGTGGGGCTGGCCAGTATCTTGCAGTGAAGGTGTTCCATCAGTTCTGTGGGCTCGTCAGGGAGTGTGCTCAGGCGGAGGCTGGATTTGTGGACGATGGCAATTCCTCCTCCTGGGCGGGTGGGGCGGTCCTTCCTGGAGATCTTGTATCCTTGGGGGATGGCGATGGCGATGTCCGGTCCCGAGGTGGTGTTGGTCCAGGTTTCGGTGAAGAACGCTACGTCCGGGGTGGTGCTGTCGAGGAGGTCCCAGATTTCTGTGGCGTGTTTGTGGAGGGATCGGACGTTGAGGAGGATGCATTGCAGGGTCTTCGGTTCGGTTGTGTTCTTATGGGTGGGTTGTGCTGGATCCGTGTTCTTGGCGGTGCTGCAGGTCTGCCGGCAGCGGTGACAGCTGAAGGGTCCGTGGGAGTCGGCTGGTGATGCTAGCTTGCAGTTGTTGTTGCGGCCTGGGTTGAGTGCGTGGAGTGCTGCTGGGTCGTAGCGTTGGCGGGGCGGAGGTCCAGGGTTCCTGGCGCTGGTCGCGGTCGGGTCGCGGACGGGCGCAGACGGGCCTGCCTTTGACGTGCCTTCGGCGCGCCAGCGGTGCGCCCGTGGCCCGCGGTCGCTGTGTGGCCGCGCAGTGGCCGCCATTAAGTTTGGGTCGGGGCGGGCTGGACAGCTGGGAGGCGGGAGGGGAGCTGGATTGGGCCGGTCGCGATGGGGGGGAGGGGCCGCGGGGGCAGCAGCGGCGGGGAAAGGTAAAGGGAGGAAATAAGGGATAAAGAAAAAAGGGAAAATAGGCAGAAATAAGGCCCAAGAGAGCAGAAATGCAGAAAAGTGCAGAAAGGTGAAAGATAAAAGAGGGTAGAAAAACGAGTGAAAACAAGTGATAGGGCAGAGCGAGAGGAAGGGAAAATGAGCAGAAATAAGGCACAAAAGAGCAGAGATGCAGAAAAGTGCAGAAAGGTGAAAGATAAAAGAGGGTAGAAAAACGAGTGAAAACAAGTGAAAGGGGAGAGCGAGAGGAAGGGAAAATGAGCAGAAATAAGGCACAAAAGAGCAGAGATGCAGAAAAGTGCAGAAAGGTGAAAGATAAAAAAGGGTAGAAAACGAGTGAAAGAGCAGAGTGAGAGGAAGGAGACAGAGGTCCACTAGACCACCAGGGATGAGGCGCAGGGAAACCTGCGGGTGGAGGAGGGCCTCGATCACCAACACTCGAGAGTGCAGGGGCAGGGGCAGGCCTCACTTAATGGTGGAGCTGCGAGGGTGGGAGAGCAATATCACTGACAATGAGTCAGTGGTCTTGCTCGCCTGTCCCCGCAGTGGCCGCCATTAAGTAGGGGTCGGGGAGGGCTGGACAGCTGGGAGGCGGGAGGGGAGCTGGATTGGGCCGGTCGTGATGGGGGGGAGGGGCAACGGGGGCAGCAGCGGCGGGGAAAGGTAAAGGGAGGAAATAAGGGATAAAGAAAAAAGGGAAAATAGGCAGAAATAAGGCACAAAAGAGCAGAGATGCAGAAAAGTGCAGAAAGGTGAAAGATAAAAGAGGGTAGAAAAACGAGTGAAAACAAGTGAAAGGGCAGAGCGAGAGGAAGGGAAAATGAGCAGAAATAAGGCACAAAAGAGCAGATATGCAGAAAAGTGCAGAAAGGTGAAAGATAAAAGAGGGTAGAAAAACGAGTGAAAACAAGTGAAAGGGCAGAGCGAGAGGAAGGGAAAATGAGCAGAAATAAGGCACAAAAGAGCAGAGATGCAGAAAAGTGCAGAAAGGTGAAAGATAAAAAAGGGTAGAAAAACGAGTGAAAGAGCAGAGTGAGAGGAAGGAGACAGAGGTCCACTGGACCACCAGGGATGAGGCGCAGGAAACCTGTGGGTGGAGGAGGGCCTCGATCACCAACACTCGAGAGTGCAGGGGCAGGGGCAGGCCTCACTTAATGGTGGAGCTGCGAGGGTGGGAGAGCAATTTCACTGACAATGAGTCAGTGGTCTTGCTCGCCTGTCCCCGCAGTGGCCACCATTATGTAGGGGTCGGGGAGGTCTGGACAGCTGGGAGGTGGGAGGGGAGCTGGATTGGGCCGGTCGCGCTGGGGGGAAGGGGCCGCGGGGGCAGCAGCGGCGGGGAAAGGTAAAGGGAGGAAATAAGGGCTAAAGAAAAAAAGGAAAATAGGCAGAAATAAGGCACAAAAGAGCAGAGATGCAGAAAAGTGCAGAAAGGTGAAAGATAAAAGAGGGTAGAAAAACAAGTGAAAACAAGTGATAGGGCAGAGCGAGAGGAAGGGAAAATGAGCAGAAATAAGGCACAAAAGAGCAGAGATGCAGAAAAGTGCAGAAAGGTGAAAGATAAAAGAGGGTAGAAAAACGAGTGAAAGAGCAGAGTGAGAGAAAGGAAACAGAGGTCCACTGGACCACCAGGGATGAGGCACAGGGAAACCTGCGGGTGGAGGAGGGCCTCGATCACCAACACTCGAGAGTGCAGGGGCAGGCCTCACTTAATGGTGGAGCTGCGAGGGTGGGAGAGCAATTTCACTGACAATGAGTCAGTGATCTGTAGAGTGTAGTGTGATAGAGTGTAATGGCCTACATTGGAGTAGCACAGATAGCAGTGGCATCAAGTGGAGTGGCGTACAGCGGAGTGAGGTAGAGTGTAGCAGCATTCAGTAGAATATTGAAGGGTGGAGTGGCATACAGTGTAGTAGCATACAGTAGAGTGGCATACAGTGGTGTAGCGTAGACTAGAGTGACGTTCAGTAAAATAGCGCTGAGTGGAGTTGTGCATAGTGGACTAGCATAGACTGGAGTAGCTTACAGTGCAGTAGCATAGACTGGAGTGATGTAGAGGAGTTACAATACAGTGCAGTGGTGTATAGTGGAATAGCTTACATTAGAGAGGCGTGGAATAACATATACTACAGTGGCATACAGTGGAGTGGGTTAGAGTGGAGTGTCATACAGTGGAGTTGCGTACTGTGGAATAATGTAGAGTAGATTGGTGTACAGTGCAGTGGAGTACAGCTGAGTGTGGTAGAGTGGCGTGGCATAGAGTGGAATGGCATAGAGTGGAGTGGCATACAGTGGAGTGTCATAGAGTAGAGTGGCGTTGAGTGGGCCCTTGGGTACCATTCCCCCGGGGCCGATAACGATAACTAGGTGACGGAGCATCTTCTTTAACCAGTCAGCGGCCCTGGAATCCCCATCCCCAGGGGCCTGAAGTGAGCAGTGTCCCTGGGACTCCATTGCTGTTTGCTGCCCAGAGGAGTGTATACATTCCCTGTCTACACTCTCCATTGCAGGAAACACAACTCTGCTCCCACCCGGGAAATGCTGCTCTCGTCCAGCCAGGAGGAAAGGTAAAGAGCCTGCTTCCTTCAGCACCACCATGGGTGCTGGCTGAGGAGCCAGTTGGGGCCATGGGTGCTTTGGGGGCTCCACCAGAACCGCCAAATAATTTAGGAACTCTTGGGTGCTCAGGGTGGTCACCAAGGTACATCCTTTAAAAGAAATACCTCTTGTGACCCGACCACTGGCATATGTTGTGGGTGCCCCTTGATAAAGCCAATAGGCCCTTTGCTTTTTTATAATTTGGTGTTTTGACAATTTAACAAACCCAATAGGTCTGCTTTACTTTATATTGTTACATGTCATAGTTGTGTGCATTCGCGGGGATGAGCAGTGCCTGCAGGGGAGGTTGTGTGTCCAACATGGGGGTGGGTGGCTGCAGGGCTTGGCCATGCATAGCGGGCATAGGCCCTCAACCCCATGCCACACACGGCGATAGTCATCTTTCTTTATGTTAAAAAACACAAAGAACTTCACTGAAAAATTACAGATTAAAGTGACATTACAGTTAGGAATTGTAACAATACATTTCATTCTACTAATTAAAAAAAACACCTTAGAAACTCACTAAAAATAAAAAAGTTAAAGGCACATTATAGTTAGGTGAAATGTCAGTTAAAACATACCGTTTTAAACTGACAAATCAACTGAAAGTGGTATCTCAACTAACTGTAACTGGCGCCCTAAACTAACTATAACTCACGTCCTCCAGTCAACCTTGCCTAACACTCACTCACTCCCTTACCCAGAAAAATTATTTGTTGTACTGACAATAAGTTAAGAAGACTAGAGGCACTGGAAATATTCTTATGTGTCCATAGAAGTCTTCAAATCAAGTCTCTCAGTTAGCTAAATTAAATATGTTACAAGAAAAGTGCAATAAATTATGTTTTCTAAACTAATGCAATCCAATTTTCTGTGGCTGTATGGCAATTTGCTCACTTTTCTAAAAAAAAACTCAGTTAACAGTTTCTGGTATAAATGAACCTTCATGAATTATTTTTTTTAATTCTTTCCATTGATTTAATTTAAAACGTTTCAATAAATATTTATGCAGGTGGTGGCGAATTATTTAATGACAAGCACTGTAAATAATAATTTAGCATGAAAAATATCAGGGACACAGAATTGCATAATTTCTGTGGGCCTAAAGAACCAGTATTGTTGTAGGACTGAGAGTATAAACCATGTGCTTTCAGTAGATACAATTCATGTATTTTTCTTTTCTTTAGACTAGCTTGCTGGTCCCACAGGAGACCAGTCCCAGAAGAAAGGCCATGGGGAAAGGCCCTGTGGGAGCAAGCTGCTTGGCTGCTCCAGGCCAAAAGGGAAGCCATGGTAGTGCCCTTCTAGTGACTAGGAGAGATGGAGGAAGAAGAGGTGGTAGGTCCATCAATTTCCCAGCCAGCTGTGGAATACCACAGCCCCTGTGGGAGTTGAGCAACACCACTCTTGCCTGCCCCCTACCAGTCAGTAACCCTCCACACCCACAGAGGTGCTCCTCCACAAGGTCCTCAAGGGCTTAGAGACTCCGAGGAGGGGACAGGAGGATATCAGAATGACAGGAGAGGACATAAACATTTGGAAAAATAGAGGGGTAATTACATTGGTATTGGTACAGTGAGCATGCCTGTTGGGCCTGCTTCCACTATGTGAATGTTAAAAAAAAGTTTGTGGGGGAGAAAAAACAAACTTGCAGTTCCCTTTCCTTTCCTTTAAACACTTTAATGTGATGGTTGACCTATTATAATTATGCACTTCGCTGTTTTTTGGGGGTAGTAGCCCCCTAGCACTGGCCTGTGCTCCCATGAGGAAATCAGTAAATCTGCTCACCCCTGGGGGGGGGGGTAGATAGGGGTGTTTACCCTTTATCTGTCTCCCCAGAGGTGGCAAACCCACTGGACACCTGGGAATTCTACACTCCCAAGGCAAGGGCCTGTGCTTCCTCCTGCTCCCAGCACAACTATCTTTTTGCCCCCCCCCCAACCCCCTTGGGGCAAAAAGTGGATGATTATCCCATTCTGCTCCCCTGGCAGTAGAAAGCCCACTAGGCACCAGGGGATTGCAGATTTCACTATTTTGGGGGAATATCACCCCTTGGGAATGGGTCTGTGCCCTCCTCCACCCACAAGCACAAGAGGGTATTTCATCACCAGTCTACCCTGCTGGGGAGCAAAAAGCCCACTAGACCTCCTGGGAATATTTTGAATGTATTGTTTGAGAGGGAGCAACCACTCTTAGCATGGGCCTGTGATCTCACCCCAAGGCACAAGAGTCTTTCTGCCACCACCCAGAGCCAGATAGATCTGCCCCCCCCAAAGGTAATAGATCGCAAGGGACCATCTTTATTTACTGCTTTGGGGTTCAGACCCCCTGGGCTTGTGTCTGTGCTCCGGCAGGCACAAGAGTCTCTCAGCCTCCCAAGAGCAAATATGGTGTGTTTGCCCCAATTACCCCTGAGTGGGGCACAAAGCCCACTAGACCACCAGGGAGGTGGGGTGGCATTGGGTTGCCTGCACACCCCCGCAGAATCGGCTCAACAGTCTCTCTGCCTTCTCTGTGGGTTGATTGGGGGTGAAAACATTCAATAGACACCAGGGATATATTTTTTATTTTAGTGAAAAAAGAATTGGGGTGTGTGTGCACTGCCCTGATATAGGCCTACCCCCCAGCCCTAAAGCCCCACTGGGGGAGCAGAGCATTCCCATGGCAAGTAAGAGAAATTGAAATTCTTTTGTGCATAGTTTTGACTTATGGACCAGCAGAGTGAGGGTGAATCCAAATTTCCTCTTAATTGTCATCCTGAATGGCTGTAATATTCAGGCTGCACGATTTCGGCTTAGCCACCACCTATGGAAACCTACTAAACCCATAACTTTCTGAAAACTAGACACCCAGGGGAGTCCAGGGTGGCATGCCTTGTGTGGATTCCACAAAGTATTTTTACTCACATTGCCCAGCAAACGTCAAACTTTCTCTACAACCATGCATTTTCCTCACAGTTCTATAACTATGTAGGGATCCATAAAATTCCTACTACCGAGCATTCTCATACTTCTCGCAATATAAACACTACCCCACTTGTGAGGCTCGTTCTAGCGCCTGTGAAACAAAAGGCACCAAAATGGTTCATGGAGGCATCAACATTTCCTGTAAATGACCTTTTTGGCCATGGGGTTGCTCCAGTTTTGACCTTGGGCTCGGTTGCCACCCAGACCACCCAGAAACCTACCAAATTCAGACTTTATTTTAAACTCGACACCTCGGGGAGTCCACGATAGTGGGCCTTGTATAGATCCCACAGCATTTTCTTACCCACAATGCTCTGCGTATCTCAAACTTTGGCTAAAAGAACACATTTTCCTCACATGTCAGAAACTTCTGGAATCTGCAGGGATTCACAAAATTCCAAATTGACATTAATACAGCACAGAGGTTGGTTAAAGTGATGCTGTTGGTGGTGATATAGTAGAAAGTATGTCTTGGAATAATGATCATTTTATAATCTCCTGCTGTTGGTGATTAAAATAGAATGAAAGTGCCTAGCCCGGGGTCCATTATGGTGGTACAGACGTACTCTTTGAAGAACATAATTCTTTTGTAGCAGCCGGAGATGTGTATACGGATGAAAGACTAAGCTGGTAACCAAACCAGATGCTTCTTAATTGGTGTATGTTTAGTTCACCTTATGCAAATCGGTCTGTAGTACATGCAACATTGAGATGAGTTGGCTCTTATTACAATCCTCTCTGCTGACATCCACTGTCAAACTATCAGCAGGCCCGATCATATGGATCAGGTACTCTATTAGCCCCCATTTGTTAGCCTCCATCGTAATAGCTTTGGAAGTTGCATCCCCTCTCCTCTGTAGCATATAATCAATTATCGATCTGTACTGCTTAAACAGCCTTTGCAGTAAGTAGAAGATGGTACTCCAGTGGTTTGTGAACTCCCATATGAGGGCTTTTACAGTAATTCTATTAGCATGCTGAATGATCCTTAACTGCTCTCAGGCATTGAAGGAATGGAAAAATTATGTGCAAATTCAATGGTAGATCAAAAGTATGTTATCAATGTCTTCTTTTTCAGGCTATCCTGCACAATCAGGTGGATTCAATGATCTTAACATAGGACTCTGAAGTATCCTCAATCTGCTTTAGCTTTGGCAATTTTACTCGCACTGTCAGTGGTAACTAATCTAATGCTGAAACCATTGGGTTGAAGGCATTGAAAGAATTAGTATTGAATTCTTCCAGGCAGTTGACAGATGTATGTGCTTTCTTGATGGAGAATATTGCAACTATTTCATGGACATGTAGTTTGTAGCTTGACATTTGGTCCTCATGTCTGTAGTGGGATGGACCCCGCAGAGATCATTTTCATTGGATTAGCAACCAATTACAGCGGTGGGTGGTGTACCTGTGGCACAATGAAGGTTGCAAAATTAGTCTGGCTTGGAACCTTCCATTTTGGACAAAGAGTCTCCACAAATTCCAGAAACTCCTTTGCCTAAAGAATAAGAGAAAAGTTCAAGTGCTAATACTTTGGTAAGTTTCACGTGGTATAAATGGATCCAATTATGGGATAGTTGGTACGGTGCATCCTCTCTG
Source organism: Calotriton arnoldi (assembly GCA_963921515.1). Classification (NCBI taxonomy): domain Eukaryota; kingdom Metazoa; phylum Chordata; class Amphibia; order Caudata; family Salamandridae; genus Calotriton; species Calotriton arnoldi. Next base: position 1,540,900 of record CAWUFW010003755.1, on the reverse strand, counting down.
AACATAGTCTTCAAAATAGTTTTTTTTGTCATGACAAGCCCACCTCAAATGGCCACCATGGAGGTAGGCTTCTTGCATGCTTTGAAATGACCAAGGCATCCCCCGCTTCTTTGTGCCAAGCTCATGTTGCTACTGGTAATGAGAACACACTACAATCGGCAAGACTGCTTCTCATGAGGATGGCATTCTATCCATCAACACCTGCTGATATCAGTCCAGATGTTTCTCTTTTGGCTGAAGCCAAATTTATGGGTACCGTTCCCATAGGATTGTATGTTGTTTTCGTATTAAGCCAAAAGCCTCCAGTATTACAATGACAACCTTGCTTCCTATAACACACTGGCCTCTAGGCCTGGGCGTAGTTCGCGGAGTTTTGCTACACGGAACTCCGCGAAGTTACAAAAAAACCTCTGCGAAGTTCCGCGAGTGGCGGAGTACAGTGCGAACTGCAGTTTGTGCTGGTATTCCTGCCGCTCGGGTAGAAATTCTACCCAAGCGGCAGCTCGCGCTCGCGAACTTACCGTTCGCGATCGCGAACTTACTGTTCGCGATCGCGAACAGGGAAAAATCTCTGCTGCACATCGCGAAGCGGAGTTTTATGCACTTCGCGAGCTCCGCGGAGTGCAGCAAACTCCGCGAACGGAGCGAAGTTCACCGCCCAGGCCTAGCCTCTGTGTCAATCCATGCAGTATGCAATGTGGTCCTATTCATCTCCAAGATTCTGAATTCAGAAGTTACTATTAAGTCCAATCTTTCCTTGATTTTACCAGTATATGTGGCTCAAGGCAATTGTTTTTATGCTTTTCACTCAGCAGTGAAATGGCTACGGTGGCAGTAATAAAAGATCTCCTTCAATTAATGGTTCCTAAGAGCTTTGTACTCCCAATTCTCCTCACCCCTTTGTTGTCATTCAGCAATCTGGAATACAATATTCCTTTGTTGAGTCACCGCTTGGTGATTGTGATGTGCCATCATGTGATTAGAAGTTTGAATCCTTCCCTCATAACCCATCTATGAAAATCATGACTGGAGCCTCTGAGCTCAATCAGTCCCATTTTCCTCTAGAAGACAACACAAGGGAAGATTAATATCTAAGCTGATCACATGCAGCTATTCCTAGATATCTAGGGAGATGGATTTGACCAGCTAGCTCAACATCCAGTCTGACATTATTTCAGAACTGGATGAACACGGGCATACTATGACACCATTTCCAATTTAAGTCAGTATTAGGAAGGGGAGTATTAAGGGCATCCCTTCTTAATAGCGAGTCGCAGGGGGATGTAGGAATGTTTTGTGACCGGAATGCATTTGCAATTTACCACCTTCCCCTTTGTGAATGGTTTCAAAAACGTTTTCAAGACAAATGAAACTGAAGTTTAAGTTCATTAATTAATTGCTGGGTTACTTAAAACGATTGCAATAAATAACAATATTAAAACGCATATTACATTTCATTGCTTTAAAATCGTGCAAAAATCTTGTTTGGATTTGCTAAATAACAACTTAAAAACTTAGTAAAATCCATAATTAGAACCATAGTAAAAGGCTGTTTGCAAAACAGATTTAAGATTGACATTAATAAGTAATGTAAAAGCTTATATGAGATCCCATTGCCCACGTCAGTTTCATTGGTCCCACATAAGGGTCAATATTTCTTAGGTAGTACAGTGTGATAAAGTGCAAGTGCAAGGGGCGCACCAGTAGTATAATGAACTGAAATGTTTCATTTTTCTTTTTGAACCGCATCCCATTTTCCTTTAAAGAAAACGGGTTGCAAAAAAAGTTGCTTTATTCAAAGCAAACACAGACAAGGGGGTCTGCTGTTCCCAGCAGGACACCATCTGTGAGCGTTGGTAAGGATCGAGTCCCACACTAGAACTGGATTGATTATATTTTATTTCCTTGTATACACGTCTTTTATGCAAAGCCAGAGTTCAAGTGAGGGATAATGCCTCTTATCCTGCGGTTTTGGCCTTGGTTTTCAGACACGTCTTCTTGTGCTTCCTTCGGTTTCCCTTTCCTGGACTCTTGTTCCCTCAGAGGAAGAAAAGGAGAGAAGGTGAAGTGAGGTAAGTGTCTTTGTACGGATATCACCTTGGGGAAGGGAGTGGAGGATCACCCAGTGCTTAAAAACGAGTCTAAGGACGTGAGGTAGTGCAGGAAGCGGGGTATGAAGCAGGCAGGAGACGTGACGGTTTCGCTCCCCTCCTCGCCGGCTTTCTCCCTCCTCCCGACCCACCCTGCGAACCGCTCACGTACCTGGGTGAGCCACGCTCCTCCAGGAACGTGGCTGGGTGCAGCACGGTACCGTTGGCCTCCTGGCTCTCCCGTTTTTCTTGCTTCTTCGGTTTTCAGTGTCAGGAGCGGTCTTTCCTCTTCTGGTGTTTCAGTCAGTCTTCCCCTCGAGGTGTGGACGGGTGCTTCTCCTCCGCGTCTTTCGGGTTTTGGGCTCTCCTCACGGAAGTCCGGACTGACTCCCTCTACCATTGGCTCCGAGGTAGTGACGTCAGGTCTAGGGGCGGCGTCTTCGTAGAAGGGATTCCAGTTAAAGGAACCGTGGCGAGTGCAAGGGGCTTCCGCAGCCTGCGTGGGACTTTGTACTATAGTCCAGGCTGATTGTTCATCCGGCTGAAATGAGAGGAGAGGATCCTGTTCAGGAGGTACACTCCACCAGTCAGTCATAACGTCTGTTCCCTCCTAGGGGACACAGGAATCATGACACACACCCTCCCTAGGATACTCCCCATCGGGGAGAGGCAATACCCGAGACAGAAAATCAGCACTCCCGTTCTCGATCCCCCTCCGATGTTTCACTTCAAATGAAAAGGGTTGCAGGGATAAGAACCATCGCAGGACGCGGGGATTATGGCCCATGTTCCTGCTCATCCACTGGAGGGGCGCATGATCAGTGTATAAGGTAAAGTCCCTCCAGATAATATCGAAGCTTGTCGATGGCCCATTTCACGGCAAGACATTCTTTCTCGATCGCTGGGTATCTTTTTTCTCAGGGAAACAGTTTCCTACTAACGAAGAGGATGTGATGCTCAGTACCCTCAGGGCCGAGTTGTGACAGGACCGCTCCTAGCCCACAGTCAGAAGCATCGGTATGGAGAATGAATGGTTTGGTAAAGTCTGGAGAGGATAGGACAGGGCTGGTAGTGATAGCCCTTTTCAAGCGATGAAAGGCATTTACCATAGCTTCTGTCGCGTGTAGTAGCTCTTTTGGCCTTACGTCCTTACGAAGAAGGTCTGTGAGGGGACCTGCAATCTCTGAATATTGGGGTATGAATCACCTATAATACCCTAGTAATCCCAAAAAGGCTCTTGTAGGAGAGTAGGATCTGCTTCTTATAGTTACCCCCACTTTTTGCTGATGTTTCACTGTTTTCGACTTAGTTTGGCTGGGATCCTGCTATTCAGGACCCCAGCCTATCTGCTTTCTCCTATAAATTGATTCCATGTACTTTAGGCACACTCCAGATTGGATTCTGGGGTACGCTTGTGAGTCCCTATTATATGGTATACTATGTACCCAGGGCATAGGTACCCCAGAGACCTCCCAGGGACTGCAGCATGTATTATGCCACCCCTGAGAGGCCATCCAAAATGACACCACAGGTCTGCTACTGCAGCCTGTGTAAGGTGGTGCATACACCCCTTACTTAGATATAGGTTCACTATATCTATCCTGATCACTGCACATATAAACCTATCAGTCACCCCTATGGCAGGCCTTATCAATCCTGAAGGCAGGGTGCTGGGTTTTATGTGAGAGGGTGCCCATGCATGAGCAGAGCCCCTCTGCAGCCTTCGGAACCACTATTCCGGGGTTGTCTGTGATGCAGCCAACCATATACTCTTAAGTGCATTATGAACTCGCGGTAAATGCTAACTTTAGAATGGCTGCAAGGAATTATGTCGTGTTTGGTGTCAAACACCTTGGAATCATACCTCCACACCAGTTACTGGTGTGGGAGGTATGATTCCTCCCTCCTAGAGGGAGAAATATGACAGCACCGGTACACCCGGTACCAGCTTCACAGAGCCCAGGCATCACAAGATGGATGCTGCCAGCCACAGACCCGAGTCTGCCCTCCTGCTGCTGGACGAAACTCCGGCAGGGGAAGCTGGACAATAGGTTTCCTGTCACAGGGAGGTGTGACCACCTCCCAGACAGGCTTTAGTGTATTGGGGCTGGGTGGGTGCACTCCAAGAGTGCTTTGAAGTCTGCACTGGGGGCACATTTAGTGTCCCTGTGCATTGTCCAGCTCAAACCGGTTGCAAGGGCACTAAGCCCCTGCTCTGGCGCAAAACTGGACAAAGGAAATGGGTGTAGCCACCCCTCTTTCCTGACCCTCCCATAGGTGGGTCCCCAGAGTTTGTCCCACCCCTTCCTTGGGTATAAAGTAGGAACCCCTGGCTACAGGACTTTAGATTACACCTGGACTAAACTCTGATACAGAAACCAAGTACTTCGACGATCTACACTATGCTGGATGACTGAAGAATCTCCCTTGGAGTAAAGGAGTTACTCCCCTGCAAGGCAGGCACCTTAAACGCAACTGACCGGTTGGCATCTCTGAAGCTCCCGAAGAATATTGCCACACAGGAGGTGGGTTCCCAAGGTCCCTGAGGTCGATCTGTGCCCACAGCAAGTCTGAGGCCCGTATCCCTCGCGGTGACCGTGCAACCCGAACCCCTGCAGAAGCATCAGCTTTCCGGCGACCCCTGAGGCTGAGCTTTGGGTTACTTGTAGCCCTAACCCCGAGCAGTAATTACACCAAAGATTGCTGGCCTACACTCAACGAGTGTTCCGTGGGCCACCATTTTGTGATTCCTCTTGAGGTCCCTTTGCGATCCCTGGTCCGTTGGCCTGTGGGTCCCTAAGAAGGCAACTATAACTTTCAGTGGGCTTCCCTGGTTGCACCAGGCATGCCCTGACTCTCCATTGCTTGGGGAGTCCCCAGGACCTTGCTGGTCCTCACAGAAGCCGAATTACTCTGACCGCGTGGGTTGCCGTTGCCAAGGCTTGTTGGTGTTCAATCCGAGCACTGACCCCCCAGCACTCGACATCCTTCGTGGGACAGCTCCTCTGTGGACTTTGGTCATTGTCAACATCTCCTGGTCCCCGTGGCTGCAGAGTCAAGCTTCACCTCTACGCACCTGAAGCACCCAACATCGGTGGGCATTCGATTGCTCCACTCCTGGTCACTGGCAAGTGACCCAGACTCTGTCCCCTCTGCTTTCAGGTTCTTCACATCTTTGATCCAGGCTTGGATCACCCCGGACACTTTTCTTCTTCACGGCAGCAGCACTTTGCAGCATATCGCCATTGAAATCAATGACGATTCCCGACACCCTTTGACACCTATGCACCCGGCTTCCCTGGGTGAGGTAACTCGAGTACTCCAGTGCTCCTGCGGGTGTTGGCCCTAGAACCTCTTAAGTCTAAAGGGGTTTGCTCAAAGTCCTCTCCTAAGTGTCCTTTAACTTTAAAATTCCAACCGCGACTTTCCCATAGAGTTGTACGGAGCTCGCGTCTGTGTTCCCACACTGCACCCGTCCTCCGTGGGTCCCCTGTGTCACTACCTTGGGTGGTTCCTTGGGGTCCCAGCGATTCTACGTGCTCTAGGCACTGTGTCTAGTCAAGTCGTGGTTCTTATACCACTTTCTTAGTATATGATTCGGTCTCCCCCTGGAACCCGCTGTGTATTGTGCTATTTACTGTCGTTCTAGTACTGTAATATTGTGTGCCTTGTTCTCTAATCTCATAAAGACGTTAGTAGAGAGTGTTTAGTAATAAATACATATATTTTATATATACCTTGTGTGGTTCTCCTTTCATTTGGTCATTCAAGAGGTTATATACTGGTAAAACAAGCTGCTTTACATTCCTTCAAGACTTAGCCTGAAGGCTGCTCTCCACAGCTACCACTAGGATAGCTTTCTATTAAGGTTGTCTTTAACCTAATCATCAATAAGGGTTGTTTGGACTGGTGCAAGGTGCCCACTTTAATTAGTGGACAGCATATACCAGGCCAACTTCTCACAGCTCTCACTTCTCTCTTTGTTGAGGGAAAGGGGGTCTCTATGATGGCCTTCACTTTCTCTTTCTGCAGGGCTATCATCCCATGTCCCAACACGTACCCTAGGTACCGGATCTTCTGGAATCCCACCCGTGATTTTTTTGAGTTTATGTGGAGTCCTGCTTGTTGTAGGGCCTGGAGGATTTCCTGACAGTGTGCTAGATGGTCTTCCCACGTGGGACTAAACACCACTATGTCATCCAGATAGGCCGACGAAAAGGCCTGGTGGTCACAGAGCACGTTGTTCATCAAGCGTTGGAAAGTGGCTGTGCTCCGTGAAGTCCAAACGGGAGGATTGTAAATTTGAACAGATCATCAGGGGTGACAAAAGCGGTCTTTTCTCGGTCTGTCTCCTTCAATGGGACCTGCCAGTATCCTTTCGTAAGGTCTAATGTAGTGATGTACTGTGCATCTCCTAATTTTTCAATTAGTTTTTCTATCCTAGGTAGGGATATGAATCGAACTTGGAGATGGAGTTGAGCGCCCTAAAGTCCATGCAGAACCTGATGGACCCGTCAGGTTTGGGGACCAGTACGATGGGGGACGACCAGTCACTCGGTGAAGGACGGATGACTCCCATTTCTAACATGCTTTTAACCTCTTCCCGGACGGCTTCTCTCCGGGCTGCCGGAATCCGGTAAGGTCGCTGTTTTATGACCTTACCTGGTGTGGTCTCGATAGCGTGTTCTACTATGAATATTTTCCCCGGAATGTCTGAAAACATAGAGCCGAACGAGTCTAAGACAGCATCTAGAGAACGTCTTTGTGAGGGTGAGAGAGCGTCGTTTATGACTAACTGGTCTAGGGTACAAGAAGGATCTGTATGAGCTGCCAGACTAGGTGATGTGGGTAAGGGCCCTAACCACTTCTTAAGTAGATTTATGTGGTATGTTTGTATTCGGGAGGGTCTTATCTGGACCTTATAGCTGGTTTTCCCTATGGTACCCACTATTTTGTAGGGGCCCAGCCACTCTGCCTTGAATTTACTGGAGGAGGAGGGCAGCAACACCAGGACCCAGTCATTTCTTCCCTTTGTCATAGAAATGTTTCTGCCTTTCTTGTTTTCTTTCTAGATGTGAATAGGCAAGATCTCGTAACTTCCCTATTCGGGGACTTAAGGCTTTGTGTGTATTCTAGAAAACCTCTGGCCTCATCCGCTTCTTCCCTCTCCCAGGCCTCCTTCGTCATTTCCAGAAGAGACCTCGGCTGTCTCCCATACAACATCTCAAACGAGGAACATCCGAGGCTACTCTGGACCTGACTGCGTATGACATACAAGGCCAGGGGGAGGAGCTGATCCCATTCCCTCCCTTCACTGTTAAGCATTTTTTTTAAGATGAGCTTCAGGGTCCTGTTATACCTTTCCACCAGCCCATCGGTTTGCGGATGATAGACCGACGTCTTGATGTGGCTGAGATTTAAGGTCTTGCACACTTCTTTCATGAGCCGGGAGACGAAAGGGGTCCCCTGGTCTGTTAAGATCTCACGGGGGAACCCTACTCTAGAGAAGAGCTCAATGAGTTTGTCGGAGATGTTATGGGTGGTGGGAGTCCTTAAAGGGAAAGCCTCTGGGTACCGAGTGGCGTAGTCCACAATTACTAGAGCATATTGATGTCCTTTCCGGGTTTTAGGTAGGGGCCCAATGAGGTCCATGCCCACCCTCTCAAATGGTGTGCCTATCACTGGTAGAGGTTGTAGGGGTACTGGGGGAGGTCAATACGGGTTCTTTTTCGGGCACGTCTCACATTCCCGACAGTGTTTTTTATGTCGCCATAGACTCCCGGCCAGTAGAAATGTCGTAGCACATTCTGGGTGTTTTTTTCTGTACGGGTATGACCAGCGGTAAGGTGAGAGTGTGCAAAGAACAGTATCTGGTCTCTGAAGGCCAGCGGCATTAGTAACTGTGGAGCCTCCTCCCTTGTACCCTTCCTGTAAAACAGCCCGTTTTTGGTTAGGAAATGGGGGTAGGACGTGGGTGGGGTAAGGCTGTTGTTTTGTGCATCCTGCCAGGCGTTTTGGAGGGTCGGGCCATTAACCTGAGCGAAGGTGAAGTTCATATCCAGGAGCCAGGGTTCTGGGGTGATAAGGGCCAGCAGGGTTTTTTTTCCGGGGTCTTCCCTTTCTTCACTACCCTTCTTAGTGTGGACGGTGGACAGGAACATCCCTAGAAATTCAGGATTGTCAGTCCCTATAATTAGTTCTTCGGGGAGTTCATCAAAGACCCCCACCCTGATGACAGAGGGGGACCCACCGGCCGAGGTAAGGACTACTGTCGCTATAGGGTATGGTTATATGTCCCCATGTACGCATCTAATGTGTACCAAGGCGTCCGGTATGAGCTGTGTAGTGGGGACCAGTACTCCTTGTATGACAGATTGCCTGCACCCAGAGTCCAACAGGGCCCTAACCCATCGTCCATTCACCTCCACACTTACATAAAAGGTGCTCCCCAGTTCTGCCGTGTACAGGATTGACTTCGGGATATAGCCAACCTCCATAGGCTAATCGGCGGGTCTTTTGTGGGGACACAGTCGGGCGATGTGACCCCAGTCGCCACATTCAAAACATTGTGGGCCTCGATATAGAGGTACTCCGGCCTCTGGGGTCGGGGCTTCGGAGGATCTGGAGGAGGTCTGTTATTGTTCCGTTTGTCATACCTTCCTTGCACGGGCCGGCTTGGTTTTTCTGGTTCACACATAGAAGCACGGGGTTGTGCACGAGAGAACGTGGTGGCCATCTCAACCGCTTGATCTGTGGTGAGGTGGGTGTGCTGACGTAACCACCTTTGCGTGTTGTAAGGAAGAGCCTCCAGGTATTGCTCCAGATAAATGCGGTCCATTATCTCTTCTTTGCTACTTTCTAAGGGCTTTAGAGAACACACCAATACAAATGCCAATACTGATATTTATTCACACTTCATTCAACACAATCACACGTGGCACTCATAGTGATTGTAAAGCAAATAAATGTTTATTTTTCTTTTTGTGTTTTTATCTGTCTTTTAAAGAATTATTTCAAGATAAACGAGTTCATGTTACTATTTTCATGAACATTCCATATATATTTAGGACCACAAAACAATACAACCATATAATACGAATATAACAATCACAAATGTGAGAAGTTGGACTGGTATATGCTGTCCACTAATTATAGTGGGCACCTTGCACCAGTCCAAACAACCCCTTATTGGAGATAGGTTAAAGACAACCTTTATTGAAAGCTATCCTAGTGGTAGCTATGGAGAGCAGCCTTCAGGCTAAGTCTTGAAGGAATGTAAAGCAGCTTGTTTTACCAGTCTATAATCTCTTGAGTGACCAAATGAAAGAGCACCACACCAGGTATATATTCAAAATATATGTATTTATTGCTAAACACACCCCTCTAGTCTCTTTATGAGGCTAGAGTTCGAAGTACATAAGTTATAAGTTATTAAATCACAGTAATAGCACAAATACACGTTTGGGCCCTAGGGGCGTACCAAACCATATACCAATAAAGTGGTATGCGAACCACGACTGAACTAGACACTAGGCCTAGAGCCTCTAGAAGTGCTTGGACCACAAGGAACCACCCAAGGTAGTGACACAGGGGACCCACGGGAGACGCGTGCAGTGTAAATACACAACCGCGATACGCCGTTAACTTCTATGGAGAAAGTCGGGATCGGGAAAATAGAGGAAAGGGACACTTAAAAGAGGACTAGGACAAAACCCTTTGAGATCTAGGACTTTGAAGAGTCTCTACCCACGGGAGCACTGGAGTACTCGTGTTACCTCACCCAGGGAAGCCGGGTGCATAGGTGCCTTTCGGGGTCGGGTTTCGTCGTCGATTCGAATGGCGATCTGCTGCAAAGTGCTGCTGGCGGCCAAGAGAAAAGTGTCCGGGTGGATCCAAGAGTGGATCGGAGTTCTGGTGAACCTGAAAGAAGAGGGGACAGAGTCTGGGTCACTAGCCAGTGACCAGGAAGGCGATGGACAGATGCCCACCGATGTCGAGTGCTTCAGGTGCGTTGATGGTCGTCTTGACTCTTCAGCCACGAGGTTCCGGAGGCGTTGTCGGCAACCAGGAGCAGGATTCGGGCTGGTACACGATGTCTGTCGAGTGCTGAGGTGTCGGCGACCGGATTGGACCCAACAAGCCTTGGCAACGGCAAGTCTCGATTAAGATGTAGATCGTCGATGGTGCAGACCAGCAAGGTCTGTGGAACTCACCCAGCGAGGATAAGTGAGAGCAGGCCTGGAGCAACCAAGGTGCCAAGTAGGAAAAAGATTGGCCTTCGTTAAGGGCTACTAGCCAACGGGCTAGCGACCACAAAGGAGCCTCATGACGCCGCACGTGGAGCTGGCTCACAGGACACTCGTGGAGTGGGGGCCAGTGATCTTCGGTGCAGGTGGTGCTGGAGGCATGGGCTACTCGGAGCCCAAAGCACGACTTCTTGGGAGACCCAGAAGATGATGCACTTGCAAATGTGCTCGGTGTCCAGGGGTCACGGTCTAAAGTCACCCACAATAGCCACGGGCCTCAGCTTTGCTGGGGACTCAGGGTAGCCTCGGGGAAGTCTGAGAATCCACCTCTGGTGATGCGATGACTTCGGCGTCCGACGGGAGCTTCAGAAATGCGAACCGGACAGATGCTTCTTTGGTGCCTGCCAAGCAGGGGAGTCACTCCTTGACCCCAAGGGAGAGTCTTCAGTCCTCTAATCTTGTCGTAGAGCGTCGAAGGTCCAGGATTCAGTTTCAGAGTTTCGTCCAGGTATAATCTAAAGTCCTAAGGACTGGGTTCCTACCTTTATTCTAAAGATAGGGGTTGGACTACTCTGTGGCCCCACCTATGGGTGGGTCAGGGCAGAGGGTGGCTACACCCCTTTCCCTTTGTCCAGTTCGCGCCAAAGCAGGGGCTGCAAGCCCCTGATCCGGTTTGAACTGGGGTATGCCCTTGGACACCAAATGTGCCCCCAGTGCAGGACTTCAAAGCACCCGAAAGTGCTCCCGCCCAGCCCCAATACACATTATCCTGTCTGGCGAGGTGGTCACACCTCCCTGGGACAGGAAACCTATTGTCCAGGCCTCCCCTGCCGGAGTTTCGTCCAGCAGCAGGAGGCCAGACTCGTGTCTGTGGCAGCAGCATCCATTTTGTGATGCCAGGGCTCTGGAAAGAAGTTACCGGACTAGTCAGAGTTAACATGTCTTTCCCTCTAGAAGGGTGGAATGCTACCCCCGCCGCCAGGATTGGCGGGGGGTAGTATTCCAAGATGTTTGACACCAATCACGACATGTTTAGGTGCAGCCATTCCAAAGTTAGCATTTTACCGCGAGGATATAATGCGCTTAAGAGTATATGGTCAGGCTGCACTACAAACAGCATCAGAGATGGTCTCCGAACGCTGCAGAGTGGCCCTGCTCATGCAGGGGCACCCTCTCACATAGGAACCATGCACTCTGCCTTTAGGATTGATAAGGCCTGCCTTAGGAGTGACTTATAGGTTTATATGTGAGTATGTATTTAGTGATATAGGTAACCTATATCACTGTAAGGGGTGCATGCACCACCTTACCCAGGCTGCAGTAGCAGACCTGTGGTGTCAGTTTGGATGGCCTTCCAGGGGTGGCATAATACATGCTGCAGCCCCTGGCAGGCCTCTGAGGTACCTATGCCCTTGGTACATAGTATACCATATACTAGGGACTTATAAGGGCACTCCAGATCCCAATCAGAGATGTGCCTAAGGCACATGGAAACCTTTTACAGAGAAAGCAGATAGACTGGGGCCCTGAATAGCAGGATCCCAGTCCAACTAAGTCATAAACCAGCAAAACACCATAAAAAAAGTGGGGGCAACCATATAGTCAGATTCCACCTTCCTACATAACCCCCCCAAACGAAAGGAGATAAGGCTAACCTTGGCCAGTTGAGCCTTCATTGACTAAGTGGTCATATAAGGAAGCACCTGCACTAGCATGGTTGCCCCCTGTCTTATGGTCCACTAAGCAATCCCTCACCCTAAGGGTATGAGAGGGTCTCCACCATGGGGAATCACTACCTGTGGTGTGCTTAGGTAAAGTACAAGGCTGGTGAGGTGGCTGAGTAGGGAAGTGAGGCCCTAGGAATGTTGGCCTCAGCTTCCTCAGATCACTGGTCACCATGTATGCCTGTCTTTCCATGACTGAGTTGCACTTTGCTCTAAGGGTCAACCTTTGGCTGCCTACAGCTGGGGGTTGGGTCCCTTTGGATGGACTACTGGAGGGACAGGGCAGGTTTGGAACCTTCAGGTCCCAGGTTTGCCCTTGCCTACCAGAGTCCTTCTGGGGGAGGTCCCTACATAAAGGCATGGGGGATCCCTCAGTGTGTAGAGGAGTTTTCACCTGGCTAGGGCTACTAGACTGGGTGCCCCTAATCTGCTGATGGGGGGTCCTCTGGACAGGGGGCCCTGGGGGTCCACTGACCTCCCTGACCTCTGCAGCCCTGGGCTGGCTGAGGCAGGGTAGAGAGGGCAGGTTACCTGCTCCAGACTGGGTACCACCTTGGAAGGGTCCTCTGCCATCAGGGGTGTGGCCAGGCCAGGCCTGACTACCTCTGGGGCAGTTCCTTCACTAGGGGTAGGGTCAGTTCCCTGAGGAGGCTGACCCTTACCTACTGTCTGGAGGGAAGAAGACTTTTCTTCAACCCTTGTGCTCTCTTTTGGGGGAGAGTGGGCCATTCTTTCAGGCTCCATCTCTCCAAATTCTTGGGCTGGGGCTGTGGCCATCACAGCCCCACTAACCTTTGCAGGGACGCCCAACATCCTAAGATGGATTTGGTGTTCAACTTCAGCCCAGGCTGAAATTTCCAAATCATTGCCCATCAGGCAATCTACAGGTAGGGTTGGGGACACTGCCACTCTTTTGGGCCTGTGACCCCCTCCCAGCTGAGATTGACTATGGCCATGGGGTGATCTGTTCTGACACCATCAATGTTGGTCACCTGGTATTTAAACTCAGGTAAAAGCTGGTGAGGGGGGACTAGTTTCCTTGCCACCATGGTGACACTAGCCCCTGTGTCCCTAAATGCCACAGCTTTCTGACCATTAATTATTGGCTCCAATCTGTACCTGCCCAATGCTATGGGACCCATGGTAAAGGTGGCAAATCATATACCACCATCAGAGTCAGAGGAGTCTGTTGAGGGGTCCCTGTCTAAACTAGGGCCCACCTCTGTTCCTCTTGCAAAAGCACCCAACTTTTTGGGTGCACTACTCCCAACTGGAGGATTACTACTGGTAGTACCAGGAGGGGTGGTAGTAGTTGTGGGAGGAACATTTTCTTTATTGCCAATCCTGGGGCAACTGGGATCAGTTTTCCAGTGCCCAGGCTTTTTACAGACATGGCAATAGGGTTTCTTTTCAGGAGAGGAAGGAGTTTGGGACCCACCCCCAGAAGAGGAATTTTGGGGCCCTGTAGGGGACTTATCCTTAGATTTATCCCCACCTTTCTCTTGGGACTTAGTAGAATCTTTCTTCTGGTCACCACCCTGATTTCTAGTTTTTACTCTGGTTCTGACCCATTTGTCTGCCTTCTTTCCCAATTCTTGGGGAGAGGTCAGATCAGAGTCCACCAGATACTGGTGCAAAAGCTGGTTTTGACAATTATTAAGGATCTGCTCCCTCATAATCAAATTGTACAATCCTAAAAAGTCATGCACTTTGTTGCCATGTATCCAACCTTCCAGAGCCTTTGTAGCACAATCTACAAAGTCTACCCAGTCTTGAGTCTGTGCTTTTTGGGTGTCTCTGAACTTCAACCTGTACTGTTCAGTGGTTAGGCCAAACCCATCAATAAGAGCACTCTTCAAGACCTTGTAATTATCAGCATCCTCCTCTCTAACAGTGAGGAGCTTATCTCTACCTTTGTCAGCAAAGGAGAGCCACAAGATTGCCGCCCACTGCTCCTGAGGGACCTTCTGTACTTTACAGGCCCTCTCCAGTGCAGTTATCCATTTGTGGATGTCATCCCCACTCTGGTAGGGAGGGACAATCTTGTTTAGGTTTCTATGGTCATAAGACCTCTCCCTATCTCTAGGGATATTGCTGCCACCATGGGACTCTAGTCCCAACTTTCTTCTCTCTCTAAGGAGATCTAGGGATTCCCTATCTAAAGCCAATTGCTTTTTCTGATTTCCAGCTGAGTTTCCTCATACTGGACCAGTCTGGCTCTCCTCTCATGAGAGGATTCCCTCCTGTGAGAAGAGACAGAGCTCCCTATAGAGGTGCCAGAGTGGTTAGACTCCTGAGAAGGAGATCTAGACTTCCTGGGCACACTCTTAATCCTTCCTGGGGGGACAAAGAGGGTGTCATCCTGATCATCCTCATCATCGTCCACAGGAGGGATTGGGTTATCCAGGTCAGGGTCATTGTCACCCTCCTGGCCAGTTTCAGAGGGGGGGCTGGGGGTATTGGTACCCCTGGCCTCCTCCTCTTCTCCTGCCCCACCCTCAGCTCCTACCCCTTCAGTCCCTACAGGCTTACTAAGGTCATAAGCCACCAACGACTCCTTGAGGTGTTGGGTGGTGGGGCTTTGGCCTGTCCTTATTTTTCTCAAGTTACATAAAGCTCTCAATTCCAAGAATGGGAGTGTATCATACTTGGAGGGTGGAAGCTCAATGGCTTCCTGCAAGGATTCTTTGGATCCTGCCCTTAAAGACATTACTAGTGTGGTGTGGTGTATGCACTACCTACTCTAGTGTGGCCTACTAAACTCTCTTGAGTTGTAGAAAGGGTTGTGCTATCCCTTAACACACAACTCTAAGTTCAGTAGAACTTACTGTATTCTTAAGCTTAAATTATATGTACCTGAGGTACCTTTAGTGGTTTTCAGTTGATCAATTCAATTGAGATTATCTGGTAAAACAATAGCAAGCTGGAATCCCACACGCTGCACACCAATGTGAGAAGTTGGCCTCGTATATGCTGTCCACTAATTATAGTGGGCACCTTGCACCAGTCCAAACAACCCCTTATTGGAGATAGGTTAAAGACAACCTTTATTGAAAGCTATCCTAGTGGTAGCTATGGAGAGCAGCCTTCAGGCTAAGTCTTGAAGGAATGTAAAGCAGCTTGTTTTACCAGTCTATAATCTCTTGAGTGACCAAATGAAAGAGCACCACACCAGGTATATATTCAAAATATATGTATTTATTGCTAAACACACCCCTCTAGTCTCTTTATGAGGCTAGAGTTCGAAGTACATAAGTTATAAGTTATTAAATCACAGTAATAGCACAAATACACGTTTGGGCCCTAGGGGCGTACCAAACCATATACCAATAAAGTGGTATGCGAACCACGACTGAACTAGACACTAGGCCTCGAGCCTCTAGAAGTGCTTGGACCACAAGGAACCACCCAAGGTAGTGACACAGGGGACCCACGGGAGACGCGTGCAGTGTAAATACACAACCGCGATACGCCGTTAACTTCTATGGAGAAAGTCGGGATCGGGAAAATAGAGGAAAGGGACACTTAAAAGAGGACTAGGACAAAACCCTTTGAGATCTAGGACTTTGAAGAGTCTCTACCCACGGGAGCACTGGAGTACTCGTGTTACCTCACCCAGGGAAGCCGGGTGCATAGGTGCCTTTCGGGGTCGGGTTTCGTCGTCGATTCGAATGGCGATCTGCTGCAAAGTGCTGCTGGCGGCCAAGAGAAAAGTGTCCGGGTGGATCCAAGAGTGGATCAGAGTTCTGGTGAACCTGAAAGCAGAGGGGACAGAGTCTGGGTCACTAGCCAGTGACCAGGAAGGCGATGGACAGATGCCCACCGATGTCGAGTGCTTCAGGTGCGTTGACGGTCGTCTTGACTCTTCAGCCACGAGGTCCGGGAGGCGTTGTCGGCGACCAGGAGCAGGATTCGGGCTGGTACACGATGTCTGTCGAGTACTGAGGTGTCGGCGACCGGATTGGACCCAACAAGCCTTGACAACGGCAAGTCTCGATTAAGATGTAGATCGTCGATGGTGCAGACCAGCAAAGTCTGTAGAACTCACCCAGCAAGGGTAAGTGAGAGCAGGCCTGGAGCAACCAGAGTGCCAAGTAGGAAAAAGATTGGCCTTCGTTAAGGGCTACTAGCCAACGGGCTAGCGACCGCAAAGGAGCCTCGTGACGCCGCACGTGGAGCTGGCTCACAGGACACTCGTGGAGTGGGGGCCAGTGATCTTCGGTGCAGGTGGTGCTGGAGGCTAGGGCTACTCGGAGTCCAAAGCACGACTTCTTGGGAGACCCAGAAGATGATGCACTTGCAAATGTGCTCGGTGTCCAGGGGTCACGGTCTCAAGTCACCCACAATAGCCACGGGCCTCAGCTTTGCTGGGGACTCAGGGTAGCCTCGGGGAAGTCTGAGAATCCACCTCTGGTGATGCGATGACTTCGGCGTCCGACGGGAGCTTCAGAAATGCGAACCGGACAGATGCTTCTTTGGTGCCTGCCAAGCAGGGGAGTCACTCCTTGACCCCAAGGGAGAGTCTTCAGTCCTCTAATCTTGTCGTAGAGCGTCGAAGGTCCAGGATTCAGTTTCAGAGTTTCGTCCAGGTATAATCTAAAGTCCTAAGGACTGGGTTCCTACCTTTATTCTAAAGATAGGGGTTGGACTACTCTGTGGCCCCACCTATGGGTGGGTCAGGGCAGAGGGGTGGCTACACCCCTTTCCCTTTGTCCAGTTCGTGCCAAAGCAGGGGCTGCAAGCCCCTGATCCGGTTTGAACTGGGGTATGCACTAGGGACACCAAATGTGCCCCCAGTGCAGGACTTCAAAGCACCCGAAAGTGCTCCCGCCCAGCCCCAATACACATTATCCTGTCTGGCGAGGTGGTCACACCTCCCTGGGACAGGAAACCTATTGTCCAGGCCTCCCCTGCCGGAGTTTCGTCCAGCAGCAGGAGGCCAGACTCGTGTCTGTGGCAGCAGCATCCATTTTGTGATGCCAGGGCTCTGGAAAGAAGTTACCGGACTAGTCAGAGTTAACATGTCTTTCCCTCTAGAAGGGTGGAATGCTACCCCCGCCGCCAGGATTGGCGGGGGTAGTATTCCAAGATGTTTGACACCAAACACGACATGTTTAGGTGCAGCATTCCAAAGTTAGCATTTTACCGCGAGGATATAATGCGCTTAAGAGTATATGGTCAGGCTGCACTACAAACAGCATCAGAGATGGTCTCCGAACGCTGCAGAGGGGCCCTGCTCATGCAGGGGCACCCTCTCACATAGGAACCATGCACTCTGCCTTTAGGATTGATAAGGCCTGCCTTAGGAGTGACTTATAGGTTTATATGTGTGTATGTATTTAGTGATATAGGTAACCTATATCACTGTAAGGGGTGCATGCACCACCTTACCCAGGCTGCAGTAGCAGACCTGTGGTGTCAGTTTGGATGGCCTTCCAGGGGTGGCATAATACATGCTGCAGCCCCTGGCAGGCCTCTGAGGTACCTATGCCCTTGGTACATAGTATACCATATACTAGGGACTTATAAGGGCACTCCAGATCCCAATCAGAGATGTGCCTAAGGCACATGGAAACCTTTTACAGAGAAAGCAGATAGACTGGGGCCCTGAATAGCAGGATCCCAGTCCAACTAAGTCATAAACCAGCAAAACACCATAAAAAAGTGGGGGCAACCATATAGTCAGATTCCACCTTCCTACAACAAATATGACACTACGTTACATTTCATATTTAAAAACATTTAAGACATATGAGCAAGCTCAAATTCCAACAAAGACTAGAAAGAATAAGTCAAAGAAAAAGAAAAAACGGAAAAAGAAACCCAAGGGAAAGGTTAGAAAGGTACACCAATAAATCAGGAGTATGTAGGATAGAACTCAAACCCTGGGAGAAAGTTTGCCAAACAGTACTGTATTCAGGTCAATAAGAAACTCGAATTCATTAGTTGGCACAATCAGATGTGGACCTGATACTCAAACTTTTTGTAAAGAACACTTGTTTGGTCATAAAAAAACGGTCTACGCGTTTCAAACCCCAATTGTGTTTTAACCGGGTTATCCTCAGGACCTGGAAAGAGAGCTGAAAAACGAAAAGGAAAAGGTGCATGTGTTACCATCAAATCAATCTTCAAACACTCCAACACACTTCAGCTATGCTTAAGGTTTAACCAATTTACCTTGTGTAGACTTTATCCTGGCACCAACTGTGCCACTCGACAATATCACGACTACCAATGTCAATACAACTGTCACTATCTATACCAAAAAGGAAAAGGAAAAACTATAAATTTTGAACCTGAACAACCTCAAAGCAATCAGGCAAAAAGCTGTCTCTGACTTACTTAAGGATTGAACGTAGATCTTTAAAGATGGTTTTGATCAAAACGGCAAGGACGAGCTCCAGCGAACAACCTTACAAGGAAAAGCAGAAAAGCGGGACTTAAGACCAAAAAGTCGTCCGACATTTGTTACCTCTAGATAGAGATTTCTGCTCTGTGCACACAAATCAACATACCTTTAAGATATGCCGTGATGGCCCGAGATTGAATCCATACTCTTTGTCACCGTCACGCGACCATGCGTGATTATCAATTTAGAAAATGCAAAGAAGACGATGAATTCAAACCGTCATCATTTCGCATACTGTCTGACGAACCTTACCAAAATGCCACTGGTCAAGTAGCCAATCTATTCTTACCTCACGCTTCTGTTTTTTGAAAACGCATACACTCGCCCGTCCGGTTCGCGGCCAGCACCTCCAATGCAGCCAGTGGCGCCTTTTTTATGACGGCAGCGTAATTGGCTTCACGCATGACGTTTAGTTTGAAAAAACGTTATTGTCTCATAACGCATGAGACATTACGTGAGTGTT
Organism: Calotriton arnoldi; assembly: GCA_963921515.1. NCBI lineage: Eukaryota > Metazoa > Chordata > Amphibia > Caudata > Salamandridae > Calotriton > Calotriton arnoldi. The sequence continues at coordinate 1,521,968 of CAWUFW010003755.1, read as the reverse complement.
GACAAGGTCAGCCTAGCTTGCGATTCAATATCAATCTTCCTATGAGGATAGTAATGCCACAACAAGGCAGTAACGTAATGAAGGTTGTAAAATCGATTTAACAACGGTGCATCATGGGTGTTGTATGCATAAATGGCATTTGTCCAGTGCCCTGTTTTTAAAAAAAAGGGGGGGTAGAAAAAACCGAAATTCTACTTGACAGTGCTGGTGGCAGCGGTCTTTGGACTGCTTGTAATTCTTCTGTTGTTGACTTACAAAGCAAAAGTGCATCGTGCTGCACCCAAATTCAAAGCATTTGGACAGTAACATAAGTATGCGGCCATGGCAAACAACAATTTCGATCACACCACGCAATGGCAAGTTGTTCATTTCTTGTTCCGTGTGGCCCAGACCTTAAGTCCATCATTCAATTTTTCTGTGGACACGTTTTTTGCAATCAGCCTTGTATTATAATGCGAGCAAATGTTACAAATTGTAGATTTCTGAAAGTTCATTTAGGCCATCCACGGCTGTGTTTTACTTAACTATAAGCATAGCTTCTCTTTGTAATAATGCTCTCTCCACATCACCACCTCGTGGATTAATTTCAATTTTTGAAAGAATCGTCCATTTTAAATCATTCACAGTATGATTTTTCAACATCCAATGATTCACCAGGGGCACATTGGCAGTTTGTTTTCGAATTCGAGACATGTGTTGTATCATGCGTTGGCGGGCTTCCTGATTTGTTTTACCAATGTATAATTTTGGACATGGGCATTAAATGCCATACACTACATTCTTGCTTTTACAGTTAGTGAAAAAATCGTGTTTCCACTTAATGTTTTTGAAACTGAAGAGTGCACCTTCAATTGTTTGTGAGCAGCATACACACGTCCCGCATTTATGATGTCCACTGATCGGGGGTAAGTTCAATTGTGACCTCAATGTGCTCCTATTTGGTGGTTTATGTCCTGCTGCACGTACAATAAGGTTACCTACGCTTCTGTCCTTTTTCAAAGCAAACAACGGTTTGCTACAAGAAGTGTGTACTTTTTGTACTAAATGCCAGTTTTGGTTAATCACCTTTTTAAGGAAATTAGTACGTGAGCAAAATGTCGTCACACATACCAGACGTTCAGTGGCTTCTTTCTTCTTTTTCTGTAGCAAAACTTCTCTGGGTGTCCACCATGCTCGTTTCATTGCATGTTTGAGAAGCTTTCTGGGATAGCCTTGCGACTTCAATTTTTCAAGAAGGTTGTTTGCATGGAGCATATAATCATCTTTTGTTGAGCAGTTGCGTTTCACCCTTAAAAACTGCCCAACCGGGAGGTTGTCACGCAAACTGCGCGGGTGATGGCTCGTGTAATGGAGGGCTTTATTTCTGTCGGTGGGTTTTATGTGTAGTGAGGTAATCACAGTGCCATGGGAACTGTAAACTTCTACATCCAAGAATGTTATAGTGCTAGGACTCGAATTCAAACTGAATTGTATATCAGGTGTACATTGTTTCAACCAGTTATGAAATGCCATTAGTTCAGTCACTGTTCCATTCCAAATTAGGAAAATTTCATCAATATATCGAACATATGTCGATATTTGATTCCAAAAGGGATTGTTGTTGTAGACAAAATGTTCTTCATATTGTGCCATAAAAAGAACCGCAAATTCCGGCGCAAAGGGACAGCCCATGGCGGTCCCTTTGGTCTGGAAGTAATTGCTGTGCTCAAATTGAAAGTAGTTCTTTTTTAGGGCGAACCTAGCCAATTGCATTATAAACTCACTTGGGACCCTCACAGGTCTAGGTCTCTGTTCAAGAAAAATTTCAATTGCATTAAGTCCTTCCTCTTGCGGTATCTGGGTGTATAGGGGCACCACATCTAAGGTAACCAATAATTGGTTTTCAGGTGAAAATTCCAATGCTTCAATTTTATTCAAAAAGTCTGTCGTGTCCTGTAGGTCTGCTAGGAAGGGTTTTAAGAAAAAAATCAACATATTTTGATATTGGTTCTAATATTGATCCACAACCGGACACGATCGGACGGCCCGGTGGATGTGTTTCATTTTTGTGGATTTTTGGGAGGATGTATAGCAAAGGGGTCCTTGGATATTTTTTATTCAAAAAAACGAATTCCTTTTGACCGATAATCCCTATATCCAAAGCATTCTGTAGAATAGAAATGAGTTCACCTTTAATGTCTGGTGTAGGGTCCGTGGTAATCATTCGGTAGCATTGTGAATCCTGAAGTTGTCTTAAGACCTCTGTCTGGTAACCAACGGTGCTCATGACCACTATCGAACCACCCTTGTCCGCCGGTTTTATTGTTATTTGTTTGTTGTACTAATACAGTTATTGCTTCTTTTTCAGCTTTCGAGGTGTTATATTTTACAAAATCCTTTTTGTTTTCTATTTGTGTAATTGCAGACAATATTGTGCAATCAAAAGTTATTATCTCTTTTGGCACTTTATTCGCAGGTGGACAAAAAGTGGATTTTTCGCGAAAGCTAGTGGCTTCCATGTTAGCTGGATAGTCATTTTCAAGAAAAAATGACTTTAGTCGTATCTTTCTGCAAAACTCAATTACTTCCATTTTCATTTTAACAAGATCAGTGGTTCTAGTAGGGACAAAAGAGAGGCCCTTTTTCAGGCTGGATTGTTCTGCTTTAGCCACTTGTCTGCTGCGGCCTTGAGGCCAAAAAACAGGGTCTTGGGGTTTTCCCCGGGGGTCCCCTTTTCCTTCCGGAAGCGCACCCTGTAAGCCTCGGCATCCATCCCCAGATGATCCAGGATTATGGCTTTGATGTCCGTGTACGGGGTATTTCCGGTTGCATTGGCCACCTGGTAGGCAGCCTGTGCTTCGCCCGTAAGCAAAGGTGCCAAGAAGAAGGGCCATTTCTCAATGGGCCAACCACAGGCTCTGGCTGCCCTCTCAAAATTGAGGAGGAATGCGTCTGGATCCTCTCCTGCAATGTACTTCTGTAGGGATACCCCTGTCGGTCCCTGAGGGTAACTTCTAACCTCTCAGGTTCTAGAGGTAGTCTGTTCCTCTGCTAATTTCTGCAGACCTTCCATTTGGGCCGCCATGGTATTCTTGAAGATATCTCGGTCGGCCTGAGCCAATGTCATTTGGCGCTCCACGGCCCAATCTAACTTCTCCTGGCCTTTAACCAGATGCTGGATAAGGGTGTCCATTATTTCAGTACTAACGGGCAAGTTGCCCGCATTCTCCACCACTTGTGAGCGTTGGTAAGGATCGAGTGAGTCCCACACTAGAACTGGATTGATTATATTTTATTTCCTTGTATACACGTCGTTTTATGCAAAGCCAGAGTTCAAGTGAGGGATAATGCCTCTTATCTTGCGGTTTTGGCCTTGGTTTTCAGACACGTCTTCTTGTGCTTCCTTCGGTTTCCCTTTCCTGGACTCTTGTTCCCTCTGAGGAAGAAAAGGAGAGAAGGCGAAGTGAGGTAAGTGTCTTTGTATGGATATCGCCTTGGGGAAGGGAGTGGAGGATCACCCAGTGCTTAAAAATGAGTCTAAGGACGTGAGGTAGTGCAGGAAGCGGGGAATGAAGCAGGCAGGAGACTTGACGGTTTTGCCCCCCTACTCGCTGGCTTTCTCCCTCCTCCCGACCCACCCTGCGAACCGCTCACATACCTGGGTGAGCCACGCATCTCCAGGAGCGTGGCTGGGCGCAGCACAGTACCGTTGGCCTCCTGGCTCTCCCGTTTTTCTTGCTTCTTCAGTTTTCGGTGTCAGGAGCGGTCTTTCCTCTTCTGGCGTTTCAGTCAGTCTTCCCCTCGAGGTGTGGACGGGTGCTTCTCCTCCGCGTCTTTCGGGTTTTGGGGTCACCTCACGGAAGTCCGGACTGACTCCCTCTACCATTGGCTCCGAGGTGTGATGTCAGGTCTAGTGGCGGCGTCTTCGTAGAAGGAATTCCAGTTAATGGAACCGTGGCGAGTGTAAGGGGCTTTCGCAGCCGGCATGGGACTTTGTACTATAGTCCAGGCTGATTGTTCATCCGGCTGAAATGAGAGGAGAGGATCCTGTTCAGGAGGTACACTCCACCAGTCAGTCATAACGTCTGTTCCCTCCCAGGGGACACAGGAATCATGACACCATCCCTGTGGTTTTAGCAATTCCCAATGGGTTGCAAATTGCGACTTACCTCATGAATATTGATGCGGTAGGCCAACTGCGACCCCATTAGGAATCGCTCGATGTATCTGGCACACATTAGTACATCGCACTTTGCGACTTCCTAATTACGAATCACAAAAAGTCACAACTAGGAACTTGCAAATTGAAGCGGTCTTACATGTGGCCACAAATTCCATGCCATGCCTAAATCCCTGTTTGTGCATGGGATGGAATTATGAGTTTGGTTTTATCTAATGCATCCAATAATTATCGGATGCATCAAATAACCCAACATTCGTCAAATTTCAGCAGGTCAAAGCTACTGAAATATAACAGGGTGAAAACGTGCGGAATGTACCATATTATGTAGATTTTGGTGCGTTAAACACCAAAATCCACATGTTATTCCCCATAGTTATGCTGAGTTACGGAGACCTGTTGAGCCCACAATTCTTTGTTTCCTTGTAGGCATACCGTGCCCTTTTCAGGCGGTGCCTGGCTCCTGCAGTAATTGGCAACACATTTTAACAGGTTTATACCCATTTTAAAGGATTTTGTGTTCACTTTTCTTACTTTTAGTTGTTTAGCTTAATTTTGCCAATATCTTATCGTCCTCAGGGGAGCCTGCTGGTCAGTAAGTGGGGCTGCTGTACTCCATTTTGTGTTCTTATTTCCCCATCTGTTCGGCCACTTGCTTTACAGCGTCAGACCATTGGCCACACCCCCGGTTACGCCTCCCTCCAATGGAGGGCTATTTGAAGACACTCTCAGCTGGTCCGCACAGAGGACATGTGCAGCGAGGGCACTGCTAGCGCGCCAAAGGCAAGCCCGTCTGCACGTGTCCGCGCCTGGACCGCTTCTAGCGCCATACCCCCTGGCCGTTCACAAACCGGTAGCCCCCTTAAAAGGTATTATTCTTGGGAGGCTCTGCTATCCCTTAACACCGAAAGCAAAAACAGCTGCGGTATGACAATTAACCCAGTTCTCTTGGCCACTACTCTTACTCCGACCTGCTAGGGCTGCCTTAACTCGCTGAGGAGCATACTCCAGGTTGAAACAGAAGCCTGGTCCATGGACCATGTTTGCCGCCCACAACATACAGAGGTTCTTACCCACTGTAGGTGTCTGAGTACCCTTCTAAATGCAAGGTCGCCCATTAAACATAATACTGGATTTGCATTGTTTTTCGAACATCACAATCTTGATATTGTATTCATTTCTGAAACCTGGGCTGACTATACTTCAGGCCCAGACCTAGTGTCAGCAGTTCGAGCTGGCTATTCCATTTTCAGAGCCGACAGGCCACTCAAGAGAGGTGGTTTTCAAGTTATGCCCTCAAATGTCTGAGAGCTCTCTCTGTCTAAAACTCAGTCTTGGAACAGAATATTGGTTACAGACCCCCTGGTCCTAGGCTCTCTTTTACTCAAGAGATAACTCCCCTCTTAGAAACAGGCTTATATTCACCTGATTTCAGCATGCTAGGGGACTTCAATTTTTACTTGGGGGCACCCATGGATAGGGACACTGAGACATTGCTGGATACTATGTCATGCCTAGGGCTTGTGCAGCTGGTGGGGGGCTCCACCAATTGTGCAGGCCACATGCTAGATGGAATTTTTTCCAGCAATCCTTTGATGACCCTGAAGAATATTCTTCCACTGTGCTGGTTGGACCATTATGCTGTCCTATTTAACATAAAAATCAATCGGGTCAATTCAGGTCCTACTTGATGCCACTCCTCTCATACATATCAGGCTTAGCATAAAATTGAACCTGACCAATTAAGCCAGTCTCAAATTAACTCTCAGCCCAACAGATCCAATGACCTAGAACTTTTCACTCGTAACAACGATAACTGGATCTGCTCTGCAGCCCATGCTTTAGCCCCTGGCAAGGCAAGCAACTGTGGCAGAGCCAAGCCAAACCCTCTGCCCCATGGTTCTCAGTTGGACTGAAGAATCAAAAACTGATTTGTAGGAAACAAGAAAGACTATGGAGGAAAAATTATAGTCAGGCAGATAAAGATAATTATAAGCAGTGTATTGCAGTTTACAAATCCATGCTAGGGGAGGAAAAAAAACAGTATTTTATGCAGGAAATAGAATCGCCTGAAAACTACACAAAAGAACTGTTTTTGCAGCAAAGAAGCTCTCAAATTTCTCATTCAACAACATACAGGAAGGTAGCATGTCCTTTTGTAATTCTTTGGCCACATTCTCCTAAAATAAAGTGGAACTTATTTTTAGCAAGTTCGCTGCATTGTCCACTCTCTTAGCGAAGGAAGACAGGTTGAGCCTCCAAGAAACTGTGATAGCCACCCTTGCAGAGTTCACCTCCCTTAACAACCAATAGGTGAGAGAACTGATTAATACTACTAAATCCAATTCACCCTATGATTCATGTCCCGTGACTATCATGCAATTGGCCCCAGATGTCATTGTTAGCAACCTCGCCTTCATTTTTAACAAAATTATTATCACTGGACAATTCCCCACACTTTGGAAAAAAGAATCAATTCTACCTTTATTAAAGAAGCCCAGCTTGGATCCCAGGGACCCTAACAGTTATCGCCCTATTTCTAGGCTCGCTTTTACTGCAAAATTTCAAAAGGTCTTGAATAATCAACTGGCCAGGAGCTGTCATAGCACTGAAACCACACTGATAATGGCTACCGAGGAGATCAGATGCACTCTGGATAAGAGAGAGCGTGCCACTCGTATACTTTTGGACTTATCTGTGGCATTTAATACGGCCAATCATGCACTTTTGGTTGACCTTTTAGATCGTATTGGAGTTACGGGAATGGCCTTGTCCCTTCTGAGGTCCTTTTTGAGTGAGCAAGAACAGACAATGTCTTTAAAAGAGTTTGAATCTAGATCATGTTCACTGGCTTGTGGAGTTCCGCAGGGGTTTTCATTGAGCCCGATACTTTTTAACGTATACCTCACACCCCTTGCTGCTCTAATTAGTTCATTTGGATTCTCCCTAGTATCATATGCCCATGATAACCAGATTGTGGTTTCTTTTTCTGACTCCTCTGACAGCACCACCCATAGACTTCCCAACTGTATGCTTGCCATAGACAATTGGATGGATAAAAATTGTCTAAAGTTAAACTCCAGCAAGACGGAGGTCATCCTTTTTAGAAAGGATACCTCATTTTGGACACCTTCCTGTGGGCCACTGGAACTAGGTCCGTTGCCTTCACCAGCCAAGAAGATAAAGAACTTGGGTGTTCTCATTGTCAGGGAACACGCACGACATCCACTGCCAGGCACCGGGTGAAGGAGCCGGTGCCGGCGCTCTGGAGAACTTCATTTCCCAGCAGCAGCGGACGTCTGACGTCAGACACACCATCGTGCGTGACGTACAGAAACCCAGAAAAGAAGGAGAACTGGCAGGAGAAGCTGCCGATTATTTTGTGGTTTCCTGACGGTTGGTGGCAGTGTTTCTCGGCAGTCCTTTGGTATTCCTGGTCGGGTAAGGGTGCCTTGCGGCACCGCTTTGCTTTCTCTGTATATCTTGCCCGAGGAGTTATCGATTCGAATTCTCTCGGAGAGTCTTTTCAGTTTGGCTCTTATCTGCATATTTCCCTGCGTTGGCGAGTCCTTTTGCTATTAGGGCTCATGCGAGGGAATATTGCAGCTTTGTTGAAGTTGCATAAACCTTTACTCATTATTTACGAAATACAATACCTGTTGGGGGCAATCTTCCTTACTTCCCTGTTGGCGAGTCCAATGCAGTGACTCATGCAGGAAGAGTATTTGTTTTGCCTCATTTGGATATCCGGCTTTGTTGCCTACGGAGAGTGATTTCTAACTCTCTTAACTATTGTTTGCTACATCATATGTGGTATACTTTATTTTGCTGATTGAAGAACCGGATACAACCACATACGTTATTTCTCTGGATGTGATATCTTGGTTTACTGTATAAGGAATTTACTCTTCTCATTACCAAGATGGGGTAAACTTTATTGCTTGCTTTGTTATTACGTTGAACCTTTCTACTACAAACATTGATTTGCTGTTTGGCTACGTTTTGTGTTTTCCTTTCAACAGGGGTGGTCAGCAGTAGGTGGTCCTTCCTATGGAAGTTTCCTGTCACCTTTCACTGATACTAAGGGTAGGTGTAGAATTCTAGTGTTATCTACATCACATACTACAGGGGTGTTTAGTACAGATAGAGAACAGAGAGTTTATGTATTCTTCTGTCTTGCTCTTCCAGTATACAGTGTAAAGAATTGAGGTCACCTGCTCACCTCCCCTGTCCGCGAGAAAATATTTTCTTTTCTTACAGGTAGTTAAAAGGATGGGTACATATATTATTTGAGGGAGTTGTTATAGTTACCTCACCAGGTTGGAAGAGGATTACAATATTTCCTTTTGTGTTTACAGGTCTCCCTCCCTGCAGTCCCCATCCTTCCCTTCCCCCGCTTGACCATCCTAAAGTCTGTGTATACTCATATCCAGACTTGGGGCTGTTGTGAGGTGGACCCCTTTGAGCATCGGTTCGAACCTGAGGATACGATTGGTCTGGGACACTCATGGACAAGCTTGTCTTTGGGGATCAAGTTAACGCAACTATCTCCGCTTCCTTTTATACACTCAAGTTAGTGAAAATGATCATTCCTTACATCCCTCCATCTTTGCAGAAAACAGTAGTGACAGCCTTGGTTCTGTCAAAGCTGGATTACTGCAACAGGCTCTACCTTAACATGCAAGTGCAGTTTATCAAAAGGCTTCAGTCCCTTCAAAATGCTGCTGCCAGGCTTTTGTTGGAAATTCCAAAATTTCAGTCTGCCAAACCTGCATTACAGAAGCTTCATTGGCTCCCAATCAAACAAAGAGTCAGTTTCAAAGCCCTTTTTTTTATCACCTTTTGGGCTCTGCATAATCTTGGGCCAAATTTTCTTAAAGACATATTCAAGTGGTATCATCCAGAGAGTCTCCTCCGCTCAAGTGCGGCCAAGTACATGGTTGTTCCAAAATTCAAGCGCGCCTTCTGAGGTGGTAGGAGCTTTGTGACAGGGGCCTCAAAATTGTGGAATACCCTTCCTTTGCACATTAGGTCTATGACTGACCTCATGTCCTTTAGCAAGGCTCTGAAGACATGGCTTTTTATTTATTCATTTAGTTGGCCTATCTCTGTGACTCAACAGCACCTAGAAGCCTCTGGCCATTGTTTGCGCCTTATAAAAACTTTTAACATAACATAACATATCCTCATAATGGATGTTATTTATTGCACCCAACAAATAACGTATCACATTGTATTTTTATTAATCAGGGGTGATTCATAGCACCTCAACTTATAATCAGGCCCATAGTTTACTTTGTCTAATAATTTTAGACCTAGACAACAATAACCAAACCATATTACATCTCAGTAGAGGTTTGGAGAACAGTTCCCACAACGTGTCTCCATGCTTACTGGCTACACTTGACAAAATGAAAAACTACTATTTCAAGTATAGGGAAGGGAGAAGCTATAGTATATGAAGGAGGCAGAAGATTTCCAAGCTTCGGACCAGTTACCAGATCTCTGATCAAAATCAACTGAGGTAGATCTGGACCAGGGTGTTTTATATGAATGCGATATTTCAGATGAACTTTGTTAGCATTTTTTTTCCATCTCACTAAATTCTTTGTTTCCACAATCTTCCCAGTGATGCTAGTGAAAGCCGAGAATTACTTACTGGTAATCTTTATTACTAATAAGGTTGCTACCTCCTCCAGTCAGGAAAAATAAATCACAAAATATTGGCAACAAAGCACCATCCATTACCCTCCTAGACACCGCCCATTCCCCTCCTGGACACCGCACATTCCCCTCCTGGACACCATGTATTGATTAGTTTCTCCATCATCTTCCTGTCATTCCAACAATAACAATGGCCAGAAATTTGGAGGGGTGGGTGGATCTGAATGAGTGGAGTAAGTATGCTAGAACTAAGAGTAATGAAAATTACTGGTAAGTAACCCTATACATTACTGCTACATCCTGTGCCCTCATCCCGCTCATTACTAATTAGGAATACCAAAACAATTTAAGGACTTTATTCAAACACCATAAGTGCCAAAATAATTCACAGGACACTAAGGGGCCGATTTATTATTATTTGGCGCAATGCACAGCAAGACAACTGCTGCACTGCGTCAACTGGAGAGGGCAGGAATTTGCCATATCTGCTAAGATATGGTGACTTCCTGCTCTCCCTCTGCTCTGTCACACTTGTGGCTGCCAAGCGCTAATGGAGGCACCCTTGCACCTTTACTCCATAAAACCAATCCTGGGTGCCTGTGTTACACCCAGGATTGGTTTTGTGCAGTAATGAATACCTTCCTGCACAAAAACAATCCTCTGAGGTGTTTTCCTCTTTCTATGTGCTGTGGAATAAAGCACATGAAGATAGAGGAAAAACAAGGAGAAATAAATATATTTCTCCTTGTTACTCCTTCCCGGTGAAGCTGTACCATTTGGACGCATTTTTAGGTTTCCTAGTGTTAGTAAATCTACAAATGCGCCAAAAACCATGGGTGGATGCATGGGAACACCTACACTCTACACTCTACGAGGGATGTTTTCTCAAGGCAGAATAATGTAAGGCAGCGACTTACACTGTCTTGTGTTAATCCAGATTTACAATGCCACGCAAGGTAAACCTAACTTGAGGTCTTGTGTTGCCCTTGTGTCACCCTGCTTGACGCAAGGGCAATGACAGCTCTTGATAAATCTGGCCCTATTTGACTTCTACACCCAGTTTTGTTTTGAACCTCCATAACAGAACTAATTTTAGAACACCATTCCTCAACGTCTTGGCATCATGCTCCATTCCCTCAAGTCTGTAATGCTGCACAACAGTATTGGTGGTAGTCCAAATTGCTGCTTACAGCGATTGGACAGTGGACCTCCAATGACGTAGACCCGTGATGCTGCCAGACTTTTCCGTAACCTCTCTAAATGCCCATCAGGAAAGGTTGATCAGTGATGAAATATGCCAGAGAAATAATAGACCAGATCCACCTACTAGTAAGCATTGATGAAGCCAAGTTGCTGCCCAACAGATCTCTAACAGTAGAGCCACATTGATCATAGCCCAAGATTCTGCCAGACTTCTCATTGACTGAATGTCTTCTGGAAGAGTCTGATTAGTGACTGAATATGCCATATAAATAGTAGACTTGATCCACCAGCTAATAGCATTGATGAAACCTCTTTCCTCTGACTTGAGGCACAAAACGTCACAGACAGGGAACCACACTTTTTAAATGAAAATAATGTTGTGATAAATGCACATAACGCTCTCTTCACATCTAGGAATTGTACTTTTTCTTTCTCAGGAGAGGAAGGACATGGGAAAAAATCAAGCAAGATTATTTATTGTGCTCTGTTAAGTGCTGTAGACATCTGAGGACAAGTAGGATCTAATTTCAAAATCATTTTATCTTCAATCACAGATAGGGAGGATGACAAAACAATGATTCTAACTTCTTTGCTCTTTTTGCTTATGCTATAACCATGAATATAACCGCCTTTAAGCTGATATAAGCTTATTCAAGAGGCTCAAATGGCTATGTTCCTGCAGAGTCTTTAATACTTATGTCACATAAATGGGGGTGAGAGGTTAGACTTTGCCCTCTACAGGGTCACTTCAAACATTTTGCCTTCACTCTCCTGTTTCCCGATCCCATTTTTGTTGGCTTTTAGCAGTCTGTGCACTTTTCCATTTCTAACCAGTGCTAAAGGGCTTGTACTCTCTCCTTAAATTGTGGTACAATTGGCCCACACCTGATTCGCACATTTTATTTACTTATAAGCCCCTAGTAAAGTGGTAAAACATGTACCCAGGGCCTATAAATTAAATGCTACCAGTGAGCCTGCAGCACTAATGTTGCCACCCACTTTAGTAGCCCTTTAAAACGTGTCTCAGGCCTGCCATTGCAGACTTCAGTGCAGTTTTAAACTGCCATTTCAACCTAGCAAAATAAAACATTTTGCCAGGCCTAAACCTCCCTTTTTAATACATATGTCACCCCTAGGGTAGGCCTCAAACAATATATAGGGTAGGGTTTTGTATATTTTAACATTTGGACATGTACTTTTATGTTTTACATGTTTTACATGTCCTGGTGGTGAAAAACTCCTAAACTCATTTTCACTACTGCGAGGCCTACCTCTACCTTAGGATAACATTGGGTTACCTCACCACACTTAATAAGTGATAACTTTTGATTTGGGAGTAGGTAGGAATGTCATGTTTACACTCAAATGAATTTAGATTTAAAATCCTCTTTAATGGTAAAGTCGGACTTTAGATTACAATTTTGAAAATACCGCTTTTTTAAAGTTGCCATCTTCCTGCCCTAATCCTATTGAGGCTTCCTGGGAGTTTCCAGCTTCAGGGCCTATTTATTGCTCCCCATCAGGAATGTGTATTGGGCCCAGACACTGAACAAGAGGACCTGACTGTGGAGGGCCATTCTGCCAGAATGGGAGGAATGGAGCTGATCCCTGTCCCACTTACATTTCAAAGGAACTGCCTCAGCACACTCACAAAGAACTTGACACCAGGCGTTTGTCACCCCATACATCTTGGGACCTGCAAAGGGAAATTCGAGAATTATCTGTGAGGGGGACACTCCAGAAGTTTCTTTCAATTCAGTGATGACACCAGGCATAAATAGTGGACCCTCAGACCAACTCTTCAGTTCCCTCCTGAACCTGCGGAAGACTACAGAAGAACTGCTTGTACTCCAGAGGAATGTACTTGAGGCCTGCCTTGTTTCTCAGAGGACTCACCTGCTGCTTAAGGCCTGCCTTGTTTTTCAGAGGAATGCCCTGCTACTACCAGAGGACTGCCCTGCTGCTTGAGGTCTGCCTTGTTCTTCAGAAGACTGTCCTGCTGCTTGAGGCCTGCCTTATTCTTCAGAGGACTGCCATGCTGCTTGAGGCCTTGTTCTGTAGAGGACTGCCCTACATCTGAACAATAAATGGCTCTAATATTCCCTGTTACCCTTCATTATATTCACAGCACTTTATTTTTACGGTTGTGTTCAAAATAAAAAGATGTTTTAAAACAATATATATTTCCAGTTAAAAATGACAGCCCATGCGCTCGCTGTGCTGCGTTGTTTGCACGAGTACTCCCTTCCCATGATGTGCTTGGGATGACAATTCTATTTCATTTGGCTTCGGAATGGGAGACTTTGCTTTCTACTCCCGAAACAGGCGATACCCATACATCGCTCTAATCGGCTATCCTAGTCTTATTATTTATTGCTCAGAGAGACAGTCCCAGTAAATAAAAATCTTCACCCACTTGCCTTCGACTTTCGGGACACACGGAAGCCAATATTCTTTCTTTCGAAAAATAATCTCTACTTGCTATTATTACTCAAACCTTTAAAACTGCATTTCACTTATTCTACAGATTGGATTTTTGTCATTTTGGTCTCATTTTATATAATAGATTTTACTATTTGATTATAAATTGGTGTGGGTTTTTTCTTCTGTTTTCACTTTATTACTGTTTGTGTGCTGCATAAATACAGCACAGTTTGGCCTGACTGCTTTTGTACCAAGCTACTAGAGGGTTAAGTACAGGTTAAATTAGCGATTTTCTGGTTCACCCTGACAAGGACTGTGGTTGTTGCTTGAAAAGGGTTTTCACCACCCCTCGGTCAAAAACCTAGGGGCATATTCACAAGAACGTGTGATAACTACCGCAAGTGTAGCTTAACGCAACCCTTCACATCGCAGTCCATCGCGGGAAAACAACTCTGTGTGAACGTGGTATTCACAACACGGCGGCACCATGCGATAGACACAAGATAACGCATCAAATGAACGTGTTTAAACTAACGCGACGCAGAAAAAACGCGAAACGCGAAAATAGTAGCGATGAGGCCAATCGCGATACAAAAATCAGCGATAACCAGTGAGAGGCCTGCAATACCCAGCGTCCTGCGTGGAAATGCACAATAAAAGCAGAGAAAAAAAATGGTGAGATGACAATGTACGAGCACAACCCCACATCCGTGACGTAGAACAAATGAGCATCGTCCCGCATCAAATAGGCATCTCCCCACAGTCACAATGTACATTGCCATGCAGCCTGCATATAAACTGCGCAAATGCTGAAACATGCATGTAACACACAGTGAAACCGCATCTCCCGCTCACATTGCAGAGGGACAAGCAACCCATCCTACACACAGACGTGTCATGACCATGACCAACAAATCACGAGAGCCTGGACGAATGTAGGGGCAGTGACTCCCGCTTACGTACATGTTGCCCATGTTGTGGGACCTGAGTCACAGGGGGCATCCCTGCATCATGGTGGTACATATCTGAGCCCAAAAGGAGCCCTGTTGTCACCTGCAGGACACAAATGGCAGCCAAAATGGAATGAATCTGGACACATGTGAAACGCCGAAGAGTGGGATTCTCTACTAACTGCGACACACAGAACTGGCAGTTTGAACACGTGACACCCTAAACAGCCTCTCTGCACAGAGGTGACACACCCACCACACATGAACAAATCACAAAAATGTCAGCAATACATGTCGCACTCACACATGTCTGAGTGATGTGCCTGTACAGATGAGAGACATGCACTCAGGGATAGTGTTCTTCCAATGCATTTATTTGCACATGCTTTGCCTGTGGTCATTATGTACTGTCCCAATACTTCCAAGGACTGCCACAATGTGACGTGCTCATGTGAAGAAATTGTCAATGATGGTGTTCCTACGGGCTATTCCTGCTGCGGCTGCAGTGGGCTGCGGTCCACCTGCCTCATCCCCATCATCATCGTCCGGTGCATCTGGCACATGTATCCATGGTGCCCTGCTGCGTACACATATGTTGTGCAACACACAACATGCAACGATCATCTTGCACGCGATGTCTGGGCTGTACAGGAGCCTTCCACCTGTGACGTCCAGGCACCTGAAACGTGACTTCAACACGCCAAATGTGCATTCCACGATGCCCCTGGTGCGTTTGTGGGCCGCATTGTACTGCCTCTGGGCCTGTGTGTTCGGGGCTCGGAGGGGTGTCATCATCCAAGCGCAGAGTGCATATCCTTGGTCACCTGTGACAGTGCAGAGAGACATGAGTCAATAGTTGGTTCGGCATGATGTGTTGGCAGGCTCACTGGTTCATTGGTGTGTGATATGTGTGAATTTGTGATTCCTGCATGACATATACTGCGTGTTGCAAATGAGCGGCATCAATGTGGAATACGTAGCCTCAATGCCGCTTCTCCCTCCCCCCGAGCATATTCATCAGTGTGCGCAGCGCGGTTGCATCACTTGCACCCCTACGGCACACTATTGTCATGCCTGTTTGCGCATGTCCACAAGCCTGACGACGACACAGTGATGTCCTGCGCTGAAGGTGGACAGACACGTGTGTGTAGGGCAATGGGAAAGACAGGGCGGACACAGAAGTAGAGTTCATGCCTGGCTGAACTCGCCATGTGGCCGAGGGTAGACCTTTGGCTCATGCAGCGGAAATAGCGACACACACAACAGTTGGCATGTCTGATCCCTGACCCCCAGCGGGCCTGCGCACCCTCATCTACCCCTCGGCCGAGCCCGTACTCCGGGCGCATGCTACTTGGCAACATTGAATTTTGCGTGACGTGTGGCGCCTACACTACACCTGAGACACACGCATTAGTTTCTTCCCTGGCAAGGCCTAAACTAACCTCGCCCAGAGCCACCTGTGGAATGACCACACCCCTACGCTGGCCTGGCGTACGCCGGGCCAGCCCACTCTGCACACGCTTGCAGGGGGGGACGTCACAGGCTACATTTCCGAGACCTTCCCCACTGGCTGGGGTGACATGGTTGCGTCCACTGTCCACAACACCACCACCACCAGCAGTATATGTCGACATGGATATGTCTGTGGTCTGCATACAGCAGTCTGTCCAGCACTTCCACGCCACACTTGGCATTGTGTGCATTCTCATTCATGGGTCACTTGCCTCCTTCGCACATGCCTGCTTCCCACCGCTCCCCGCATACTGCTATTGTGTTGCTGAGGTGCCATGCCGGTGATGGCTCATGTACATGGCTAGCCCAGGTTTCCGCAGTACATTGTACAGTCGTGTCTGGTGGGTGGGCATGTTGTATGTGTGTTTGTAACATGTGCATTCCCAGGGTTGTGAGTTGCATGGTTGTGGATTTGAGGTGTGTGGTGTGTTTATTTGGTACTTACCAACGAGCACTGCATTTCCATAGGTGCCATCCTGGAAGCGCCAGTTGATGATGGACTGTCGGAAGATGTATGAATCATGCACACTGCCTGGGTAGTTTGCGACGACATTGGTGAAGAGTCCCCGGTGGTCGACTATTGCCTGCACATTGATGGATTGCGTGTGCTTTCTGTTGCGGTAATTGTGTGCAGTGTCGGCAGGGAGCACAATTAGGACATGTGTGCAGTCAATTGCCCCCAACATGTGCGGGAAGCCTGCTATGGCGTAGAAGCCTTGCTTGGTCTCCAGTTGCTCCTGCGCAGTGTGGGAGAAGTATAGGTACTGGGGTACCAAGCTGGTGATGGCATCCAGGACAGGTGTGAGGAACTTGGATAGGGCTGGCTGTGAGACTCCTCCGACTCTGGCAGTTGTTGGTTGGAATGTCCCAGAGGCCAACAGGTGCAGCACGGCCAGCAGCTTTGTCTGAGGTGGGATGTTGGTTGTCCACTGTGTTGGTACTATCAGCCTGTGGGCAATGATGGTCAGGAGGCAGAGGATGGTTGACCTTTTGAGTCTGTAGTGGGCAATGACATTCTCTGGTGTCAAGTCTGTGAGGCTGGTGCGTTTCCTGAAAGTCCGCTGTATTTGTCTGCGCTGCCTCCATGGTGGTCCGGGGGGGGCAGGGAGGGTCCGGGGGGGTGGCGGACCTTGGTGTGGTGGCGGTGGGTGTTGTGGCCCTGTTGGGGCTCCGAGCTGCATGATGAGTAGCTCCATGGCATCTGTTGTTCTTCAGGTGTGGCTGTGGGCTGGGCTCCCTTTTCTGGTGCAGGTTGTCCTCCGACTTTGCACCAGGTCAGAGCAGGTGTTAATTTCCTGCTGCTAACGTGCCTTATCGCATGTTTTGTGGTCTTATCGTGGATCTGGCTGGTCGTTGAGAATGTTGCGTTGTGGTGTTGTCGCGGATTTTTGCACGGGAACGCCTACTCTGCATATCATTAGCGTTAGTTGCCGGGGTCATCTGTGGTGATGTTTTTTGCAGCTGCTATCGCAGGTTAACTGGTGATATCGGCTGTTTGCACCAGCTTGTGAATGGGGCGATTAATTTATCACGACTTTGGCTGCGATAAAGTGCCAATAACTCAGCGATAGCTCCTTGAGAATATGCCCCCTAATTTCTTACAGGGGGTTCTAATCTTTCTTGGATGTTTGAAATAAAAGGTTTTAAGTATTCGTGAGGGATGAGATTCCTCTTCTCGCATATACTTTAATGGATCTCTGAATGCTTTATTTATGCCAATTGAGATTGCTGGATGGACACCGGAATATTCGTACTGAAAGCTCCTCCCCTCCAAAAGACATTGTAAAATAGATGGAAGTTGACAATAAAGAGCTGAAATCAAATGCTTATCACATCAGGGTTGAAAAGTATTCCAATGTTCTGAATAACCTTATACATTGAGGACTTACAGTATTTTTGGATTGCCTCTGCTAGATGTGATGGGATTCCTTCCTTACAACACCTGTCTCTCAGTTTCCAGATGAAAATGATGTCACAGCTTTAGTCTTCAGCATTGGTAACCATGACCTCCTTTGCTAGAAGGTGACTACCATCATCACTTCCTGAGGGAGATCTCTAATTTTCAGCAAGACCTGTGGAACTAGTGAAAAGAGAGGGAAATCATATAGCAGTGACTGTGGCCATTTGATTAAAAAAGCATCCACCCCTATGCACCCCTCTCTGGAAATCTGGAGTAATAATTCTGGATCTGTTATGTTTGGTGGGGGGACTGTAATGTAAAGCATACACCCAAAGTTGGGTCTCTTGGTGCTTGTTTGTTTGATATATGAAACCCCAAATTGCCCATGTACTGAATACTCCCTCACTGTGGTTCCCAATCCTAAGGGACTTGCATCTGTGGTAATGGTACACGTTACCCTAGATGAAGAAGTAATCCCTTTGTCAGGTTCTCTCAATCCAACTCCCACCACAGTTTCTGATTTACACTAGAAGAGACTGCAACTAGTTTGTTGAAGTCTTAAACATAAGAGACCAATGTGAGTTCAGGTGAAAAACAATTGGGTACTAATGAAGATGGGCCGACAACACTACAAGATGCCATCAACCCCTCAAGCTCTCAACCAAAGCCTCACTGTGACTTGCAGTTTGTAGAGAAATAACCTTACCAATTCCTGGATCACCAGAGCACTCTGTCCTAGAAGAAACACCATGCCCTTTAGTGTGTTGAACTTTGCTCCAATAAATATCAACTCCTGCATTGGAACTGGTTAACATTGTTTTTCAATATATGAAGAAGCCATAATGTTCTCATTAGAGCTTTCAACCCTGACAAAGCAATCTCCTTTGATGGTGCATGAAGGCACCAATTGTCCAAGAATGGATATACATTCTATCCCTGAAGATGCAGCAGAGCTACCAATTCAGCTGCTATTTTTATAAATACCTGAGACTCAGGCTTCAATCTGAAGAGGATAATCCTGAACTGAAAATAGAGCTTGTTGAGCAGAACCTTGTGTCCTTCTGATGTGTCACAGCTATCTGCACATGGAAGTAATCATCTATGAGAGTGATTGTTATCAAGAAACGCCCCTCGTAAATAATGTGAGCAATTTTCTACAGAGCCTCCATTTTAAAGGCTATAGTATTCAACCATACGTTCAAAATTTTTAGGTTTATTACCATCCTGAATCCCCTGCAACTTTGGGGGTGACGACAACGAAGATTGTAGAGTATACTCCAGTTCCCTTCACCTTCTTCATAACTAGTACTACCGCTTTTTTTCACTTGAAGCTATTGGATGGATTTCTCTGACCACTGTGTTGATTTGACTCCTGACTCTAGGTGGGGGAGACACACAGGGCCTCATTATGATGTAGTTCGGATCGCAACCGACAGACCATCAGTTGCGGTCCAACTGACATCTGGTGCCGTGGTCTGACCACCGCATTATGATACGGGCGGTTGGAGGCAGCAAGCGGAGGGACCAACCAACGCTTTGGATGGGCTCAAGGAGCCCGTCTGATGGTCATTCGGATTGTGATACCCTACAAGAGGGGCGGTGCCTGCTCAGGCCCCGCTTTTGGGACTACGATGTCCCTTTCAGACAGCCTTTCAATGGTGGTCCGACCGCCGTAGGAAGGCTGTCAGAAACTGACTTTGGGCCCCCATCCCCACTGCGGCCTCCACTATGATGCCTGGGGGCACCTGTGGTGCCCCCCTAAACATCCATGCCCCTTGTGCCAGGCACCACATCAATTTTTCCAGTGCAACTTGTGCTGCGGCCCTTTTCTGGCCGCAACACAAGCTGCAATGGAAAAATTGAGGTTTCTGACTGCCTCATGGGCATTCACGTCCTAATTTTTGGGATGGAACCGCCGACTACTTGTCGGGTTGTTTTCCATTCCGAAACGATGTCGGTCAGACACGTGTCTGACCGGCATCGTAATAAGGCCCCTAGTCTATCAGGAAGTTCTGGATTTGTCCCCTCAACTCGCAATAGTTAGGACTGTGCCTGTTTGTTTACGGAATTCAATTTGTGTTTCTGCTGATACTTCCCCACAAATCCTTTCCCTTGCTCTCGATAATGGGAGGAATACTGGTGCTTCCTTGATGATTGTCCTGATGAACAAGCTCAACTGTGTTGCTCCTTCCTAAATGAAGAAGAGTGCTTGTTCTTCTTAAACAGTTTGAGAAGCTTCTTATCCAACTTGGGTCCAAATAGTTTCATTCCTTGAAAAGGATATCTGAGTGCAGCTGATTTTTGAGCATTCTCAACATGCCAATCCATTAGAATCATATTCCTTCTTGCCAACACCACAGCACCTTCTGTGAAAGCCGTAACAGCATTAAAGTAGACATCGGGCAGAAATTCTACATGCCTCTTCATGCCTTCCAGTAGAACTGAGTCCACAGTTCCGTCTTCAGTTGCCTTAGAGAAGGATTTGAAATTGGATATCAATGGCTGTTATGTGTAAACACCCTAAATCTGAGCTCTTACTAAAAGATGTGTCCCTGAATATGACTTCTTTAAAGATTAATACACTTTTTTGTAATGTCCTTAAATATAGCATCTTCAGGTTCTTCCTGGCAGGTTTCCTACAAATGAATCAATTATTAGAAGACTCTACAGGATTTTATTCCTGTTATGCCACATAATATAATTTTGAAATGAACCTGAGGGCTCTAATCATGCCTGGATCCTCACACAATACAACATCCATCACATGTGGTTAAATAGGCATATTCACTTACATTGACTTTCAGAATTGCCTTTAAACTGTTTCAGATGAGGCACTTGGAAATCACATGAAGGAAAACCCATATTCTGGTGAACATGATCCAAAACTAAACGCAATATTTCCTTTCCAATATATTTTCCTGTCTGATCTTCTGATGTCACTTCCATCTGACTACCAGAATCAGAAGATTAGGAAACTGTCAAATTGTCTGGAATCGACATAGCAGTCTTATCTTTTTTTGGCTTTATCTTTAAAGTGGGCCTGGGAGAAATATTAATTACTCCGGAGTAATTGGAGTTATTTCAGTAATTGTACATTACTCTTGTGATGTGAAATTATCTAAATTACTCAATTACGCCAGTTTGAGTAATTAAGAGTAAAAATCCTACCACAGGAGGACACGAACAGCGAACTAGGGGGCTCATTACGATGGCGGAACGATCGCCACTGCCGGGCCGGCGGTGGCGATCGTTCCGCCATCAAATTGAGAATTACCCACCGCCATATTAGGATGGCGGTGGGTATTGCGGCGGACGCAAAGTCCGTCCACCGCTTTTCCGCTGGTGGCAATCGCACCGATTGCCTGGCGGGCAGAGCAGAGCCACTAATATGGTGGCGGTGCCTAGCAGGCACTGTCCGCCATATTAGGATGTGGGTTTTAGGAGGCCATTCCATGGCGGCGATGCCGCCATGGAAAGGCTGGTGGGGATTGGGTTTGGGGGCACGTTGCGGGCCCCCCATGTGGGGGGGGTGTCGCTGCACTGGGGGCACCCATGGTACCCCCCTGCATTTCCATGCACCAAGTGGCAGGCACCGCATGGTGCCTGCCACGTGGTGCAGGGAAATGTGGTGCAAGCACCTTTCACATTGCGGACGGTGCTGCAGCCAGCAGCACCGCCCGCAATGTTAAAGGCCCAGGATGCACCCGCCAGTATGGCGGTCGCATCCTAATTGCAGTGGTGGGACCGCCGCATGTCTGGCGGGCGGTCCCAATCACCGCTACGGTGTCCGCCCGCCATCGTAATCAGCCCCTATGAGAGAGCAAGTAGCTGCTATTGATTGCTGTTTGTATCCTGTGGCATTTAGTGCTATTTTCTTAGCACAAAATGCATCATCTGGCCCATTTCTAAGAAAATCGAGCAAAATGCAGGATTACGCTTCTCACACAATTATGCCCAATTACGAGTCTTTTTTGGTATTTACGAACAACTACACTAGCGAGAATTACGCCTGTTACACCCATTATAGTTTTGAGAACATGTCTTTTCAATCTATCTTCCCCTGAATCCCTGCTCTTCTTTCTTGCAGTAGAAGAGGACTGAGAAGATGCAGAAGTGTAGTCCGACTCAACATGGTGGTGTATTGCTCCATCACACCACACCAACAACAGTGCAATGATCACCAAATGCAGGTCATAATATCAAAAATCGCCATAGTATCTCCTTCTCACTTCCCTGATGTAGAAATAAAAGTCCACGAATGCTCCATTCACTGAGCATGCACAAGCTTCAGAACCTTGTCTGTCAGCTCCGACACCGCTGCCATGAAGGAGCCTTCACCTCCGACAAAGTAAGTGCACACATTTTTCCAAAACTTTGTTCTAACAGCTTCAAAATTATAAAAAAGATATAGGCCTTGTCACTTCACGTCCTGCAGGAAGTGATTCTCAGTCTGACACCAATCAAGGCCTTTTGTGGTGCTAAGGCCTGAGTTGCCAACGTTAAAAGTTGGGAACTAGTTTTGAGTCTCGACAGCGGCTTAGCATCCTATTATTCTGGGCAAATCACTTATGCCTAAAAAATAAATAAATATGACCTTGTGTAATGGAACTGGTGCTCCTGTAAAGAACTCCAATACCTTCGGGTTGAATTCTTACTATATAACACTGCAAAATAACTATAAT
The DNA here is from genome assembly GCA_963921515.1 of Calotriton arnoldi. NCBI lineage: Eukaryota > Metazoa > Chordata > Amphibia > Caudata > Salamandridae > Calotriton > Calotriton arnoldi. The sequence goes on along the minus strand of CAWUFW010003755.1, from coordinate 1,499,474 downwards.
AAGGTAACATTATTCTAAACATAGCCAGCAAAAATGTAACCAAGAATTATTTTTTTACAGAGGCTCAGGCTCAACAGGAACCCACTGTAAACATGTTAAGTTGAGAGGAATAATGTGACAGACCTAAGCCCTGTTAGGGTCCGACTGACCTGCTTTTCACAGTGTCTCTGCAGAGGCATAGCTTCAGGGGGGTGTTTGGGGTGTTACACCCCCTAATAAGTGTATTGGTTAACAAATAGTTGTGAAGGAGCAGAGCTTCTGTGTTGTAGATCCGTCCTTAAACCTCGAATCAATGGTACTTTTTCTCAGCATGAGAGCGTGGGGGGGACAGAAATCATTGGCTGGTCAATCATTTCAATTCCAATTCACTACGACTCTTAAGAATCACAGACTACCAAATAGAGTTAGTTGATTTATTACAAAGCCAACAATAACTGGACATACAGGGCCAGATGTACAACCCTAAATTGCATGTGCAAACGGGTTAGCGACCCGTTTGCGCATGCAAAAACGAATAGGGCCATGTACAATTCCTATTTAGCGAGTAAATAGGAATTGCGACTCGCTATTAGGAAGGGGCGTTTCAAGGGTGTCCCTTCCTAATAGCGACTCTCTACCCCATGTATGAATGTTTTGCGACCCCAATTGCGGTCGCAAAACACTCGCAATTTACCGCCCTCTTCAAGAGGGTGGCAATGCACTCGCAAATGGGAAGGGGTCCCAGGGGACCCCTTCCCCTTTGCAAATGCAGGGGAAAATATTTTTTAGTGGCAGGCAGTGGTCCCAGGGACCAGAACCTGCCCTTAAAAAATGAAACGAAAACGTTTCATTTTCTTATTTTAAATGCATCCCGTTTTCCTTTAAGGAAAACGGGCTGCATTTTTTTTTTAAAACTGCTTTATTTAAAAGCAGTCCCAGACATGGAGGTCTGCTGAGCCCAGCAGGCCACCATCCCTGGGAGGGCCAGCCATTCCCAATGGGGTCGCAAATTGCGCGTCCCTCATGAATATTCATGAGGCATGCAATTTGCGACCCCATTGGGAATCGCAAACAGTGTCTCAGACACTGTTGTACATGGCATTTTGCGAGTCGCAAATTGCGAGTCGCAATCGAGCGCAATTTGTGAGTCGCAAATTGTCATGGTCGTACATCTGGCCCACAGACACCTCAAGATGAGGGTGTGGAAATACATTGGAACTAATACAAAGCCAAATCTGCAAATGAAATTAAGGCGGTGCAACATTCACAGAATAAGTATTTTGAGTATCAGGATACAAAAGGTTAGGGAACAAACGTCCAGGTTCCCCTGCATTGGAAGTTCGAGGGAATAAAGCATTAATCTGACCCTACACTAGCACTAACGTGACATCCCTAAATAAGCATTTGTGGGCAGGATCAGTTAAGGTGTCAGCGTGTGAGGTCTTCCTAAGAAGTCTCCCCACATCAGTTGGGTTAAGCAGCATGAAGCTACTAAGACAGAGCTCATTCTAAGATGCTCTCTCTCTCTCTCTCTCTCTCTGCAAAGCAGAAGTCCCCGGGGCTCTCTCCCTAGTTACGATACATCAATAGCACAGGTGGTGTCCCAGGATCCTTCGCGGGTCACGCAATCTTGCCAGGCCACCTCCTCATAGGTTTTTTCCATTGGGCAGCGATGCTCCCGAGCTCGGCGAGATGACATTGATTCCCAGGCTCTCTCCAATGAAAAAGTACAACAGTTTTCCACTATCGGTATCAACGTTCAATGTATCCCCTTCTCTCCTTGCCTAACTCCTAAAACAAAGACATTAGTCTAACTAACAAGGATGATTGTTCCACCTGCAACAGAAACGTGAGAAAGAACAGAATCCAACGTGTACGTGCATTTCAACTATTAATTCTAATGCGTGAGCCTACAGGGAAAATGCATTTCAGGCCTACAGAATTTCGTTAACATAAGAGAAATGAAACATGAGCTTTCAAGAATTTACATAGAAAATAAGGCACATTTAATTAATATTTCTACCTACATATAAAATGACACAATTAATAAACACGTTCATCAATAATTGGTTGTCAGTTGCACAACATGAATTCTTCTGTTAGGGTTTCTACTGATTACATTTGATTATTTCACATTAATTCTTCACGTATCCTATATGGTAGCCTAAATACGTCACGTTCATGTTACCACGTTACGAAATTCTAACACTTAGGTTAACACAACATGATAATTGTAAAATGTATCTATAATAGAGTTTAGGGCCCCTGACAGGGGTGGAGGGGGGATGAATGACTGTTTATTACAAGGAGGGGTCCTCAATTTGGGAAGAGGGATTTGCAGTAGGAATGCTCTTACACTTGTCAGGGGCCCTAAACTCTATATAGATCCATTTTACAATTATCATTTCTATTTGCTCTATTTACTTCCTCCCCTCCCACCCCCAACCTTGTCTTCGTTGCTTCTTTCCCTCCCACCCCATGCTCCTTTTGCTTCTTTCCCTACCACTTCTGTGCTCCTGGTGCATTTCACCATTGCTTCTTCCCACCTACCACGCTCCAACCCTGTTGTAGCCTCCATCTGCCCCTCCTGTTGCCTGTGTTGTGCTCTCCCACCACATAATAAAAAAAGAGCTATTTCGCAGTCAGCACTGGCCGCATCATAGCGCTTTTTTCTAACTTTACTTTTAGCCATGCTGCACAGCCACACTGCTGTACAACATGGCTATAAGGCATTGTCAACGCCAATAGCTGTCCCATAGACGAGACCTATTGCCTTTGCCAATGCATGTTTTTCCTGTCTGGAGGAGGTAACTTCATTAGTAATGAATGGCATAAGGACGCAGGACGTTGCAATGCCCTTATATTCTGAAAAATGGCAAATGCTTTTATCAAGGCACGACATCTTATCGCCTGAACCACCGTCAATGCATATGTAATGTTGCAGCAGGCAACTGCATGGCAAAGATCATCTTGATCTCTCCACATCTTTGTTTCTCTTCACTGACTCTGTGAGAAAGAAACGATTCTAAAGCATGCTCTTGGTACCCAACGCTTTTTGCATGCCTAGTTCTGCTTTTATCAACCATATATACACTAAGGGCTTTAAGTGGGCGGGGTCCTGCCAGTGCTCAGCACTGGCAGTTTTAAAAGGCAGGTGCTGAGATGAGTTTCTATTGGGCTCTCCATTTTTGCCCAGGCCTCACCCTCAGGGTGGGAAAATAATCTTAGCTTTGAGCAGGACCACTCTTCATTGCCTTTGATGCAACTTCAAAGATACTTGTTATAGTTCTGACGGGGCCAGGCCTGTATGTTCTAGATCTGTTCTAGAGTCTATGGTACTTTTTCTCAGCATGAAAGCGTGGAGGGGAGAGAAGTCGTTAACAATGCCAATCAATTTAATCGCAGTTTCTCTAGACCCATAGTAACCACTGACCACCAAGTAAGGTTAGTTGATCTATTACAAAACCAAAAATAACTGGACATAAAGACACCTCAAGACGAGAGTGTAGAAATAAATGGGAATCAACATAAAGCCAAATCTGCGAATAAAGTTGAGTCAGTGCAACATGCACAAAACAATTAATTCAAGAAATAGAATGCATAGAATCAAAAAGCGAGTCTAAGTTCCCCTGCATCAAGGGTTGATAGAAATAAAGCATTAATCTATCCCTACACTAACACTAACGTGACATCCCTACTTAAGCATTCTTCAGGGCAGGATAGGTAAAGGTGTCAGTATGTGAAGTCTTCCGTAGAAGTCTCTCCACTACAATGGGTCAGGTAGCATGAAGCTACTGATACAGAGCTCGTTTTAAGATGCTCCCCCTCCAAAGGCAAAGAAGAAGTGGGGCTCTTTCCCTACTTGCAATGTTGCAATTTTACAGGTATCTTCCCAGGATTCCTTTCAGGTCGTGCCGTCCGATCAGACCACGTTCTCTTAGGTAGTTTTCCACAGGATGGCGATGTTCCCAAACAGCATCAAGATGGCCTTGATTCCCAGGCCTTCTCTGGTAAGAAAATACAACAGTTCTCCTCATCGGCATTAACTCCCAATGCATCCTCTTCTCTCCTTGCCTAACACCTAAAACAAAGACATTATTCTAACTAACAAGGGCGCTTCTTCCATCTGCAACACAAACGTGAAAAAGAACAAAATTCACTGTGCACATGAAATTCAAACTATTAATTCTAATATGAGAGCTTCCAGGAAAACGTATTTCAGGCCTACAAGATTCGGCTAACATAAGAGAAATGGAGAATGAGCTTTACGAAATTGCATAGAAAGTAAGGCAAAGTCAATTAATATTCCTACATACGTATAAAATGACACGATTAATAAACGCATTTAATAAAGAATAATTGTCAGCTGTGTAACAGGTCAGCGGTCCTGTTGTTTTGCCTGGCGTGAAGCCGGAAGTGTCGCACCTGCACCCTTGGGCCAGGCGTGGCCCGAGGCTATAAATAAATTGGGGAATAATAGCTCGAGGTCATTCGGCCCACTACTCCACAAGTGTGTCCCCGAGTATAATTGCTGCACTAGGCCAGCACGCTCTGTATCCAGGGCAGCCCCGCTACACTGGCGATAAGGGTAGTAACGTGCCCACTCACCGGACCACTTCCGATGCTATTTCCAGCCCAGGCACAGTGCAGACAACACCTGCGTGATGCGCCGAGCCGCGATAGCCTCATGGCGACAATATGCAAGGCCGCACTCACGCCTGCGGAGGGAAGAGGAAGGAGCGACCCGACTGGGCCCCCCCTGCTCCGCCCTCCAGGAAGTCTTCCCTGCACACACGGAATGCGCGCAGAGCTACCGTCCGGAAGCCCGGCCTGAGGTGCTTCACACTGGCCCTGAAGCACGCTGCACAGCTCACGTGACCAGGCCCAATCCCTAACACGTGGCAGGAGGCCTCAGACAAGCGCAATCTCACATCCAGCCCCAACAGGTGAAGGAGGTGGGGGCAAGCACACACAGCTAAGCACAGCTCCTGCGAAAGAAAGAAAAAAAATAACAACAAATAAAGAAGATTGGTAAAACGGAAGGCACAACACAAAGCACATAACTGAGGCAAGGAAAAAAGACTGCACATTGAACTTTGCGCACACAGGCAATATGGGGAAAGACGCAAACGTGGCCCAGCAACAGACACGCACCTTCGTGCAACATGCCCCAACAGGTGTCTTGCCCCCATTCAGTGAGCTAGCAGACCCCGCCACCGTGTCCCCAAGATGAAAAGCGTGGCTGGGACGCCTAGAAAACTACTTCGTGGTGACAAGGGAAACGGATGGTGCAGTAAAAAGGTCGCTACTCCTCCACTTTGGGGGCGAGGAGGTTTATCTACTATTCAAGCACCTACCCAATACAGGAGCAGCCGCCGATTACGATGACGCCGTAGTGGCGCTAAATGCACACTTTGACCCGCAGCTAAACCCGGATTTTGAGTGGCTTAAGCTGCGCCAAGCCCGACAGAGGGAGGGCAAATCCATTGACGCTTTTTATGCAAGATTGCGAGAACTTGCAAGTACCTGCACAGCCGATAACCAGGCAAAAGAGATACGCGCGCAGATCAACCAAGGTTGCCGCAGCAAGGGTCTGTGTGGGCTAATCCTGAGGCAACCGAACATAGCCCTGGAAGACTGATACTAGCCAGAACACACGACCTCTTCACGGCAAGGATGGATGAGATGAACCTGGCACTATCACGGGCACCAGAGAGAAGCGTGGTCGTCAAGACCGAACGAGCCGACGCAGTGGGAACAGGGGAAAGAGGAAAAGGAGGCTGAAGCCGCCCACCCAACACCCGAAGGGCAAGTGCGGATACTGTGGGCGGGAAGAGCACCCCATCCAGTCGTGCCCAGCCCAAGGTCAGACGTGCTCACACTGCGGGATACCAAACCACTTTGTAGTAGTATGCCGCAGGAAGACCCGAGGAAGAGACAACAGGGGCGGTAAGCCAGTGAGAAGAATGGTAAGCAAATTGTCAAATGCACTTGGGGCTGTGCCGATACAAATGGCTCAACTTTTGGATATCATCAGCCGCGGATGTGTTCCAAAACGCCATACGTGAGATCCTGACCGGACCACCCGGCATATTGAACGTCAGCGATGACATCCTCATCCACTCCGCTACCGCAGACGAGCACTACAAACACCTCCGAGCAGCGCTCAAGCGCCTCCAGGATCACAGGGTAACCATACACAGAGAGAAATGCATGTTTTTCCAGCAGACCATCAAATTCTTTGTTATATTTTCAATCAGGATGGTATCCAAGTGGACCCTCGGAAGTCCCAGGCCATCAAGGAGGCACCCCCTCCTACAATGGTGTCTGAAGTGCAGAGCTTCCTGGGGATGGCCACTTACTGTGGCCATTTCATTCCAGACCTAGCAACGATCACAGAATCACTAGGGACCCTCACTCAAGCAGACACTAAGTGGAAGTGGGAACATCAAGAGGAAGACGCTTTTCAGGGTATCAAGAGCGCCCTCCTTGACGACACCACCCTGGTATACTCTGACCCAGCGAAACACATAAAGCTTCTTGTGGATGCCAGTCCAGTGGGCCTCGGAGCAGTGTTAACCAAAGAGCAAGAACCAGGACGATGGGCCGCCCTAGCATTGGCCAGCAAATCACTATCACCCACCGAAGCACGGTACACCCAAAACAAGCGAGAGGCTCTGGGAATAAGGTGGGCATGCCGGCACTTCCACCTGTACATCAGCGGGCAGCCATTCAAGGTAGTGACCGATCACCAGCCACTAGTGCCCGTCTTCAAAAGTTCAGCGACGCAGCCACCTCCCCGGATCCGGCCATCAGGCTACAACAATATCAAATGGAAGTTTTATATTGTACAGGCGCAAAGAAACCGGCAGACTTCCTCTCCCGCCACCCGGAGCCAAGGGAGCCATAGGAGGACACCCAAGAGATCGAAGTGATGGAAGCACACATTAACATGATCTCAGCAGCCACATGCCCAAACGCCTCCTTAGCCGACATCACGGAAGCAGCAGAAGCGGACCCCGTCTTCACCAAGGTCCGCAGCGCTGTTCAAGGAGGGGAATGGCAGTGGTTCTTATGAGATGCCAACTGCTGATCGGTACAGGATCGTGAATATCTCACCAAAATGTGGAGGATAAGGGACGAGTTGAGCATGACCCAGGAAGGCGTCCTACTGCGAGGCTCCAGAATTGTAATCCCGGCGGCTTTACACCACCATGTCACCCAGCTGGCCCACGGAGGACATCAAGAGTCAATAAAAATGAAAGCGAGGATGCGGGAGAAGGTCTGGTTCACCGGCCTGGAAGAACGAGTAGAGGAGACCGTGAGAAGGTGCCCCGCTTCCCAATTGACCAGTGCACCAGAACGCCCCGCCCCCATCCAGACAGGAGAGCCCCTGGGAAAAGGTGAGCATGGATTTCAGGAGCTTCCCAGATGGGAGAACAACTCTGGTCATAATGGACAACTACTCGAAATACCCGGTGGTAGAAGTAATCTGCTCCAACGCATTCATACCAGTAGCCCCTGTACTAGAAAAGGTATTCGCTATGTTTGGCTGCCCCAGGGAGATCAAGAGCGACAACGGGCTGCCATTTCAAGGGGCAGAATTCTGCCAGTTCATGAGACTCCACGGAGTACGACACCGCCGTATCACCCCACAGTGGCCCCAGGCAAACGGCGAGATCGTAAGGTTCATGCGGACGCTCAATAAAATCCTGAGGATCGTCGTAGTGGAAGGCTCAGATCCAGAATGCCAGCTACAACTAATCCTCTGAGACTATCGGAGCACGCCCCACAGCACCATGCAGCAGACGCTGTGGGCGCTGATGTTCAACGGGCCACGCCAAGATACTATTCCGACCTGTCCTGGATGGGCCCCACCGCCATACCAGGAGGAAGAAGCCCAGGCCAAGCAAGAACAACTGAACATTGCAGCCAGCCGTAAGAGAAGAGCCCAGCACCGGAACCTAAAACCAGGGTGATAATAAAAAAAATCGGAGGCCCGGCAGAAAGTTTAGGATGCCGTACGAGCCTGGCTACTGAAGGGTGACAGACGTGAAAGACACAATGGTGACAGCAGAGAAGAACGGGGAGACGGCAACCAGTACCATATCCTTGTTCAAAGGGGTGGAGGAAGAGTCGCCCCGATCCACCAGAGAGGACCAAACAGAGGAGGAGGAAGGTGAACCGGGGGGTGAAGGAAATGCCTGGCCGGGCACCCAGGAGGAAGATCAACCCACAACACAGGTCAAGATCACTCCGGCGCCAAACACGGCACTCCCGATGGCAGACGAGGGCCCTGGAGGACGGAGTCACCACCCCAGGTACCGCCTGCGTGCATCCCCCCCCGAGCTCTCGGCTCAGAGACTTTGCATGCTACCTAGCGAGTCATGCACCAACTGAAAAAAGAAGACTGAGTTGAGATGGGATGTAACAGGTCAGCGGTCCAGTTGTTTTGCCCGGCGTGTAAGCCTGGGCGTAGTTCGCGAAGTAGCGCTACGCGAAGCTACGCAAAGTGCAGTTCGCACTACGCGAACTACGCGTAGCACTACGCGAACTGCGTAGTGCACTGTTCGCAATGATTGCACAGTGCCGGATGCTTGTCCGCACTGTGCAATCATTGAAAACGGCATCTTGCACAGTGCGAGCTGTCTTTTACTGCCGCTCGAGTAGATTTTTACTCGAGCGGCAGCTTTCTCAACGCAAACTGGTAGTTTCTCATCGCGAGCGGTCGCGAGCATACGCGACCACTCGCAATGAGAAACCTGACCTCCCTGCGTTGAGAATCTCGCCGGCATGTCATTTTGCTTGCTCGCGGTCGCCAACTTGACGTTGAGGACCGCGAGCAAGCAAAAAATGACCGCTGCACTACGCTACGCTACGCTACGCGTGTTTGCACTGTGCTACGTGCAATTCGCGTTGTGCGAAGTAGCGCAAACTTCGCAAACTACGCGAGCGTAGCGTAGTGCTTTGCCCAGGGTTACCGGCGTGAAGCCAGAAGTGTGCCACCTGCACCCTCGGGCAAGGCGTGGCCCGAGGCTATAAATAAATTGGGAAATGATTGCTCAAGGTCATTCGGCCCACTACTCCACAAGTGTGTCCCCGAGTATAATTGCTGCGCTAGGCCAGCACGCGCTGTATCCAGCGCAGCCCCGCTACAAGCTGCACAGCACGAGTGCTTCTGTTAGTGTTTTCTGCTGGTTACATTTGATTGTTCCACAATAATTCTTCACGTATTCTAAATAATGGTCTAAATACATCACATTTACGTTATTACATTACGTGAAAGAAAAAAGATCTACATATAAAAAATGCAGGCCAAAGATCTCTCCATGGTACTCCCCTCAGCTACGTGAACATGAACAGATCTGCAAAAGATTAGAGAGGAAATGGAGAAGGGACTATGAGGAATCTAGCAAACTAAAGTATAGGGAGGCTATCAAAATCTATCAAGCCGGAATCAAATCCGCACAAGCTTCCTATTTTGAGGAAAAAATCAGCCTAGCATCTAACTCCCCTAGGGAAATTTTCCCCATCGCCAAAACTCTCCTTAAACTGCCCCCTCAACAAGTCACCACGGATGACGCCCTTGCCCGCTGCAACAATTTGGCAGAGTTTTTCCATGAGAAAATCCAAAACATATATATAACCTTTCCTCTTACAGACAGTCATAAAGACCTGGTCCCTGCAACTGTCCCATCTCATTGTACCCAAGTAGTGTTGGAACAAATCCCTCTGCTAGACCTTAAAACATTAGAATCTATCTCAGCTCGTGTTAAATCAGGCTCCCCTAGGGATCCCGCCCCTCCTCATGCTTTGACCTCAGCCGCGGGAACAATTCTCCCAGTAATTCTTGAATTGGTTAATTCCTCCATCTCCTCTGAAGTTGTTCCCCCACCATGGAAATGTGCAATGGTGAAAGCTTTACTTAAAAAACCTAATCTTGACCAGGATAATTTGGGGAACTATCGCCCCATCTCCCTTCTCCCGATGCTCAGTAAAATCCTGGAGAGGCACATCAATTCAGTCTTACTAAAAAGAGGGGGTGTTTCAAACACAAGGTATATGTGGCGCTAACCTGTTCTCGTGGCTGTATATGAAAAAAATGTATCAGTGTGGTGCAACAGGTAAGGGAAAACACCTGAACCCTAAATAGTGGACGCTAGTCCGTTTTACACAAATGAAAACATGCCCTGTGCACACACATAAAGTTTAACAACACACAGTAGACAACATTTGCGAATGATGACAGGAGAAACGTTCTTCCGATATTCGTTTAATGAAGTGTAGAATCAAATGCCAGCCAACACGTGTTTTGTCAATGGGTGTGTAACCCTTGACTTCCTCAGGGCTGGAATTACATAAAAATGACTGTTGTCACAATGGATTCACAAAAAGTGGCAAGGTCAAACTATCGTACGTATAAGTACGTAGACATAGCTAATATTGTTAATCAGACTTACATTAAGTGGGAATGAGTGCCATATCTCCAAGATGGAAGAGGGATGGAACAAGAATTACGTGACATCCAAAAGGTGTCATGCATTACAATCAAACGTGAGTTTTTGTCGTATTGCTAACAAGCAGACAAAATTGTGCAGTCAAGCGGCAAGTGTCCAATTGATGTATCAATATGTTCTCGAACCTCGGTGTACTAATGTGAGCGGTGTAGCGGTAGATCCTGTTAAAAACTATTGTTGGTGACCAACAAAAGGAGGTGTGTAGTGAAAAAGAATAAAACGGATAAAATTTGTCCCAACGTACGTGCAGTGAACTGGTGACTTAAAACGTGTTGTGAAAACATGAATTATCATGGTAAACAGTTAATGCCTACCTCAAACACAATACGGTAGGACTTTAGACCTGTGGGTAAAAATAGTAGCACTGTAAGGCTAAATTAGTCGCACCTATATTTCGTTCAATGCTACTTGTTGGTGAGTAAAGCAAGAATATCAATCATTGGTTCGCATCTCACCTTATGACTGGTGATAATTCCGACCCAACGGGTCCTATTTGTTAGTCCAAACCGGTGAGATCACTTCTTAATTAATAGAAAATCTGTATGAAAAAGTTTTATAAAAACGTTCAATCAGATGTGTACCTATTCTACAAGGACACATAAATCTATATACCGGTTCCCATAGAATTAACATGGCTTACCTTAAATATTCAAATGTTTGTCGGTGTATATGTATTTTCCCTCGGTGTATTTTATTTGAATAGGAGTTCCTCTTATGCTCAAATTCCGCAAGTTCCTTATTATATCTTATGATTCTACCAGTTCGAATCACCTTCACATGAATACACGGTGTCAATTACCGCAAGCCAACTAAAAGCAAAATTATAAATAAATAGAAGGGCGTCACTCAATTGACCTTATTCTATGCACAAGTAGCAAACCTAAACAAAAACCTACAGCAAATCGCTGTATACCATTTCATACCGCTTACCTTAAGGCGAGTGCACCCGTGGCTAGTACTCCGGCACCGAGTAAACCGGAGGACAAGGAATCGAGAACCGGAAGCAGTTTTAAGCTTCCGGTTCACCGCCGTGACTAGACCGCTAACCCCCTGGTGCTTAGATAAAGTGCAGAGTGGGAAGATAATACGGCGCAAGTGTATTCTCCGCCCTGCCCACCTATGTTTAAGGTGATAATCATTAGTAAAACAAACAGCGAAGCTATAAAAATGATATGGGAATCAAAGGCACCTATATTTTGAATGCTAGTTAGTTCATTAGTCATCCGTGCTCCGCAAATAAAACAATAATAAACATGAGCTTTATACACTGTACATTGATGCCAAATAAGCAAAGCAACAATGATTAAGTAGGAGGTTTTCTTCAAAATTCAGGCAAAAGAGGCTGAGAGGTCTAAAACATGAATATATACATAATATTACAACAATAGACACCCAAATTCATACGTAATACATTTATGGGCGTATAAAAAGAGAGCGTTATGGCATTAAATTAAAGTAGTATAAACAGTGGCATAACAACCCAAAATTCAGAACAGAAACAGTTACAATGCCTTATGTCTTCAAAATTGAATACTCATAATTTACAAAAGATATCATAATAACATAATTCAATTATATACAGGAGAGGTAGGGATCAAAGGTGTGTATTATCGATCTTATATTCAAAAGGCATGCCACCACACAGGCTCCTTATATCAAATGTCCAGTGCAAAAGTGGTGAATATTAACCAAAATTTTAACTAAAAATTTACTCATTGAAAATTTACTAGCCAATCAGGCTAATGCAAACACCTGAAACACAAAACATGGAAATATACATTCAAGACACAACAGATCCTGACAGGTAGTTAAACGATTGCTAATCTCCTAAGAAATAGTGCATCTCCCGATCACTATTAAAACCATGTTCATAGGTTCTGAGACGCATGATCCAAATTGCTTCAGACCGTCTTAGGCGCAGTTCTCGGTTCCCTCCCCTTGGACTCACTGTGGTGATATCAATCCCATAAAAAAGGAAACTCTTATGTGCACCTTGAGAGGGACACTCCCACATGTGTGTGGCCATGGGATATCTAGGATCTTGATGTTTAAGAGCTCTGACGTGTTCGCCAATCCTCTCTCTTAGTGTCCTTATTGTGCGGTAATTGACACCGCGTATTCATGTGAAGGTGATTCGAACTGGTAGAATCAGAAGATATAATAAGGAACTTGCAGAATTTGAGCATAAGAGGAGCTCCTATTCAAATAAAATACACCGAGGAAAATACATATACACCGACAAACATTTGAATATTTAAGGTAAGCCATGTTAATTCTATGGGAACCGGTATATAGATTTATGTGTCCTTGTAGAATAGGTACACATCTGATTGAACGTTTTTTATAAAACTTTTTCATACAGATTTTCTATTAATTAAGAAGTGATCTCACCGGTTTGGACTAACAAATAGGACCCGCTGGGTCGGAATTATCACCAGTCATAAGGTGAGATGCGAACCAATGATTGATATTCTTGCTTTACTCACCAACAAGTAGCATTGAACGAAATATAGGTGCGACTAGTTTAGCCTTACAGTGCTACTATTTTTACCCACAGGTCTAAAGTCCTACCGTATTGTGTTTGAGGTAGGCATTAACTGTTTACCATGATAATTCATGTTTTCACAACACGTTTTGAGTCACCAGTTCACTGCACGTACGTTGGGACAAATTTTATCCGTTTTATTCTTTTTCACTACACACCTCCTTTTGTTGGTCACCAACAATAGTTTTTAACAGGATCTACCGCTACACCGCTCACATTAGTACACCGAGGTTCGAGAACATATTGATACATCAATTGGACACTTGCCGCTTGACTGCACAATTGTGTCTGCTTGTTAGCAATACGACAAAAACTCACGTTTGATTGTCATGCATGACACCTTTTGGATGTCACGTAATTCTTGTTCCATCCCTCTTCCATCTTGGAGATATGGCACTCATTCCCACTTAATGTAAGTCTGATTAACAATATTAGCTATGTCTACGTACTTATACGTACGATAGTTTGACCTTGCCACTTTTTGTGAATCCATTGTGACAACAGTCATTTTTATGTAATTCCAGCCCTGAGGAAGTCAAGGGTTACACACCCATTGACGAAACACGTGTTGGCTGGCATTTGATTCTACACTTCATTAAACGAATATCGGAAGAACGTTTCTCCTGTCATCATTCGCAAATGTTGTCTACTGTGTGTTGTTAAACTTTATGTGTGTGCACAGGGCATGTTTTCATCAATTCAGTCTTGTCCGGGTTTTTAGAATCCAACAATCTTCTTCACCCTTCACAGACAGGGTTCCGGCCCCAACATGGGACGGAAACTGCTCTTTTAGCAGTGGTTGAAGAGTCCAGGAAAATTCTGGACTAAGGTGGTACGGCGGCTATCATCCTCCTGGACATCATCGCTGCATTTGACACCATCAACTATAACATCTTGGCCCGTGACTCAGGAGTCTTGGGGTGACGGGGGTGTCATCACCTGGATGCAGTCCTTCTTAGAAGACAGGTCCTTTCAGGTCTTCGATGGAGATATCATCTCTAAACGCATGTCTCTCAGCTGCGGTGTGCCTCAGGGATCCTCCCTGAGTCCCACACTGTTCAATGTTTACATGAGTCCTCCTGCAGAGATAGCCCATCCATTTGGCATAAAAATAGTTACCTACGCCGATGGCACACAGCTCATGGCTCATGGTGGCCTTAAACCACCCTGAAAAGTCATCCGGTGACCTAGGCCGCTGCCTAGAGAAGGTAGCCAAATGGATGGAGCTCTCTTGCCTGAAACTAAATGGAGACAAGACGGAGATTATGCTCCTCGGCAACTCGCCAATCTTCAACTCAGGGCTGCTATGGCCTAACTGTCTTGGCCCCGTTCCAGAACCAAAGAACCAGATCAAAAGCTTGGGCATGTGGCTGGATCGCTCCCTGAATTTTGACTATCAGACGGCAAAGATATCAGCCACGTGCTATGGCATCCTGAGGATGCTCCGCAAAATACTTCCTCTCCTACCGTTCCAGGCAAGAAGGATAATGGTCCAGGCTCTTGTCTTATCACGCCTGGACTATGGAAATGCCCTTTTTTTAGGAGCCCCCCAAGCCACAATTTCCAAGCTACAGGTCATTCAAAACTGCGCAGCTCGCCTGCTCCTCCAGATCCCCTACCAGCAATCGGCCAAGCCGGCACTGAAGAGCCTTCATTGGCTGCCTATTATGGAGAGAATCAAATTTAAGGCTATGTGTATCATGCATAAGTCCTACTGGGGGAATGGTCCGACAATAAGTCGATCTCTGATCACCCCCTACCGCCCAAACAGAAGCCTCCGTTCGGCTAACCTCTCACTTGCCGTGCTTCCCAAAATAAAAAGAGCTAGAAGTGGCGGCCGTTCTTTCTCTTACAACTCTGCTAGGCTATGGAACGCTCTCCCTCCCCACATACCTGGAGAGCCCAACCTGATGCCCTTCCGGAAACTCCTTAAAACTTGTTTTTTCCAGAACTCCACCTAATCATATGGTCCTCTGTGTACGCGTCTGACGACAGCGCTGGGATGCCTTAGGGTAGCTACGCGCTTTATAAATGTTTTTTCATTCATTCATTACAAGGTCTTAACACTTAGGTTAACATGACAAAGGATTATATGTGGATGCGTACTATATGTGTGATTATACTGCACCCCTACAAATGAAATGAATTTTGCGCTACATCAGTTCTTTTACAGTCTCACCATTTCAGAACTGAAACATTTTCAATATTATGTCCAATGAAGCCATACTTGTTGCTTATTTATCTTATGCAACTAACAACTATTGACAAAGCCGATAGTCCTGGATTTTTGTAGGTATAATGTTACTTGTATTATATATCTGAATGCAATGACAGAAACAGCAAAATACCAGATGTGCGGCACACTATACTAAACGCAGATTTTTAGTTTACGTGTTCTAAGCCACGCCATTAATTACATGGGCCACGCCCATTTGAGAGTCCCCCCAGTTTTTTCATCCCACTTAAAGCTCTGTATACACCAAATGTAGTACTCCCTCGCGTCTCGTTTTTCGGTGGGTGTTAGTAGATTTCCCATAAAAATGACAGAAACAAGCCCAAGGCAGATCTTGTTTTATATAATTTGGCATCTGCTTACGAGATGCCCTTCAGGCCTAAAGCAAGGAGGCAAAGGCTTCAAAGTACTTCAGTCATATTTAACCCTTGAACTCTATCTGCTCTTCCGCGGAGAATCCCTACTTTCAGGGCTTTAAGAGGGCCGGGTCTGTCCGGGTCTGAGCACCGGCAGTTATTTTCAGGGGGCCTCGAAACGGGTCTCTCTCGGGCTCTATTTTCGGGCCTCTCAAAGGTAGTCCGTTTTCTTTTTTTAGGTCGAGCCTATAGCGCAGGAATGCTACTGAGAGGAAGCACGACCGGCACGTAGGCTTGCGCTTTGCTTGTCTCCACACCTCAGCTCATCACATAGGCAGGGGAGTTGGTGCCTCAGAAGCAGAAGTGGTGCCATAAATATATAAACGTGCTCGCGCTGCATAATGTTAAAGTCCACAACATGCGAGCCTCACTAATTCTGTGCTATAAGTGCTCTGGTTCAAGTAAAAAAAAAAAAATGCTTAATTATAGCACTATCGTCAATGACCACACTGGTGCAGTCCAACTTCAGCACGGCGGCAGTGGTGTCACTTAGTTAAGAGCCTGATGTTTTTTAAACATCTACTTTTATTGAGATGGCAGCGCGCACGAATGGCTTCTAAACGTGCCATTCCTACAGTCAGTGGTATATGAACTGGAGTTCTGCCTGTTGTCGGGAAGCTGTAGGCAGGTGACGCACAATCACAATCTCACATAGCACAACACTGGGTGAGAGACCGTGAGTTAGAGACCGACTTTGGGGTGGCCCTTTTCTCAGAAAAATAAACATTCCGGCGTTTCTGATTGAACCAAGAATGATACATAAAAAATAGCTTGTGCGATTCTTCAGTATTCCTTTTTAACCTGGAAATTCAACCTCCAATTATTAATAATTTATATAGCTCTAAAATGCTTTTCACTTGTTTCCATTTTGTATGTGTCGCTATTATCTTATATTTCAAAGGGGAAATGCCAATATTGATGATCTTAACGTTTTGTTTTTTTATTTTACCTTTCTTGCTATAAAAATATCAGACAGACCGGTAACTACTACTCATGTGTCAACCCTAATGATTGCACCAGTTCACATGACTTCTCACTGATGAGTCCACACCCTGCTCCCTTAAACTGGCAAGGTGCACACATGGTGCATCATACAATGTGGGGCATCTTCAAACACTTCAAGCTTTTGAGCTCACAGAGGTCGCCAGCTGTCATGTATAGACTTTTACATGTGGTAGGGCCAAAACAGCAAGCCTCACAATACAGAATATATTTCCTGGCTCACAACAGATGTTGCTTACATATGATATGTTGACCCACCCCCGTCAGATAGCTATAAAATGCCATTCCCTTCTAGATTTCTCTCTGCTCTGATCCAGCAAGCATAGGTGTCCACCATTTCCAAATAAATATCGAATATCAGGCTTAGATTTACTTCAGCCTAATTCCGATTCGTTTTCAATTACTTTTTGCCCTACTCCCATGCCAAATAAGTAGCTGAATCCAGCATCCACGTGGGCATAAGGAAAAGTAACACAAAAAAACGTGTATTTGTAAAGTGCATGTTCACCCTGAAGGGTATTGTAGGGATGGCAAATGATTACTTGTAGTTTGTCCTCCTTTTAAGGTTTATAAATCGTTCTTTAATTTTAGGTTGGGAATGTTGTCATGGCCCATGAGCCAGGAGGCCACTCATCTGTGAAGCGAGATAACTCATAGTAGTTTGTTTCATCAAGCCAGGGTCACTAACCCAACCCAGGAGGTGCTCCATAATTGTCTAGATTGATTGTGCAGGACCTCGACTCCCTCTAGTGAGTGATTGTTGGTGAATAGCGTTTTTATAACTGATTGCCTATGTTCTATGGAGCGCAGACAAACAATTTGTGCAATGGCGAGGGTTAATGGGTCCCAGTTAGAGGACCTCACTAGCATTGCTTGATCTCCAGTCCATCTTCAGCTCTAGTCAGTCAGTAAAGGAACCATTAGGAAGCTTTTTTTACGTCTCGCCAAGGCAGCGCTAGCACTGTCTCTTCTACATATGCTGGATATAGGCATAAAGCTCCACCCACTTTACGCCCACCTTTTTAATTCACTCCAGTCACAGTCCTTTGTAAATAGCTGCTTTTCATTAGTCAATACGCTTAATAGTCCCTCCTTAGTACCGCATTTTCTCTTCTTGTAACCTCCCATGAGGACACCCTCTGTTACATGTCACTTGATACGTTTTAATTACATCCTCGGAGCACTCTTTTCTTAAATGTCTACACGCATTCTTTTCCTGTTTGTTTACTTTTGCTACAATCGTGGCACCCTCAATTTAGCTTTAAACATCTTAAGCTAAAGCACGGATGTGCAATGGCTTCAAAAGTAAAGACAGATTATTTTTTTTAATCTTTTGCTTTACTTTTGAAGCTCTGGCATTACTGAAAGTTTGAGCTATTGGCGTTGCATTAATATTAGCAACGCCAATAGCTCATACTTTCACTCATGCGAGACCTATTGCATTGCAAATGCTTGTTTTTTATTGGACTGCAGTGAGAGCATGCACATCGATGTGCGCATGCTCATTTTGCTCACTACTGAGAAGTGGAGGTTCGAGGCATGACATGCCAGGTGAGCGGCGTTGTAGGAGGAAGGGAAATCCTTTTTAAAGAGAGCCATTTTCTCTCAGGATTTCCCTCCTCTTTTTGCAGCGCAGGAGCAACCTCGTCGTGGTGCCAGCCTTGACATCGTGGGATGATTAGGAGAGAGATGACCACAGGCTGCCTGCTCCAGCACGACCCTGCTCTGACCTTTCACACTGAGCGTCAAGACTGCAGTGTAATCCAGCAACAAGTGAAGCGCAGAGAGAGGAACTAGTCTGCGTGATCCTGCCCCAGCCCTAACAGCACATGGAAGTTAAAAAGTTGAAATCGATCTCCTGTTACTACATTAAAGTAATACAAGCATATACTTGATTCCCAAAATTAATGAATTTGTGCCTTTATAAAAATGCTTTGGTAAAGGCAAAAAAAAAAAAAAGTTGAAATTGAGTAATGTAAATAATTTTTACGTTTTTTAAAGTGTTTGGTATTTTTATGGCTTATACTTAATAAATATACCTTTTTGCCTATTTTATTATCCTTTGCTGGATGCGACTTTATTATTTTCTTAAGCACACAATGCTAGTTATCTTGATTTAGACCACGCCCCCTACTTGGACAGGCCACACCCCTTTAAGAGGTTTGCCCCGCCCCTTTTAGAGCACCTCCAGTTTTTTTCCCCCACTTAAAGCCCTGCCTACTTTCATTCATGCGCAATACCAACATTTAACTTAACATCATATTGGGTAAGAAGGTACCTTTGCCTTGTCTGATGATGTGGGTAGAGGTCCTGTCAGAACATCTGTTGTATATCGTTATGTAGTTTTCACTTGCACCGAGGTGTGTAAATCCAACATGGCTATCTCGCAAGAGTAGCAATCCTTGCTCCCTTTCTTCGTCGTTCGATATTTTTTTTAATCCGCTGAAATCCCGCGTTATCACACTCATAGTTGCTCCATGTCTGACTAGCTCAAGTCCGGCTTGCGGACTTATTAATCATGCGTACTTGTGTGGATATATTTCCTACTACATGAAAACTCACTCCCCCTTGTGTATCTATTTTGTGGTTACGGTCAGGGTTGATTTAAAGTGCTGCTGCTGCCATGCTAGTTTCTCTCTAGTGAGTGATTTAAGACGAACAATTTGAGCGGCACATCTTTCATAGCTGTGCTTTTTCCCGTTTTCTTTGCTGCACTTTCATATATTCACCCCGAGTGGCAAAGGAGTCGGTAGGTGAAATGACACATTTCTTTGCTGCTTTCAAAAGCAAACCTGTAATTCATCGCAAATGCGTCATCTAGTGCATGTGACATTTTTATTGTATCATGTGAATACTGATATTAGTAAAACAAAAAGTCTAATTAAGCTGGAAAGCTTTTATGTATTGTGGCGGACAAACAAAGCGGTAGAAAGATCTCCCTACACACTGAGGGGGCCTCTTATATTCACGCTCTCTCTGATTGCGTGAATTCATATTTGAAAAGGACGATAAGATAAGCCTACTGCCATTTCTCATTACAAATAATGCTATGTCTTCTGTAGACAATTGAGTGCGTAATCTGTGTTCTTTACCTCTAAAAATAAATATTTTATTGCTGCTTTATTATGAACGATCAATTTGCACGGTATACAAATGTGTTCAAAACGTTGTAAATTATTTACATGCGAAACATTGGCTTTCTATAGTGTTCAAATGGTTGGATAAATTGATAGAAAGGCAGGTAAACAGGTGGAAGAATAGACCGGCAACTAGGTAGACAGACAGATGGACAGACTGACACCTAGTTCTAGATAAGCAGAGGATATATAGATAGACAGGCAGACGTTTGTGTTTTTTTGCTGTTATATTTGAATCGATTTTACTGCAATAAAACCTAAAAGTGATGCATGATGCCACATCATTTTTGTGCCTACCAGATCAATTTCGTGTGTCCGCAAGTTTCATTTCTTCGTCCATATAGCCTAAAACCTAACTTGCCCGCAAATCATGTTTGCCAATTTAGATTGGATCCAGAGGCCGGAAAATTCTCTCAATATAATGTTGTTCATTGCCTCCCAGGGCATGAATATTTCATGTAATACCAGTTCTTGACACGTTCCCATGATTTAGGGCAACCAAAGAAAGACCGGAACTTTTTATGGGCGACTCATAGCTCGTGTTCAAAATGTGTTGATCTTCAAAGCACGGGCATCATTGAAGTAAAAATCTCCAGAGACTATCAAGCTAGAGGTCAACATTCCCTCTGCAATACTCACACAGGAGAATGTATGTATGGCTATTTTCCTTTTAAAATTGCATCCTTTTCTGTTTTTTCAAAGCGTCCTGATACATGTTAAAAATGGGACAATACTTTGACCCAACCGTATTGATTCTTTATGCCCTGTGTCTGTCCAAAAACGATTGGGGCCTTGTTCACAAAAAATGGTGCAATATATTGGAGCCTAATGCACTTACAGATTAAAAATGTACGTTTTTATGGCCTGATGCACAATAAACGTGTTCATGCTTAAAATATGCAGCATGGGAAGCTGGCACGTGTTGCACACACACGTGGGCAGGTCACTTGCCAAATTTGTGTTAAGTGGTGAAGTAAGTGTGGTGGAATATGGACAAGTGAGAACATTGCATTATATTTTCAAAAACGCTAATGGTGTATATTACTGCATTGCTGCCCCTCCTCAGAAGTAGCAATGAAATATATTTTATTTCCTTGGCCAGGCCCTTTGAATCTACCTGATAATGAAGAATGCCACAACACACTAATAACTAATCTATAATGAAGAAATCAAAGCCTTACATTTTTTTTTTCAGTTCAAAAGAGGTTTATTGAAAATATTCATATGATCATACATAGAACATGCTTCATCCAAACAATCCTTTGTTAATACACAGTAACAGGAAGTCATGACAAAAAGCAATAATGCTACACCTTACTCCATAAAGAAATAAAAGGATATTAAGGAAGAGAGTAAGAATGCGGTCACAGGTTTATAAGAGATGTAATAGCAATACATAACAAGCTCACATAATCTCAACAAGAAAAAAAAAAAAAACTGTATGGAGAATGATGGAACTAGGCATAATCGTGAGTGAAAAGTAGGAGGTCAGTGAGGCTTGGAAACTTCTTGTTGTGAGGGATCGGACCAAGAGGTCTTCTCTCCAGTGTTTCCTAGAAATTGTGTGAAAGGGCCCCATAGGTGTAATCGTTTTGTAGCAAGAGAGATAGGATGAACAAGTGCTGTGTCAAGGCGGTGGTTGTGACACACGGCGTACCACCATGCTAAATAAGACAGTTTAGAGGAATCTTTCCAGTTCTTTGATATCTGCTGGAAAGCTACAGCTGTCAGCAAATCAATAAGTGGTAGCTGGGATCGGAATTGATCCTTTTCCCATTCCGGTGCTAGACTGCCTAGGAAAATGTTTGTAAAGGAAAGGGGAACTGTGCTGTCAAAGATAGTGTTGATTTGGCGCCAAACCTGTTTCCAGAATGTTAAAACATGGGGACAAGTAAATAACATATGTTGGAGATCTGCGTCGGTCTGGGAGCATGTCCAGCAAGTGGTAGGGATTGTGTTGTGTATTTTATTTAAGTATACAGGAGTAAAAAACAATCGATTGTATATGAAGAAAATTGTTTGTATTGTGCTAGCTGCCCTGGATGATTTCCTGATTTTTGTCCAAATTCTGTTCCAAAGAGAAATAGGCCAATTCGTTCCCAAATCAGATTCCCATAGGAGTTCTACTTTGGTTTTATCGCGAGTCTCGGGGGTTGCCATTAAACGGGAATAAATGGTGGATGCTTTGGGGGTTATGAGTAGAAAATTATGCCAGGGGAAAAGGGGTTGGGAGGGTGAGGGAGGTGAAGATTTGAGTTTAGTATAAGTGTTGAGTATTGTGTTTTGTAAAGTCAGAAATTTGGGTTTGAAGGAAGAAGGTATGTGATATATGGTTTGTAATTGCGTAAATGTAATAGGTGAGCCCTGATGAAAAAGTTGATGAACCCAGAGCAAACCCTTGTTCCTCCAACTCTTCCAGTATATAGGTTTACTTTTAAGAAGGATGTGTTTGTTATTCCAGATCGTAGAATTGAGAAAAGTGTCTAAAGTATGTACAGCCAAATGGGGGGCAATGGATAATAATTTACCAGATTGCTTAATTATAGGATTAGAGAGTTTTTGTGGTTTACGAGTGAAAGATAGGTATTCCTGAAATGAGAAAGGAGCTAAGAATGAGGCCTCAAGATCTACCCAGAGAGGCTTATCATCAGATTGATTGGTGGTCCAGTTCGTTAGCTGACATAGCTGGAAGGCTTTGTGATAATTAGAGAAGTGAGGAAATTAACTCCACCCTCAGATTTTGGTCTCATTAATTTCTGTAGCGCCATCCGTGGTTTTTTAGCATTCCATAAAAAAAGGTCAAAATAGAATTCATCTTCTGAAAAAATTTAGACGAAATAGGTAGGGGAATGTTAGATAGGATATATAGAACAATAGGAGTGAGCATCATTTTGATTGTGTCGAGACGGCCCCACCAGGAAAGATGAAGGGGATGCCAACCTGCAACCAATGTTTTGAGTTTGGCAGAACATTTGTCAATGTTTAAAGAGATAGATGTTTTAATAGAAGGAGATAACCAAATGCCGAGATATTTTATATGCTTAGGACTCCAGATAAAGTTGGAAAGTTTAAAATCATCTTTAAAGGTATATTTGGTCAGAGGTAATATCTCGCACTTCACTCTATTCAATTTGTAACCCGATACCAGACCGTATGCCTTCACCTCTCCTATGAAGGCTGTGAGGGATGATTGTGGTTGGGAAAGAAAAACTAGAATGTCGTCAGCGTATGCTGCTAATTTAATTTGTTGAGGGCCTGAAATAAAACCTGTGATTAAGCGATTTTGGCGTATTCTTGATAAAAAAGGTTCTAAAGCCAAATTAAAAAGAAAAGGAGACAAAGGACATCCTTGACGTACTCCTCGGTTGAGATTAAAGTATGAAGAAATAAGACCATTGGAGGAAATGGCGGCCTTGGGTTTAGAGTAAAGTAGGGCAATTAAAGAAACAATTTTTGGTCCAAACCCAAACCATTTGAGAGCATGGAAGATGAAAGGCCAGTATACCCTATCAAAAGCTTTTTCAGCGTCTAACGCGATTGCTGCCAGAGAATCTGAAGAATGTGATGATTTGGATAAAATGTCAAAGAATAGACGGGTATTATCAGTAATATTGCGTCCTTTGACAAAGCCTGATTGTTCCTTTCCAAGCAACATGGGAAGATGTGATTCTAACCTTAGGGCAAGTGCTTTCGAAAAGATTTTGTAATCTACATTAACTAAAGATATGGGTCTGTAGTTCTTACAGTAGCGGAGATCCTTATCTGTCTTTGGAATCAGACAGATCAGGGCTTCAGAAAATGAGCCGGTGGAATTGCGAGAGGTGACGAAGGAGGATAGAAGAGTATGCAGGTGTGGAAGTAATAAGTGAGCAAAATGTGAGAAGAACTCCACTGTAAAGCTGTCTGGACCTGGGACCTTGTCTTTTTTAAGAGTTTTCAAAGCGTTTAGCAGTTCTGCTTGTGTAAGGTCTGCCTCCAGAGAAGTCAGATCTAGTTGGGGATTAGTGTTTTTTTGAATGGTGGAGAAATATTGGAGTATATCTGTGTCTGAGGGTGTGTCTTCCGGTGTGTAAAGGGACTGATAAAAATGTACGAATTCTTGGAGAATTTCGTAGTCTTTGAGTTTTGGTGTCTGGTTTTCATCTATAATGGAATCAATGTGTAGCGTCTGTCTTTTGATCTTTAGATAATTGGCCAAAAGTTTGCCCGATTTGTTTTGTCCGCCATAATACTTTGCTGAGGATTTCAGTAAATAAAGGGAGGCCTGCTCAGTGGTGGATTCGTTGAAAGCGATTTTTGCATTGATGAGATCTTTAAGGGATTCTTTCGACTTAGACGTATGGAAGGAATGTTCAAGTTTTTTGATTTTAGCAAGAAGTGTATTATGCGATACATGGGAAGCTTTTCGTTTATTGGATACAAATCTAATGATGAAGTCACGAGCCGTAGCCTTAAAGGCATCCCATACTGTGTGAAAGGAGACATCATTTGTCATATTAATATGAAAAAACTCTTGAGCGAAGGAGACAAAGGATGAAGTAAAGTTAGGGTCAAGGAGAAGAGAGTTATTGAAGCGTCATTTTTTGGATAAAGTGGGTTGGTTTAAAATGTCTAATTGAATCGAAACAGGTGCATGGTCTGAAATAAGAATAGGGCCTATGTCAGCAGAACGTAAGGATTGGGAGATGTTATGTGATATAAAAATGTAGTCTAACTGGGACTGTGTTTGATGTGGGGGTGAGAAAAAGGAGTATTCTCTTAAAGATGGGTTGCAAAGGCGCCAAGAGTCTAACAGGTTCCTCTGTTGAATAGTTTGTGTAAAAGCTTTATGTGATGTATTTGAGGCAAAGTGGGATTTAGAATTTCTGTCCATGAATGGATCCATCACTTGATTACAGTCGCCTGCAAGAATAAAGTTTTCTGATGGGTTTGTGAGCAGTAGCTGAGAGATACGAGTCCAAAATGTGGCGTCTCCATTGGTAGGGGCATACATGTTAAGCAAGGACAAAGGGGTCTTCCCTACTAAGGTTGGTAAGAATCCATCTACCCTCTGTGTCTGACTCTTGTGAGACCAGCTTGACATTCAGTGCTTTGTGACAAAGAGTTATAACCCCGTTCCGTTTGCCATCGCCCGGCGAAAAAAAGACTTCACCAACCCAGTTCCTTTAAGTTTAAGCGATTCTACTTCAGTGAGATGTGATTCTTGCAATAACGCAATTTTGACATCCATTTTAGAGAGATGAGACAAGACTCTTTGTCGTTTGATGGGGGAACCCAAGCCTTTGACGTTCCATGTGACAATTTTCAGAAACATATATGAGTTAAAAATAATGAAAACATAAGTGAACTTGTAAAAACCTGTGTATTATGGATTATAGTATCTGCGGAGCAATCGTCAATGAGAACAATAAAGAACAATGTAGTAAACATTATACTCAATAAAGGAGTAATGAACATCATAACTAATTGAATAAACCGGGAAAGGAAAGAAGGAAAAAGAAGAAAAATAGATAAGATTGGAGGAAGAATCATATGATAGAAACGTCTGTGGAGAAGTGAAAAAAGAAGGAGTAAAATAGAGAGGGTAGAAGCTATGAAAAGGAGAAAAAGAGAACGGATCATACCTATGTCAAAAAGCAAAACAATGGAGTTGTGGGGGGGGAGAAACCACATGGAACGATGACGCATCCGGACTCCACGAGGTAGACGGGGAAGACTTCAGGATGTGAACAGTATACAAAACAATTAGGTCAAGCACATGAGGTGAGGTCCTGTGTTACAAAAGGTAGAGGAGACAAACAAAAAGGCAAAGGAAAAATGGTTAACACAAACAGGATGAATTCTAATATGAGACATTATGATAACAAACATTATAAATTCATGACCTGAAATTAAAAATAACGTTAACGGGAACAAGCAAAACCATTATATTATGGCCAAAGCCTTACATTTTTATTTGCCATTAGTTTACCCTAATGGAGAACTCATAATGAAGAATGCCGTAATGCTGATATTATGACAAAGGAACTAGTGTTAATTATGACGTTGTAAAGTGGGTGGTGGCATTACTGATTACTAGGGCAGTAGTGAATATATAAATCCAGTCACAGTAGCCAACGCTGTGCCTCAAGGCCTTTTGGCAAATTTTTTAGCTCTAGGTACAGCCCAATAGACTAAGTAGCTCTCGAAGAGTAACGCCAGGACCCAGGATAAAGGGGCTGAGGAAAGCTCTCGCCGGCAACACGCAAACAGCCGCCCACTCACGCTCAAGGAAGCCATAAGGAAGGACAAAGTAAAAGAGGTCGACAAAAGCGTAGTATTCGCACCTCGAAGCAGGAGGCTAGAATCTGGAAATCAACGCCTCAGTTCAGCTCAGTACGCACTGCAGTGCAAAGCACAGGGGAATTGAAAGGAGGGTAAGACAAGGAAAGAAGGTAATAAAGACCACAGAATGCGCTCAGGCCGTAGTGGGGGTGAACTACCGCTGGTACAGTGGAAAAGAAAGGGCCACAGGACAGCCAGCGTCAAAGCTGAAGGTGAACCTCAAACATCAATTAATTCTCAAGCACAAGCGAAGAGGCTCAGACAGAAGTCCCCAGCCCCTACAGAGGGCACATTAATTCCTGTGTTAAGACCGTTTCAGAATAACATGTTTGCAACACGGCCCAGGATTCAGAATATTCCATCAAAATTCACCTTTATGAAGGATGAAGGCGCCGCTCTGTACCCTACAAAAGAGGAGGTTAAAGGGATTCTCCCTGCACTGCAAACCCCCTAACACCCAGCCCAGTGCGACCTATGATGCATCTTACAGATCCGGCCGAAATAGGTCCTAGCACTCAAAGCTCTCCACTTGTACAGCCGTTCTGCCTTAATCCCATTATCACCTCGGCAATCCCGTCAACCGAACAGCAAACAGAGAGTCAGCTACAGAGACAAGACACAATCTCAAAGCCAACTGATTCCTCATTACGAGGGGAGGAGGCCCAGCTGACAGACTGGTCCAGCTTTTTAACAAATCCCAGCGGGCACAATTCTATCACTGACACACCACAAGACGACCAAATAATAACACAACTACATAATCTGCCGGAGAAAGGGCACTCCTCCCCAAAACTGGGAACTCCCATAGACGTCGGAAAAGGACATTCGGAAAATCAAGCCCCAGAGCAGAGCGTAACACCTAGCCTTCCACCTATAACCACTACTGAGACCTCAGATAAAGACGATTCTGTTTTCACTGCAGAACTCAATGACCAGCAGGCCCCTCAAACCTTGATCATCAGCCCCCACCTAAACATGGGGACATGGGGCAACTGTTCAATACATTAGATTCCACTGCTAAAGCACTGCAATACCAATCTAATAAGTTTGATATTTAAATATCGCTGCTCGAAATATTAGCCCAGTATATTACAACCATAGACTCGTGCTTCGAAAGGCTTAATTCAACCATAAGAAGCTTACTTCTAGAAGCTCAAAAGCCTCAAACGCACTCAGGCTGCCCCTCCCTTTCCTCAACGGAAAATAACAAAGATTGGATGTGTGCTATTCTTATGGCAAAATTGACCGCACTTCCCTCAATAGTAGGCGATCTATTACAGGAAGTCAAAATGACCAGGAAGGAGCAAGCCCAGAATAAATATCCCTCCAATATAATACAACCTATGGCTTCGTACACCACAGGCACTCAAACACAGTCAGTGTTGAGATGCTTGGATCAATCGAAAAATCACACTACTGGCAATAATTTAACCACCTGGAAGAATACTGTGGTAGTAAACGCAGAGATTAATTCGGCACCTGGTAACATGGAACCCACAAATATGGTCAATAATGACCTTACGAGACAAGAAGAAAAGAACACTCCGGACCTGAAAACAGCATTTAAACTCCCTGTTACCCAGGATATTAAGTATCTGCAATCAGCAGTTCAACTGCAAAAAGAAATGAGAAGCAGTTAAAGAAACAGAATAAAAAAACAACTCAAATTACAGCGAGAAACAAGACAGGCAATGACATTAGATACTTATTTTTGCTTCAATCAACAGAAACCACCTACAAGGCAAAAAGCAAATGAAAACTCATCTCTGGTGATTCCAGATCTCAGCGCTACAATCGAGACCGGGAAAATCACCAGAAGAACAGAAAACCCGAGGCGGAGCTCAACAAATATATCATCTAATAAATTGGCTGAGGAAAGGTTAATAAACGTGAATACAAGACAAGCAATATCCACCAACTCGGGCATAGGCTTGAGGACACTCCAAAAGCTTAGGGATGGCCGCCCACAGCAAGGCAGCAGTGAAAAATCAAAAATCATCTGCACACGGAAATAAAAAGTAACAACAGCAAGCCTCAGGCCCCAATCCCTGAATTAGCTCAAAAAGAGAGTATTCCAAGCATAACTATAACAACTAATAATGAAAAAATAACTCCTGACACACCTCAACATATGTTTGAACAAGACGATCAGGCACGGACAACAATATGGCACCCCGACTTTGTCTCACAAAGAAAGGGAGATACTCTGAGCCGAGGCAACATAATAAAATTATTTGCCGCACATTCAAAGCTCTGTCATTTGGAGTCCAAAGATATTGCATTGATTCATTTTGTCCCTTCTGACATTTTGGTTAACAAAGAAGCAACAGCAGTAACATGGACCTCTTGTGCAGCAGCTCATACCATCTGCGAAAAGCAAAAGATACTTGAAGAATGGGGAATTCAGATATCTCGCCCAAAAAAAGTCCGCTACCCAGTTGTCTTAGCAAACAAAGAATACACCGCCGAGTGTGGTACAAAGCCGATTAAACAAGAAAATAACCAACAACGGCAAGATAGGGAAATTAACCAGAAAAGGGAGTCTATGCTAAGAAACGCAACGGGCTCATTACAGTCAACATCACTAATTCATCATCAATCGTTAACCATCTTTAAGTCGAATAATATGGGTAGACAATGCACTTTTGACACCCCGCTGGTAGAAGCACCACAGGAGAACTGGGACTGGCTCGCTCGTACATTGGACAGCTCAAATAACCAGTGACCCTCAAGGTGTGACAGAAATATAGTGAATACAGGAAACAAGACAAAGAATTCAACAATATCTGTAGTCTCCTGGAATGTTGCAGGTCTTGAAAACTTATTAACCGACCCAGAGGCAATGACCTTTTTAACATTGCATGATATTATTTGCATCCAGGAATCTTGGAGAGAGAAGGAGACAGTAATAGAAGATACTATGAGTTCTATTCCCCTGCAACCAGAGTTCACACAAAGGGCGATTCAACGGGGGGCCTGTCAGTTTTCCTCTCTGCCCATTGGGATTTTAAAGTCAGGGAGCACAATACGGGCCATAAATATTTACAATGTGTGGAAATAAAAAATTGGCAATACAAGCATATAACCTGCAATTTATTTTTAATAAATGTCTACATTCATCTAGCAGCAGCAGAGAAACAGCAGTGCATGAAAAAACTACAACTGGTTACTGCTATTAAAAACAAACACACAAAGTCTCATTTTCTGCTAACTGGAGATTTTAACTTAAATTTGTTAGAGAATCCCTCTCGAAGCATGGCAGAAAATATGGTGGATATCCAGTGGCGGATTCCCGTACAAGTCTTACGACCGCAAAGACTAGACTCTTTGGGGTGCTCCTTGCTTGCAGCCCTAGAGGCATTGTCAATGCGAGCACTGAATGGTCGCTTCGCAGAAGATCAACCCATATGCTCTACAGATTATTGCCCAAAGAGGTCAGCAGTGTTGGATTACACCTTCATTTCCGTTACCCTCTTCAACAGCATTCAAACGTATTCCATCCAGCTGCCCTGTGAAACTGACCATATGCCTCAGGTTTGGGGATTTTGCACCGCAATCAACACCAACCCATCATTAACAGTGATAGTGACAAATGATTTGCAATACATCTGGAGATGGATTAAATGGAGCTCAGAAGCCTCTATAGAGTATGATAATTGGAAAACATCATTAGCTGACCAGGGGAGGCCATTAATAGATACCATTAGTGATTGGGAAAGGTTAGCGCAAATGCTACTCGCTTCTTTGGTCAGCAACAAACAAGGCCCTGACCCCTTAAAATTCACGGACTCCAAACCCTGGTATACAAAGAAGCTGAGGATGTTAAAAAGAACACTGAATAAGAAGTGTTGTTCACTTAAAACACAAGCAAACCCGAACTTAATCACTGAGGTCAAATCCTTGCGCACCCAGTATAAAAAACAGATTTGGCAAGCCAAACGAGACCATGAGGAACTGTTCCAAACCGAACAGTTTTTGGCTTGCAGGCACAAAAATGCAAGACGATTCTGGATGATCATAAATAGGATGAACAGTGGTTCATCTGTCGCTGCAACAAATGGGAACCATGTCACCGCAGAAAAATGGAAAGAGCATGTTACCATGCTATATAAAGCTTCTCCCATAAAGTCCAACTAAGTGCCAGCCTTAAGCGAACAAAACCTTGCACAGTTCTCGCCAACATCAACTGTGGCCATAAGCGATCAATATGCAACAACATTTGACACAGGCAGAATTGCAACGTTAATTCGAAAATGTGGAGGAGACAGTGCGCCAGGCCCGACTGGCATCCCGGCATCAATTTACAAACAGGACATCAATTTTTGGTCAGGTATACTGGAAAATGTATTCAAAAGATGCATAGTGCAGCATACAGTGCCCTCGTCTTGGCAAGACTCGATTCTCCATCCCAGATACAAAAAAGGCCCCATCTCCCTCCCAGACAGTTACAGACATATTGCACTACTGAATATTGAGGCAAAACATTTTGCCTTGTTACTACTTGAGGATTTACAAGACTGGGCAATGTCAAACAACTTGCTCTCCCTCAACCAAACTGGCTTTAGAACGCAGGCTGGCACCACAGATAATCTGGTGGCCATAAGGATGCTTGCCACTAGACAAACACAGAAAAAGGAAGAGCTGTTTTGCTGCTTCATAGACTGCAGTAAAGCTTTTGACAGAGTCAACCGTCGCTTACTGTGGTCCAAACTTACAGCTTGGAAAATCCCAGAGCCATTATTATAAGGCATCATGCTTGTCTATTCCAACACGTGGGCTAGAGTAAAACTAGGACGACGCACCACGGTTTCAGAAAAAATCAACATGGAAAGAGGGGTCAAACAGGGGTGCGTATTAGCATCTACCATTTTTAATCTGTACATGAGCGATTTGGTTCCTGCATTAAATCAAGTTAATAGTCACGCTCCTAAACTGGCTAATCAGCACATCTCTTCCCTGCTGTATGCGGATGACGTCGTCCTGCTCAGCCAAACGCCGGTAGGGCTTCAAAGACTGTTAGATGCCTTAGACACGCATTGCCTGGCTAATGAGATGAAGATCAACTATGGAAAAAACAATATTGTTATCTTTGGTCGGAAAAAGAAAAAACAATATCAATGGCATCTTGATAACCATCGCCTGACCATCGCGAACCAATACAAATACCTGGGTTGCTGGTTAGACAACAAAGGAGGTCACTTATTGCACTTGAACTCACAGAAACGAAAACTAGCTTCGCTGCAAGGTGCTTTCCGAACAATATTTAAGAGCACAAACAAGTTCTCTTTTGGGGCACTACTGAAAATAGTCTCTGCCAAATTAGTGCCAACATTGTCATACGGGTCAGAGGCCTACCCGGGAAAACTGGGGGCTTTCTTAAACAGGGCACAGAGCGCAGTGTTCAGGTCTTTATTTCAATTACCAGGCAATACCCCACCAGCTCAAATTAGGATGGAATTTGCATTACAGGATCAACTGCTTGTACAGATGGCCTGCATAATAAAATATCTGCATTCCACAAGGTCTGCTGAGCAAGGATCATTGAAACATCTTATCTGGCTGGAAGTTGCATGTTCTGACAGTGCAACTCATTCAAATGCCTGGTTGCACGCCCTCGCGGAAGCATTGGTGCAAACTCGCTCAAGGGAGCTGTGGAACTTAAAATTACCACACCTTCAGTTTAAAACAGCCCTGAACAGAAAGGAAAAAATGACATCTCTTAAATCTGATCAAAGAGCATTTGCTAGAAGAGAACATGCCTACTTGGTCCTTAGCAGCTATGACAGAAAAGGCCCACAAAAATATATCAACGAAACATTCTCTTCCTATTATAAAATGAAATTCCTGCAGCTTCGAATGGACTCTTTTGCGTCCTTAGACCTGTCGCCACCATGGGCGGTTAAACCAGAGTCGAAAATATGCCGATTATGCAGTCTAATCCAGGAGTCAATAACTCACTTGCTCTGTATATGCCTTACACTCCTGGAAGACCGCAGAAGATTGCTTCGGCTCCTATGTGCTAAGGAGGGGACTCGGACATTACCATCTGCCGTCAGCTTCCTACTGAATAATGAGCAGCCGCAAGTGATCACCAAATTGGTGAAATGTTTGGGGAGTGCGGAGAAGCAACTAAGAATAAATTCAGAACCCCAAAACGAAGAAGGGGAGGAACTTTGAATCTTAGTAGCCTTAAGAGATTACCCTCAAGTAGACAGATAGCACTGCTTTTTTAACCAAAGACTAACTTATTAAGTCAGTAGTTGTTTATCGAATTGTATTTTAAACATTTTTACCACTGAGGAAACCTGCGGATGAACTATGGGTTACCTGTTAAATTATTGACACTTACGAAAAACCGTGACAATAGCTATCATTTTGATTTTACTTGGAATTAATGCACTTTGACAGACATCATTGTCTAAATAAAGTATTTTTGAATTTGAACATTTGAACATTTGAATTTGTGTACTGTTTTCAAAGCCACAAGAGGAGTCAGATCTCACTCAATTGCAGTATTGTTCAAGATTTGCCACAAAAAGATCCTGGCCTTTGGACCAGAGAAGCACCAGATAACTACTAAGCTTGGTTTCTCTTTTGCCTTAACACCAAATTATTTTCATAAAATATCTGAATGACAGAAAGCAATGAGATGATGCATTCCATAAGCTATCAACATAACCAGACTCTATGGTACCAATGTGTAACCTGAAAGATAACTGTCATGGAAACGCTTGTATTATTTATGAGCCAGATGTGTTGCAAGTTTTCTTGGGAAAAAGTCAAAAATAATTCTTCCAAGTAGAATGAAGAGTAAATTCAAGTGTGGTGAAAGGCAAACGGTACATAAAATGCAGCAGGTGGGGTTGAGAGGACTGGGAGGGAGATGTGGAGGTTCACAGTGGGGGCAGTTTTGTTCTGATAAGAATGTTAACATAGCATTGTGTGTAAGGGCTAATGATTCTAATTAATTTGAAATATAAAGCATTTGATTATAAACAATGAAACACACTTTTACATGCAACATGGGAAACATTCAAAGTATATGAAAGGCCTTGACATTTTGCAGTAAATTTTGACACAGAGGTGTAAGGAGGGATATGTAGGAAACGCTCCATTCTGTTCAACGATCAACAGGTAGAATTGGTTTTGAATTTTAGCATTTTAGGAGGGTAAACCATGTCTTTCCAAAGACAGAGGCAATTTGTGACAAATAATACAATAAATGAGAAAGCTTTTGGCATGGCAGAGCAAAGGAATTGTAGTATGGAATACTATGTTTCTGCATGTGTTAGGGGACAGCTCAGAATTTAGGCAACGGCTTGATCTGCCAAGAATATCTGCTGAGAATAGGGCAAAGCTAATGGTTGACATTCAAGCAGTGGAGGTCATAAAAATTATAGGAAGTTTGCTGTGTGAAAAATAAGCAGGAGAGAATGGCAGAGGCATTGAACATTACTAGTCGTTGGCAATAATATTACCCCTAATACTTACAAAATAGCTTAGTGGTATGTATTAAGGCAAAACTGCCTCGCAAAGTAAGGAATCGCAAAATTTGCGATTCCCTATTTTGCGATTGCATTTAAGGAATCGCAAATTGCGATTCCTTAAATCCAATGTAAGAAGCACCAAAAAGTGCAATTTGGCCTTAAGGAATCGCAAATTACCACCAACTTCAAGTTGGTGGTAATATGCGATTTCTTTGAAAAATGCACTTTTTAGCATTTTTCAAAGTGCCATGTGCCATGTGGCGCACATACATGCCCTTAGGGCATGTATGTGCGCCACAAGTGCACACATACATATTTCAAGGGTGCAACAGGGTGTCAAAAGGACACCCTGGCACCCTTGAAATTGCATTCTCAATTTGCGATTCTCTAATTGCGATTCGCAAATTGAGAATGTCTTCCCATTCATTCCTATGGGCCTCTACGCCCATAGGAATGAATGGGAAGGTATTCCTTAATTGCGAATCGCAATTTGCAATTCGCAATTAAGGAATATTAAGGAATCGCAATTATTATTGCGATTCCTACATACATAGCATTTTGCGATTCCTTAATAGCAATTCGCTAAAATTCGCTATTAAGGAATCGCAAATGCAATCCTTGATACATCTGCCCCTTAATTTCTTTCTGGATAAGGGATCAGCGCCATCCTCTATTATTCCCATGGGGGGGATACAACTGGTCTGATATGCCTATTAGGCTTGGCAAGAATAAATCTTTATGCCGATCATGTGGCGTTCTCTATAGCAACCTCAGTTTTACTTTAGGAGAGTACTATTGTTTATATTAGCATTTGTGAGGGCATCAGATTTTGGATGAATGCCAAAAAAGCTGACGTCCTGCTGATTCGTTCAAGCACATATGTTATGCCTCAAAAATTAGATCACAAGAGTAGAATTCTTCCATGAGTTACTATCAGTAGGAATCTCCTTGCAGGTCACAAGGGAATGTAAGTTCCTAATGCCCCAGACTAAAAACCTGCTGGGGATACAGAACTTAAGAATTACAGTATATTACAGCAGAACCTCATTTACCACAGAGGGATTTTTTTTAAAAATTGATTTGATTTAAAGCTCAAACTAATACCCAGAGGTGTCTCGGTGCTAAGAAATAAAGAAACATAGAGGACAGAGTTAGTGTTTAGTGAAAAGCTGCTAGGGATTTCTGGCACTCAATAGAAATTTTGATGGGGTTAAGGGTTACTAGAAGGGATATGTTTGGAATCGGGCATGAAAGAATGTGTCTCACATGAATTTTTTTTATCACACATGCATTAGAACTGTTTACAGCTTATACTTTCTCAGTAAAAACTGTGCATTTGTTGGACGACATAAATGTCAAAACAGTGCAAGACTGATACTACGCAGAACATCAGTATTTGTTGGCCTTCGTCCTGCTAGCTCACAGTGCACCATCTGTACCCCTAGCCAGGAAAGGTAACTGGTGGATTATGCAACCTCAGAACATGACAACCCTGACTCCCCAAGGAAATCATGGTAACAGATCTAGATCCTTTTAATTTAGTTATTCATGCATAACTAAAGAGATACTCAAGAAATGCACAACATGACGATTAAATATTTATTGAAGCATTGCGATTCTTGAGTAAAATGCGTGCTCTGCAATTATCAATAGAAAGGAATAGAATAACGTGATTAGCATAATGAGGATGGTGAAGAAGATAAAGAGTTCAACCATTTTGCTGTGACAATGAATATATGTTTGCATATAAGTACTGTAATATATAGTACTTCTACCTAGTGCTACCCATACTAGTGTAACTAGGGTGGGTGAATCTGCCAAATCCCTGTAGGGCTATCTAACTCCCCCTTACCTGTGGGTAAGTGTCATCGGGAAGCCCGTCTTGGTGGAGAGCTGGGCCTCAACCCTCGCATGAGGTAAACAGGAATCAGGTGGGCTGGAATTCCGGTATGTGGTGGCCTCTCAGTGCCAGCGAAATGCTCCTCTAACTAAACATGGGAGTGATCTTTTTTTTATAATAACCATCACCCATGTTGTCATGCCAAAGTCCTAGGCAGACCGCTATTGCTACTTTTAATGTGATAGCTCAGTCACCGAAC
The DNA here is from genome assembly GCA_963921515.1 of Calotriton arnoldi. NCBI lineage: Eukaryota > Metazoa > Chordata > Amphibia > Caudata > Salamandridae > Calotriton > Calotriton arnoldi. The sequence goes on along the minus strand of CAWUFW010003755.1, from coordinate 1,463,735 downwards.
GGACAATAATAAACAACAACATTTTGTGCAGTGAACTTAGTCCTTGTTCAAGGTATTTGATAATATGCCTACAAAGTGGAAATGTAAGCAAAGCTGTTTCAGAGAATACTATCCTGCACAGGCAGGCAAGCAAATGTGTGTCAAATGTCACTGTGTTTAAGAAAAGAAGGCAACTTAAAAAAGCGAGCATGCAAAATTGTGGTGTTTTTACTTGGGACTAATGTGACCACATGGCACCCACTCCTTGGACCTGAGATGACTAAAAAGCTTCCTAAAATGTATGTTAAAAGTATGAAGTTAACATAAATCTAACCTTAAAAGCAGTGTTGCATGTTAAAAAGAAAATCTGGAAAACGATAATTAAAAATCATTCCAAGTGTAAAAGCAATTATGCAAAATAAAAAGCATAGCCCAATTTAAAAAAATCTCCACTGCTCAAATCAGCCAGATTGATTAAATGTTCTGAGGAAGACAAAACATTACTGTTCCCAGCATCTGCAGGTGGCCGCTCTGTTGGCAACCCTCTCACCAGTTCCAAAGAACAAACATGTTTAATTCCAACCCTCTCAACAGCCCCTGAAGGAGTGACGGCCAGAAGCACATACACAGAGGACGATTTAGGATCCATGTCACCAGGAGCTGAAGCATCCCAGGAAGGCTCATAGTATGCATTTTGAAACAACAGCAATTGCAAAGGGCATCAATACACATGGGTATTTAGGGGACTCACCTGCAGTTCTATGTCTGTAGATTTAACCGGTTGTGTTTCCAAGCATATGTCAAGGGCACACTCAAAAGTGCACAGCAGACTGCGGAAGATGAGCTGCACGCAGAACAGCCAGAAAGGCTGAAAGGACAAAACAGTTGTCATTAAGTTCTTGAAGCCAGGGTGTTCCAAAGGCCTGTATCATTCGCTCACGACACAGGAGCATGTGTGGTAGTGCCATTCCCATTTGGCTGCATTATGGAACAGCCATTGTGGAACAGAAATTATAAAATCAGAGTTCCGACAATTAGAAACAGGACTAGTGGTAAGCCTCCAAAAATGCTTGCCATCACAGAGTGTATGAAAGATGGAATAACTTCAAAGACTTCTGGAAGGTACTAACCAATCAAGAGCCAATTGACTTAAAAAAGTGCGCCACCCCCGCAGTACTAGACATGTTAAAAATGTGCTGCACAAACTCCTCGAAATGGTGTGGGAAATTAGTGTGGAGTAGAGACTGTATCTCAGAAGAAGACTTTGCAACTTGAAGATTAAACGTCTCCTTTGCAGATGGTAAGGTCACATCCTTCTGAAACAATAAGGCTTTCAGCATTCTCAAAGCATCAAATTGCACATTCAAAAGCTTTATCAAAGGCCAAAACATCACATCCCTAACTGTACGGGCAGGTGGAAAATGTACTTGCATACAAAATGTCACGACAGCAGAAACCATAACCAGATAGATATTTCCCAGTTTCATCCCACAGCTGCCCTGATCATTCAACATCAAATAGCCACCATTTGAAAGCAATCTGAATGCCGGAGCAGCTGGAGAACCCTTGAGATAACATGACAAGTTTGCATTACATGTTCCATGGAGGGAAACATTCCTGCTAACCAAAGAATGAACCAAGGTACTCTCACAGTCAGTCGCAATAAGAAAAACCTCAGTTTCACCATTCAGTAATTGAAAGGTAAAATCCATGACTCATGTACATACTCCTTTCCTAGCACTTCATATCTGCCCACTTGATGGTGTTGTAAGCAGTATTGGAAGTGAAAAGTGTAAATTGGCAGAGAAATAAAGCTGTGGATTAACCAATCCGCTGAAGGTATTTCTGCAACAGTGAATGGTAGTTTATCTAACTTCTCAATGTGTGACATAGTGTATATCGAGTCCTTTTTGGACATGATGGTTTGCTATTTTGTTAGGTTATAAGGTAAAAACCACATAGTAGCATTGAGGTGTTTCCATGGAACACGACCAGAACGAAGTGTCTGTAGAGTCCAACTCTGTATCGTGATAGCCCTAAGCTGCGACTGACCATGTTATAAAGAAGACATCTCTGTATGAAGTCACTCTGTATGATGTCAATTGCAGAGAACACAATATTACCCAGAGTGTATATCCTGGTGGATTAAGTAATCATAGCATTGTCTACTACTGCTAGAGCCCTTTCTAAACTTTCCCTGTCAATTTCACGCAGCCTCTCAGCAGCTTCCTGCTGTGAAACCTTCCACACTTCATTGTATATTGCATACAGAAAGTGATTTTGACTGACATGGTCTTCGAGGACACAACAAGAAGTCCTGTAATCCCATGTCATCAGAAAGAAGGGACAAGTGTTGTTTCACCTGAGACAATGTTGAATGTCTAAGTCAATCAACACATAACTTCCAAATACCATAAGTTGTCACCACCCCTGAGTGTTGTGTCTGCACGTAGCGTGGGTTGGGCCTATTGATCATAAACCCTTTGGTGTTGTCAAGAAAATGTGCCTGACATCCGTTAGTATCTAATGGCTACACTAACCATCCCTCCTGATTGGTTCATGAAGAATTGTCTGTTCCATTGCGGAGCATGTTGTCTAATGTTTCCTTCGTGTAGTTTGTAAATTGTTGCCAGTTCGCAAATCATGCAAATGTGGTAATATTTGGTGCATTTAAATCTTTTATCTTGGCCAGGCCAAGGCACGATGTCTCCTGCACAGTTTTGTTCAGGAAAATCATTTAGTGTGGCATAAGGCATACTCTAAATAAAGCTTCCTTTCCCTGAACCTGACAATCTCTTGTTCCCCATATAGATTTTATTAAATTGACATTGTCCTTCCAAAAGTCAAACCCTTGTACAGACAGCTGAGAAATGAACGATGCTGAATAAATCAGCTGGGTGTCAGTGAGCATAGTTTTATTATCCAGTGAAGGTGTTAGTTTATAACAATAGGACTCTGGGTCAGCTGGATTATGACCAGAAAAATAATCACACTTCCGTGGATCATGGATAACCAATCATAATTATAATTTACACAGGGAACACTTGCACTTTAGCACTGATTAGAAGTGGTAAAGTGCCTGGAGTTAAAAAACGAACTTCAGCACACAGTCCAAAAACACTGAAGGCAGAAAAAAATGACAGGGGAAACCATGGCAAGGATGCCAGGTCTAACAATACCTTATCTCAAACAATTCCATCAGGAACCGGAACAGCAGAAATTTTCACCAGCGAAAGATCTCTTTGCACTTTGTGTGATGAAGAATGTTGTGTTAAGGGGGTTTGGCTGGCAGCATGACGGGCTAAACGTTCCTGAGAGGAGCTCCAACCTGCCTCTTTCTTATCCTGCTTAATCCTCTGTCCCTGCTCATGATCGACCCCTACAAATCCTGCTATTCAGCCCCCCTGCACCTAGTCTAATGTTTGCAGCCGAGAATAACAAAGCTGCTGAATGCTCTGCTTACTTGAGGCAGAAGTACAGAAAACTGCTCTATGACAATATGGCGGCTGCTGAGGCTGGAGGTCTGAGGGGGGAGAGGTAGCCCCAGATGAACTCTACAGTGGCCCCTAGGGCTTGCTTTAGGGGAGACCTGCTGCAACTTGACAGGGGCACTACCCATCTTCCACCGCTGCTCCCATTGCCGGACTGAGGGAAACAGGGATCTGATGGCCTACAGAGACGTGAATGAGAGAGCCGGGGGTGGATCACTGCAGCGACGTGTGTGAATAACGGAACTGGGGCTGGTGCCCTGGGGCTGTGATGCTTCTCTGAGCAGTGCTGGTGGTGCAACTGAGGACCAGTGAGTGGCTGGGGAGGTGGCTGCTCAGGCTGCCCCCACGTGTGGCTGCACCGGCTATCTCCTAGGAACCGAAAGTCCAATTAAGCACTACGAACATTTCTGTGGTGTCCGCTGAGCAGTGCCCCATGCTGCAGTCGGTGGCCAACTGTACAAGATATCAAGGATTCAACAGTCACTCCCCTGAGCAGTGCAGCGGTCCCTGGGATCTTGGCTGGGGGGTCCCGCTTTGGCCCACTCGGACAGTACAGCAGCACTCCCCTGTCTCAATCCCTCCTGCTGGAATGAGATAATTATCCAGGGAACTGGGAGTGGAGTATATTGAGGCTGCTACAGTGGCCAAGGAGGTGGAACTGGTGCTGAACCAGCATCATTGGAGTCCTGGTGCCCTGTGGGAAAACAGTAGAGCTGACCGGCCTGTGGTGGAAAAGGCCTGCGGGAGCAGAGACCGCAGCCTTGAGGTTGTTCTGTGGGCCACCTTGAGTGGAGACTGGCCTCAGTGTGGGCATGAGGTACCCAGTGGGACAGATACATACTGGCATTGCTGGTTGACTGCAGTGGGGCGCATTGCACAGTGGCCGAATTGTTCCTCCATGTTTCACTTGGGGCCATCTCAGCCTGTCACTTTATCCCAAGGTCTGTGACTCTTTAGACCTGGGGTGAATCTGGCCTGATTGATTGACCTGTGCTCCGGAGAGTGAGTAGGGGCCTGTGGTCTGCACCAGCCTTCATACTACTCACACCAAGGGCTCAAATCCACTGAAACAGACCGAGTACCACCCGGCGTTGTTGCCCCTTTGTGCCAGGAGTGAATGGGCTCATCTGACTGTCCTCAGAGCCCCCTTTGAGCGGGAGTGTGGCCATTTTCCGATCCCACCCCAGTTCCTTCAGTGGCGCTATGGGCAATGGCTCATACAGGAACCTCAGCTACCTGATCCATGCCAGCCCGCCAGTCTGCCACCTGCCCGACCCTCCCCACTAGCCGCTACTTTTCTACCCACTGGCCTACCGCCTTGGCTAAAGACAAAGATCTTAAGCCGTCCCGACAGGGCAAGATTGATAAATATGCCAGGGCAGCCGACTGCACCCCGGCTGATGACACAGCCTCCCCAACACCGGACAACGCAGCATTATTAAATGCCATCAAGAATCGGGGAGGTCCACTTGGAAGTCTCGCTCCTGAGGAAAGACCTTTGCAATGTGGCAGTCATGGCGGCGAAGGAAGGAATATCTGAAGTGGAAGACACGAACCAAGCTATGAACCTTGGGATCTGATAAACGTTAAAGCCATCACTAAAGATCTACTATGGCGAGTCGATGATGCCAAAAATCGGGCGTGGTGGAATTATCTGCGATTGGTGGGGTTTCCAGAAGGGAGTGAGGGGACCAATATGTCTGCCTTCTTGAATAATTGGTTATACATCACCTTCTCTGCCACCACCATCTCTACCTGCTTTGTTATAGAAAAGGCCCATAGAGTGCTGGCACCCAAATGATCTCCGGACACTTTGCTGCGTGCCATAATAGCTCAGCTCCTGAACTTCTAAGCCCGGGATGCCTTGCTCCAGGAAGCACAGCGATTGGTTGAACTCAAGTTTGAATCCTCCACAATAAGACTGTTCCCCGACTACTACCACAAAGTCCAGCAATATATGCTACTTTTTCCTGCCCAGCTGAAGGTACTTTTTAATTGAAAGTCTTTCTTCTTGGCCACGGACTCAGCTTTGACCAAAAGCTATGGAAGATCTGGTGGAGACACTCTTGGAGTATTGCCAAAACAGTGGTCCACCAAATGGAAGCGTAGGGACCGCACTGGCAGGCCCATGAGCAGGCCCCTTGCTGACCCAACTGGGGAAGCAACAGTGACACCAACACCATCAGACTTGGGGTGTGACGGGGTGGAGAGGAAGCCAGCTCTCCTTGTCTGGGAGAGGGGAGGATAGCGTCCAAAGGCCCACTGAGGAAGAAGTGGGTCGGGACGTGATCGGACCAACCCAAGACCTTGTAATGGTGCATATGGACTGTTTTGTACTGGTAGACTCTTAAGATTGTGGGCTTGATTGAGAGTCCGGGGATGGTATGGGCCAATACCCCCCAGTGATCCATTTTTTGACATGTGAGTGCAACTGCAGAGAGGTGACCTTTCACCTCCTTATGTATTCTGGTGAATTTTTAGTAGTGCAGTGTGTAGAGGGATAGTTGTGTGTATGGTTGAATGATGTGTGCGTGTTGAGTGTGCCCAGGGTTGTTGGATTGTCTGATCGTTTAATTTGTTAATGGTTGGGTGGTGAATGTGGAGAGTGGGTTAGTGTGAGTATTTTTCTCTGAGGGTGAAAGGGATCGACTGGTAAGGCGACTGTTTCATGTGAGGTGGGTGAACTCCTCTCGGTCCTGAATACTGGCCAACAGAGATTGGGAAAGCGAGAGATTTTTTTGTTTCTGCTTCTTATGTTTAATTTGTGTTTTTGACTTTATATAGGTAGTTTGGGATAGAGAGGGCTACAGACCACCCCCCCAGGCTGGACCTGCATTGTGGTTACCTTGTGGGTTATGGAGGTGAATGCATGTGGGGAGCGGGGGATGGGGAGGAGGGAAGGGGATTGCAGTTTCGTTGTTATGTTTGTATTGTTTCAAATATTACCTGAGTTGTTTGACTGGTGGGAAGGATATATCGGTCACACAGAATGTATATTTCACTGTGATGGGAGGATTCCAAATACACTTTATCAGGCGTAATGCATGTCAATGATCCAGCTCACAGGCAACGGTCCATCCTTACTTGGAACGTCAATGGGCTAGGCAACAAAATTAAGAGAGGTCTGGTAGCGGCATATATTAAGCATCTGAAACCAGATATTGTCCTACTGCAAGAGACGCACTTTAGGGGAACCCAATTCCACTTCTTGGCCTGGTCAGCATGTACTATGCTAGCACATGCTGGGTTCACATCGGGATGCCGAGGGGTAGCCATCCTCATCTGCAACACCCAACCTGGGTAGGACTACATCCTTGGCCTGTTTTGTGGGCTCATTGGGGCTCACAGAGCTATGGAGGCGACACCACCCACAGGATAGAGGCTATTCATACTACACAGGCCGCACAAAGTGTATTCCAGACTGGATTATGTTTTCGCGCCAGCAGGTAAGGTAGGTACGATACACCGAGCTGACTATCTAGCTAGAGGCTTATCTGACCATTCTCCACTCTGGATAACGATAGGCCAGAGACCTCATAACACCAGTATCGACTGGAGGCTAAATGCCTGGGCATTGAGGGATGACACCACCTTACGGGAGATCCATACAGAATTGTAACCCTATTTCCTAGAAAAAAGGACTCTGCTGAGTCGGCCATTATACTCTGGAAGGGCTACAAGGCAGTGATGCATGACAGGATGCAGAATATTATTGCCTTCAAGAAAAAAGAATGCTGTGCGGGATGTGGAGCAATTGGAGAAGTGTATCCTACAGGTAGAGGAGAGAAATGTCCACTCACCGAGCCCCCTGGTGGTAAGGTGAGTCAAAGCCCTGCAAACCGAATATATAGCACTGGCCGCTAACGAAGCACACAGCCAAATGCTAGCTACGCAGCATCGTATAAACAATGTCAGCAATAAAGGTGGGAAATTGTTGGCCTGGCTGAGCCGCCTGGAAATGGAGACTTGCTGGGTCCACCAGATACAAGGACATGGACAGGACAGGAAATAACTGAGGAATTTGCAAACTTTTCCGAGACCTTTTACAAAGACTGCCCCCTTGAGGGCACCTCCCAAATAGACAACTACCTTACTGACATAACTTACAGACTCTCTCTGCTTGTCATGATTCCACTACGCTCCATTACTCCCAAGAAAATCAAAAATGACTGGCATATAAAAACCAACCCCTTTCCCGTGCAACCAGCACCACCTTTAATGTAAGTGTGTGTAATGGTGTTGTAATGATCATGTTTGTTAACGTATTTCAGCATTTATTACAGGGAATAATATTGTGAACTCAACGTTTATTGCACTCTAATAATGTTAAACATGTGAAAGGTTTGTTTATTTATTACCTTCGACTGTGAAGCGCTTTGCAATGCGCTCGTTGGTTGACCTCAATCGCTACTAATGCCTCGATATCGGCACAGAAGCAGCGTTTGTTACGAAAATGCTGCAACAAGATTAAAGGCCGCTCCTCACGTCACGTTGGACGTGATATCTACGTGGCAGCCATGGTGGGTGTGGCGCTTCTATATAAGGCCACACCCAGCTTCTAGAATTTGCTTGGCCTTCCTTCCTGTTTCACGGAAGGTTCTGTCTTAGGTGCAACTTACCTGGAATTCAGCTCAGCAGGCTTCTGGATCTCCGTTTTCTTCAAAGAAGAGCTTCAAGACTTCGGGGGAAAACTCCTTCCTGAAAAGTACATGAAAGACAAGAAAGAGAAAGCTAAGTTTATTTCTTAAATCCTAGGCGCCCATCGCAAGACAGTTTAATGTGATTGACGCAGAGGATTACAAAGACAATTTTTGGACACACTTTTCCTTGCTTAAGGAGAAGTTTAATTTACTAATATCTGCAGCGTGATTTGGTGAAAGGACAGCAACAAAAGACTTTAAAGGTTGCGCTAAGAGGAATGTTATTTGTTTTGTGTTCTATTTCATTTTACTTTCCATTTTAGTGATGAAAAGTGATAACATCAGTATGGGATATTAAAGTGAGTATAATATAAAGCAGGGAAGAAGTGCAGATAAATAACTGTGGTATTTTGAATATTGAGATAGTACTTAAGGTAAATGTAGTACTTTTTGTTTTAAAGAAAGAAGAGTGCGAAATCTCAATTTGAGGAACTGGAACACGATCTCCCTCCAAAACTCATCACTGAAAAAACATCTCTATCATCACAAGAACTAGGACGCATCGCCCGAGTACTTGAGTTCGCAGGTAGGACAATTTATGGGAACTTAATGAGAAAGGTTACAAGTTGTAAGTTAGTGTTACTTGCAAAACCAATCTACAGATATTAAGTTAGTTCATTTGTTGCCTCGCAGGTCGACAACAAGAGCCCACCAGTCCTTCAGCGTCCAGTATCCGGCCCTCCTCCCCAATTCCTATTGGTTAGCTTGAGGTGAATTCATAACCCCCTAGTTAATAAGTAGGATTTGAGGGAAGTCGGTCCGTTACGTCTCTGCGAAACCAACAGTACACCTAAAACACAGGTAAGAGTGTATTGTTACCTTGACACTGCTGAGGACTGCATTGCCCTGGAAGCGGACATCACCCTTGCTGAAGTCCAGGCTGCCATATCCCAAGTAAACTTGGGCAAAACCCTGGGACCTAATGTCCTCTCAGCAGCATTTTTCAAAAAGCAGTTAAATATCATGGCCCCCCACTTGCTTCAGCTATATCTAACAGCTAGGACAGATGGCATCCTCCCACCGACTTGTGTAGAGCCGCGATTGTGGTCATACATAAGGCCGGGAAGCCCCCAACCACGGCAGCTCTTATCAGCTGATTTAATTGATCAATATATTAACTAATGTTCTGGCAACTAGACTTATAAGTGTTATTTCTCCGTTAATCCACAGAGACAAGTCCGGCTTTATGCCCTAATACTCCACCAGAGGGAATCTTCGTAGACTCCTTAACTGGATGATGGAAGTCCAGACTAGACAAGACCCACACGTGTTGTCTCACTGGTCGCCAAAAAGGCCTTTGATGTTGTACACTGGCCTTTCATGATGCAAACTCTGAGAAGAATGGGGTTTGGACCACAGTTTGTGGAATGGATTGGCCTGCTCTGCAAGGAGCTCACTGCTGCTGTAAGAGTCATTGGAGTGTTGTCATCAGAATTTAAGATAAGAATCAATGGCATGTGGCACACTAAACTATTCGGTGTCAACTTTGTCAGAACTGTGTTGATGGCTTGGGTGCTGGTGGGTATCTCCCTCTGACCCTGGGGAGTGAAATTGGACAAATGAACGTGGTGCCGTTAAATCAATAACGGTATCCCAACCAGCACTCCTTTGAGACGAATGTCTCTAGAAATCTTACACCCTTTTAATTGTAGGAATATATTCACAAGTCTCGTGAATCCTTCGAAAATAGTGTTTATTCCGTTTTTAACATCATCATTGTTGCATCACAATGGTTTCAGTAACCTCTGTAGTATTCAACTATTCATCTTTAGATAAACATCCGTACATAGGTCAAATAAGGAATCCATTTAGTTTTGGCATGCAATTCCCTATGTATTTCGGGACTGGGCCCTTCGTCAGGGGAAATGTCGAAATCTGAGAAAGCAAAGTATGAGCTATAAAAATCCAAGGAGGTCTAGCGGTCCGCGGCTAGATACTAATCATAGTTGTGTAAATATCGTACTAGGGAAAGTGAGGGGAGTGTTCATGCTTCTATGATGAGGTGCGATAGACGCCGATGTGCTATCTTGAAAAAACCCAAAGTGTGTGAGTTGTATAACAAAGAAAGACGATGCGCGTGATTAAATAATATGTCCAGTGTGAAAAACGACAAATGTCGGTGATAGGATCATATGCAATTTTAACGATGGTGTGTTAGTGATATACTCCGGAAAAGAAACGGTAACCATGGCCGTGCTGTGTTAGTATGAGACAGTTCGTGGAGTCACCACAAACTGCAACATTATATCACAAGGTGATGACATGCTGGTAAAACCCGTAAACCCTGTCGGTAAGAACCCGGCGGTAATACCCGCGTATTATGAACAGTATAATCTCTTACCGTTTTCCGATGTTGTGAAAGGTCGTGCGTATCGCGTTTCTTTCAAGTTAGTAGTGTGAACAAACCAATGCTTATTCTTAATGGAACGCGAGTGAAAGTTTACCGGTGTAGGAAGGTGGAATCTGACTATATGGTTGCCCCCACTTTTTTCCTGGTGTTTTGCTGGTTTATGACTTAGTTGGACTCGGACCCTGCTATTCAGGGCCCCAGTCTATCTGCTCTCTCTAAACGACGTGGAGTGCACTCTAGGTGCACTAGTGATTGGATACTGTGGTGCCTTATGAGTCCCTAGTATATGGTACCTTAGGTGCCAAGGGCATAGGTACTTCACAGGCCTACCAGGGGCTGCAGCATGTGTTATGCCACCCCTGGGAAGCAGTCTAAATCTGACACCACAGGCCTGCTACTGCAGCCTGGGTGAGGTGGTGCTAGCACCCCTCACTGAGATATAGGTTTCCTATATCTCTCCTGCACACACATATAAACCTATCAGTCACCCCTAAGGCAGGCCCTATCAATCCTGAGGGCAGGGTGCTTGGCTTCTATGTGAGGGGGTGCCTCTGCCTGAGCAGGGCCCCTCTGCAGCTCTCAGAGTCTATTCTCTGGTGCTGTTTGTGGATGCGGTTAAACCATATACTATTAAGTGCATTATATCCTCGCGGTAAATGCTAACTTTGGAATGGCTGCATCAAAACATGTCGTGTTTGGTGTCAAACATCTTGGAATACTACCCCCCGCCAATCTTGGCGGCGGGGGTAGCATTCCACCCTTCTAGAGGGATAAGACATGTACCTGCTGTGGAAACGCGGTAGAATCCTAAAGAGCCCTGGCATCACAAAATGGATGCCACCAGTCACAGACACTGGGCTGCCCTCCTGCTGATGACCGAAACTCGCAGTGGAGGAAGCCCAACAATAGGCATCCTGTCACAGGGAGGTGTAACCACCTCCCAGACAGGGTTTAGTGTATTGGGGCTGGGTGGGTGCACTCTTAGAGTGCTTTGAAGTCCTGCACTGGGGGAGCAGAAGGCTCCTCTGTGCATATGCCAGTTCAAACCAGCTCAGGGGCTACCTGCCCCTGCTCTGGCGCGAAACTGGACAAAGGGAAGTGGGTGTAGCCACCCCTCCCTTGACCCTCCCATAGGTGGGGTCATAGAGCTAGTCCATCCCCTCTTTTCAGTATAAGAGGGGGAACCTTGCCATTGCAAGGCAGATAACCCCTGGACGACGCTCTACAGAAGAATCCTGGCCCTTCGACGTTCCACTACCTTTGGAAGACAGAAGAATCTCCCTTGGAGTCAAGGAGTGACTCCCCTGCTTGGCAGGCACCAAAAACGACAACTACGGTCGCAAACTACGCCGCTCCCGCCGGAGTCCGAAGTCCCTGCAGCCCAAGAAGTGGATTTCCTGACCTCTCCCAGGCCATCGTGAGTCCCCAGCGAAGCTGAGGCAAGTGGACCCCACGAGTAACGAGGAACCGTGACCCCTGGGTACCGTGCACTATTGTCGAGTGCAACCCCTTCACAACGTTCTACGAACTTGTGCTTTGGACCACGTGTGGTCCCAACCTCCAGAAGGAATCCCTCCGAAGATCAGAGGCCTACACTGTCCCGAGTGACGGTGGGCCCCTGTTGAGTGATTCCGCCCGAGGTGTCTTCGCGATCCCTTGCCCGCCGGCTTGTGGGTCCCCAGAAGACTTCTTAAAGAAACCAAAGGGCTCCCCTGGTTGCTCCAGGCCTGCCCTGACTTACCCTCGCTGGGTGAGTCCATCAGACCTTGCTGGTCTGCGCCATCGACTTTTCTTCATCTCCCCGAGACTTGCTGCTGCCAAGGCTTGTTGGCTCCAATCGAGTTGCCGACACCGCAGTCAGCTGCAGACGTCAAGGGATCCACCGAATCCAGCTCCTAGTTGTCGTCGACACCTCCTGGACCACGTGGCTGAAGAGTCAAGGCACCTGCAACCGACCTGAATCAACCGACGACGGTGGGCATCCATCTTCCTTGTCCCGGGTCACTGCCAAGTGACTGTGAACACTGTCCCCTCTGCTTTCAGGTCATCCTTCTTCAGAATCCAGGCTTGGATTCCACCGGACACTTCTTCAGCTCCCGCAAGCAGCAAGTCTTCTTTGTTCGCCATTGAAAACGACGCCGCGACCCGACACCAAAGGACCCCTATGCACCCGGCTTCCCTGGGTGAGGTAACTCCAGCACTACGGTGCTCCTGTGGGTGTGGGCCCTAGAACTACTTACCCTGTAAGTGACTTGCTTGTAGGTTCTCCCGAAGTATCCTAAAACTCTTTATTTCCAACCGCGACTTGCCCCATTGAAGTTAACGGCGATCCGCGCCTGTGTATCCACACTGCACGCGTCCCCCGTGGGTCCTTTACTTACCTGCCTTGGGTGGTTTCGTGAGGCCCCTGCACTTCTGAAGGCCCTAGGCCTTGTCTCCCTGCAAGTCGTTGTCCCTAAGTCTCTTACTTAGTATATGGTCTGGTACGCCCCTAGGGCCCCAGCCATATTTTGTGCTTAACTTATTGTGAAACGTTGATTTGTGCATATGTTTGTCTTCTAATCTCATAAAGAGATTAGTAGAGAGTTATTTAGAAATAAATACATATATATTTGATATATATACCTGTGTGGTGTCTTTTCATTTGGTGATTCAAGAGATTATATGGTAAAACAAGCTGCTTTACATTCCTTCGAGACTTAGCCTGAAGGCTGCTCTCCACAGCTACCACTAGGATAGCTTTCTTTAAAAGGTTGTCTTAAACCTATCTACCATAAGAGTCGATTTGCCCTGGTGCAAGGTGTCCACTTTAATTAGTGAACAGCATATACCAGGCCAACTTCTCACATTGGTGGGCAGCGTGTGGGATTCCAGCTTGCCATTGTTTTACCAGAAAATCTCTATTTGAATTACTAACTGAAAACCATTATAGGTACTCAAGGTACATATAAAGTCAAGCTTAGTATCAATAAGTTCTACTGAACTTAGAGCTGTGTGCCAAGGGATAGCACACCCTTTCCACAGCTCAAGCTAGGATCAGTAGGCCACAAACTAGTGTAGGTAGTACAACACTGCACAACACTAGAATGTCCTTAAGGGGTGGACCCAGTGGATCCACTCAGCCTCAGTAGAAGGACATGGCTTTCTCTGACTTGAGAGCCATGTGTGTTGACAGACACCTGAGGCTAGGACAGAGTCCCTCAACACTACACCTGATAGATCTGCTGACAGCAGATGACCTTAGATTGGCTCTAGGAGCTAAAGGGTCTGAATCAGTGGGTGGGTCAGTCATAGTATCTGGGTCAGATGATGAAAATCAGAATGACCAAGACTCTGTGATTGAAGGGCCAAGCTTCAAGGGGCCTGAAAAGGACAGAGGAATTCTCCCTAAGAGAACTGACAGAGAGGAGGAGAGGCACAGATCCCCTTCCAGGGAATCTGACCACTCTTATCACTCTGGCAGAGAATTTGTCCAGCAGAGGAGCTCATACTTTTCCTTAAGAGAGACCTCCTCTGAGAGAAGGTGCAAACTGCTCCAGTATGAGGAAGCCAGAGTGGTCCTCAGAACCAAGCAGTTGGCACTGGATAGGGAAGCCCTGGAGATCCAGAGAGCTTCTAGAAAAGAGGGGTTAGAACCCCCTGGTGGCAGCAACAGTGTCCCTAGAGGCAGAGAATATATTCCTGACCATAGGAACCTGAGCAAGGTTGTTCCTCCCTACCAGAGTGGGGATGATATCCACAAGTGGATAACTGCTATGGAGAGGGCCTGTAGAGTACAGCAGGTCCCCCAAAAGCAGTGGGCAGCAATCTTGTGGCTCTCCTTTTCAGATAAAGGAAGAGACAAGCTCCTCACTGTTAGAGAGGAGGATGCTGATGATTATGAGGTCCTGAAGAGTGCACTGATAGATGGGTTTGGCTTAACCACTGAAGAGTACAGGTTGAAGTTCAGAGATACCCAGAAGGCACAGACTCAGGACTGGACAGACTTTGTAGATTGTGCATCCAAGGCTCTGGAGGGTTGGCTGGTTGGCAGTAGGGTTACTGATTTCAAAGGATTTTATAATCTAATGATGAGAGAACAGATCCTTAATAATTGTCAAAACCAGCTTTTATACCAGTACCTGGTGGACTCTGATCTGACCTCTCCCCAAGAATTGGGAAAGAAGGCAGACAAATGGGTCAGAACCAGAGTAAGGCCTAAGAATCAGGGTGGTGACCACAAGAAAGATTCTACCAAGTCCCAAGAGAAAGGTGGGGATAAATCTAAGGATAAGTCCACTACAGGGCCCCAAAAGTCCTCTTCTGGGGGTGGGTCCCAAACTCCTTCCTCTCCTGAAAAGAAACCCTATTGCCATGTCTGTAAAAAGCCTGGGCACTGGAAATCTGATCCCAGTTGTCCCAGGATTGGCAATAAAGAAAATGTTCCTCCAACAACTACTACCACCCCTCCTGGTACTACCAGTAGTAATCCTCCAGTTGGGAGTAGTGCACCCAAAAGTTAGGTGCTTTTGCAAGAGGAACAGAGGTGGGCCCTAGTTCAGACAGGACCCCCTCAACAGACTCCTCAGATTCTGATGGTGGTATAGGATTTTCCACCTTTACCGTGGGTCCCACAGCATTGGGCAGGTACAGACTGGAGCCAATAATTAATGGTCAGAAAGCTGTGGCATTTAGGGACACAGGGGCTAGTGTCACCATGGTGGCAGGGAAACTAGTCCCCCTCACCAGCTTTTACCTGAGTTTAAATACCAGGTGACCAACATTGATGGTGTCAGAACAGAGCACCCCATGGCCATAGTCAATCTCAGCTGGGAGGGGGTCACAGGCCCAAAAGAGTGGCAGTGTCCCCAACCTTACCTGTAGATTGCCTGATGGGCAATGATCTGGAAATTTCAGCCTGGGCTGAAATTGAACACCAAACCCATCTGAGGATGTTGGGTGTCCCTGTAAAGGTTAGTGGGGCTGTGATGGCCACAGCCCCAGCCGAAGATTTTGGAGAGATGGAGCCTGGAAGAATGGCCCACTCTCCCCAGAAGAGAGCACAAGGGTTGAAGAAAAGTCTTCTTCCCTCCAGACAGTAGGTAAGGGTCAGCCTCCTCAGGGAACTGACCCTCCCCCTAGTGAAGGAACTGCCACAGAGGTAGTCAGGCCTGGCCTGGCCCCACCAATGATGGCAGAGGACCCTTCCAAGGTGGTACCCAGTCTGGAGCAGGTAAACTGCCCCTCTCTACCCTGCCTCAGTCAGCCCAGGGCTGCAGAGGTCAGGGAGGTCAGTGGACCCCCAGGGCCCCCTGTCCAGAGGAACCCCCATCAGCAGATTAGGGGCACCCAGTCTAGTAGCCCTAGCCAGGTGAAAATTCCTCAACCCACTGAGGGATCCCCCATACCTTTATGTAGGGACCACCCCCAGAAGGACTCTGTTAGGCAAGGGCAAACCTGGAACCAAAAGGTTCCAAACATGCCATGCCCCTCCAGTGTTCCACCCAAAGGGACCCAACCCCCAGCTGTAGGCAGTCAAAGGTTGACCCTTAGAGCAAAGTGCAACTCAGTCATGGAAAGACAGGCATACATGGTGACCAGTGATCTGAGGAAGCTGAGGCCAACCTTCCTAGGGCCTCACTTCCCTACTCAGACACCCCACCAGCCTTGTACTTTACCAAAGCACACCAGAGGTAGTGATTCCCCATGGTGGAGACCCTCTCATACCCTTAGGGTGGGGGATTGCTTAGGGGACCATAAGACAGGGGGCAACCATGCTAGTGCAGGTGCTTCCTTATATGGCCACTTAATCAATAAAGGCTCAACTGGTCAAGGTTAGCCTTATCTCCTTTCGTTTGGGGGGGTTATGTAGGAAGGTGGAATCTGACTATATGGTTGCCCCCACTTTTTTCCTGGTGTTTTGCTGGTTTATGACTTAGTTGGACTGGGACCCTGCTATTCAGGGCCCCAGTCTATCTGCTCTCTCTAAACGACGTGGAGTGCACTCTAGGTGCACTAGTGATTGGATACTGTGGTGCCTTATGAGTCCCTAGTATATGGTACCTTAGGTGCCAAGGGCATAGGTACTTCACAGGCCTACCAGGGGCTGCAGCATGTGTTATGCCACCCCTGGGAAGCAGTCTAAATCTGACACCACAGGCCTGCTACTGCAGCCTGGGTGAGGTGGTGCTAGCACCCCTCACTGAGATATAGGTTTCCTATATCTCTCCTGCACACACATATAAACCTATCAGTCACCCCTAAGGCAGGCCCTATCAATCCTGAGGGCAGGGTGCTTGGCTTCTATGTGAGGGGGTGCCTCTGCCTGAGCAGGGCCCCTCTGCAGCTCTCAGAGTCTATTCTCTGGTGCTGTTTGTGGATGCGGTTAAACCATATACTATTAAGTGCATTATATCCTCGCGGTAAATGCTAACTTTGGAATGGCTGCATCAAAACATGTCGTGTTTGGTGTCAAACATCTTGGAATACTACCCCCCGCCAATCTTGGCGGCGGGAGTAGCATTCCACCCTTCTAGAGGGATAAGACATGTACCTGCTGTGGAAACGCGGTAGAATCCTAAAGAGCCCTGGCATCACAAAATGGATGCCACCAGTCACAGACACTGGGCTGCCCTCCTGCTGATGACCGAAACTCACAGTGGAGGAAGCCCAACAATAGGCATCCTGTCACAGGGAAAGTGTAACCACCTCCCAGACAGGGTTTAGTGTATTGGGGCTGGGTGGGTGCACTCTTAGAGTGCTTTGAAGTCCTGCACTGGGGGAGCAGAAGGCTCCTCTGTGCATATGCCAGTTCAAACCAGCTCAGGGGCTACCTGCCCCTGCTCTGGCGCGAAACTGGACAAAGGGAAGTGGGTGTAGCCACCCCCTCCCTTGACCCTCCCATAGGTGGGGTCATAGAGCTAGTCCATCCCCTCTTTTCAGTATAAGAGGGGGAACCTTGCCATTGCAAGGCAGATAACCCCTGGACGACGCTCTACAGAAGAATCCTGGCCCTTCGACGTTCCACTACCTTTGGAAGACAGAAGAATCTCCCTTGGAGTCAAGGAGTGACTCCCCTGCTTGGCAGGCACCAAAAACGACAACGACGGTCGCAAACTACGCCGCTCCCGCCGGAGTCCGAAATCCCTGCAGCCCAAGAAGTGGATTTCCTGACCTCTCCCAGGCCATCGTGAGTCCCCAGCGAAGCTGAGGCAAGTGGACCCCACGAGTAACGAGGAACCGTGACCCCTGGGTACCGTGCACTATTGTCAAGTGCAACCCCTTCACAACGTTCTACGAACTTGTGCTTTGGACCACGTGTGGTCCCGACCTCCAGAAGGAATCCCTCCGAAGATCAGAGGCCTACACTGTCCCGAGTGACTGTGGGCCCCTGTTGAGTGATTCCGCCCGAGGTGTCTTCGCGATCCCTTGCCCGCCGGCTTGTGGGTCCCCAGAAGACTTCTTAAAGAAACCAAAGGGCTCCCCTGGTTGCTCCAGGCCTGCCCTGACTTACCCTTGCTGGGTGAGTCCCTCAGACCTTGCTGGTCTGCGCCATCGACTTTTCTTCATCTCCCCAAGACTTGCTGCTGCCAAGGCTTGTTGGCTCCAATCGAGTTGCCGACACCGCAGTCAGATGCAGACGTCGAGGGACCCACCGAATCCAGCCTCTAGTCATCGTCGACACCTCCTGGACCACGTGGCTGAAGAGTCAAGGCACCTGCAACCGACCTGAATCAACCGACGACGGTGGGCATCCATCTTCCTTGTCCCGGGTCACTGCCAAGTGACTGTGAACACTGTCCCCTCTGCTTTCAGGTCATCCTTCTTCAGAATCCAGGCTTGGATTCCACCGGACACTTCTTCAGCTCCCGCAAGCAGCAAGTCTTCTTTGTTCGCCATTGAAAACGACGCCGCGACCCGACACCAAAGGACCCCTATGCACCCGGCTTCCCTGGGTGAGGTAACTCCAGCACTACGGTGCTCCTGTGGGTGTGGGCCCTAGAACTACTTACCCTGTAAGTGACTTGCTTGTAGGTTCTCCCGAAGTATCCTAAAACTCTTTATTTCCAACCGCGACTTGCCCCATTGAAGTTAACGGCGATCCGCGCCTGTGTATCCACACTGCACGCGTCCCCGTGGGTCCTTTACTTACCTGCCTTGGGTGGTTTCGTGAGGCCCCTGCACTTCTGAAGGCCCTAGGCCTTGTCTCCCTGCAAGTCGTTGTCCTTAAGTCTCTTACTTAGTATATGGTCTGGTACGCCCCTAGGGCCCCAGCCATATTTTGTGCTTAACTTATTGTGAAACGTTGATTTGTGCATATGTTTGTCTTCTAATCTCATAAAGAGATTAGTAGAGAGTTATTTAGAAATAAATACATATATATTTGATATATATACCTGTGTGGTGTCTTTTCATTTGGTGATTCAAGAGATTATATGGTAAAACAAGCTGCTTTACATTCCTTCGAGACTTAGCCTGAAGGCTGCTCTCCACAGCTACCACTAGGATAGCTTTCTTTAAAAGGTTGTCTTAAACCTATCTACCATAAGAGTCGATTTGCCCTGGTGCAAGGTGTCCACTTTAATTAGTGAACAGCATATACCAGGCCAACTTCTCACAACCGGAAATGAGGGTTATGATAAACATTGAAAAGGGGTTGTGATGCGCGTCTGTATAGGAGTCAGCCATCTTGTAGTGTGTGAATCATACACAGTTAGATAACTTCGTATGAAAAGAAACAAAACACTACATCCATATATCGCAAGATAAAACGAAATAAAACAGAGTAGAAAATGAACAATGTGACAAAATATACATATATGGTAGACAATGTTGTTCATAGGTTAGAAATCTATCCGTCATGGTAATAAATAGTGGAGAATAAATAATATATCAGTGCTGTATGCGTCAAAAGTGTAATATGTACAGAAACATGAAGATCTTAAATGACTGATAACAATAAATTATATGAAGCAACTATACTCCAAACGTTCATTGAGTCCCTTTGGGTGACATGAATCCAATTTTTTATCCAGTACATTTCGCGTTGAGACAATTTTTTCTTGTTGTCAACACCCTCTTTCACAGGAACTGTCTCCAAAATCAAAAAGCGTAATTGACTAACGTTATGTCTGTGAGTGGAAAAATGAGCTGCTACAGGAGCTTTCATCACGTAGTTTCTGATTGTACTTTTGTGTTCCGTTAACCGTACTTTTATTTTGCGCTCAGTCTTTCCTACGTAAGGAAGCCCGCACAGGCATTTCAATAAGTAGATCAGGTTTTTTGTATCACATGTAGCGTTGGTAAACAATTTAATGTTAACGCCTGTATTGGGGTGGCTTATGTTGGTGCCCCGAATAATGTTATTACAATGTCCACAATTCGAGCATGGTATTGTCCCTTTGTATGTGATTCCTTTAGGAAATGGTGTGCCTTCCAATAGATCTTTGATGTTTCTCGAACGTTGATAGGCAAACAGTGGTGTGCTGTTAAAAATTCCTTTGAAATCAGGTTCGTGTTTAATCATAGACCAGTTGCTCAGGATAATCTTTTTCATTTGGTGACTTCTAGTGGAGAACTTTGAGACAAAAACCGGTCTGTTGCTGTTGGTTTCTCTATGATGTGGAATCAATAAGTCCATCCTATCTTTAGTCGCTGCCCTCTCAGTTGCTATCTTCAGAACAGTGTCAGGATATTTCCTTTCTTTAAACCTGTTTAAGATTTTTTCTTGGTTGATGGTATATAATTCAGGTTGAGAAGAAATCCGTTTCATCCTGAGTAGTTGCGAGTATGGCAAGTGTTTCTTTAGGGATGCTGGGTGACAGCTGTTAAAATGTAAGGAATTGTTTCTGTCAGTAGTTTTGGTGAAAACGTCGGTTTCAATCCTATTATCTTTAAGTGTGACCACGACGTCAAGGAATGTAATGCTTTCCGTGCTCATTGAGTGGGTAAATTGAATGTGATCGTCTATGGCATTTATAAAATCCATAAATTCTCTTATTTCCTCAGGTGGACCCTTCCACATCAGGAAAATGTCGTCGATGTACCGCCAATATTTGAAAATCTTGTTATGCCATCTGGGATTGTTCAAAATGTTATCCAGTTCCAGACGATACATGAACAGATTTGCGTAGCTAGGAGCTGCGCAATTGCCCATAGAAGTGCCGGCTAATTGTAGGAAAAATTTGTCCTTCCATTGAAAGTAGCTATGGTACAGTGTATATTGTAGTAATTCTAACAGAAAGATTTTCAGTTCCTGTTTGATGTCATGGTTAATCAAAAATGATTCAATAGCTTCAATCCCCCTATTGTGGGGTATGGATGTGTAAAGTGCACATACATCGATTGTGCACAGAGTGAATATCATATTTGAGTTCAAAGTTATGTCACTGAGTTTGTTTAAAAAATCCGTCGTATCGCGTAGATACGTTGTCATTTGTTTGACGATTGGTTGAAGGTGTCTGTCTAGATATTTGCCCGTTGGTTCATGAATGGATCTCTTGGTTGAAACAATTGGACGAAAAGGAGGTTTATGTAAGTTCTTATGAATCTTTGGAAGCATGTGTAAACTAGGACTTTTGGGTATTCCTGTATTAGGAATTTTTATCCTTCTCTGTAATAACTCCATTGTCGCATGTGTTTTCAATGATGACCTTCAAGACCTTTGCAAATTTTTCGGTGGGATTCATATGTAGTTTCATATAAAGATCTGTGTTATGTACATGGTCATGAACACTTTGGTGATAAAACGCAGAGTCCATTACAACAAGTGCACCACCCTTGTCAGCTTTACAACATACGATGTCTTGATTGTTAATGATTTGACTGATGGCTTGTTTCTCTTCAACTGTGAAATGTGTGCTTTTTGAATTTGCCCTCTTAAACAACTCTTTGATCTCATTCATTGTAATGGTTTCATAAGAATCAAAAATGTTGTGGCTGATGGGTACCAAAAACGAGCTTTTGCTTCTTAAACCCATTAAAATATCTTCGGTGGCTGTATTTGTCTGGGGAACTACATTGTTGAAGAAGTGTTTCAAACGAAGGTTTCTCATGAACTTGAAAAAACTCACTTCCATTTCAAGTTCGTTGGAATGGTATGTTGGTACGAATGATATACCTTTCTGTAGTGTAGCTGCTTGAAGGTTAGACAAAGTACTGTTGGAAATGTTGACAATCAAAGTTTTTGGCTCCAAAGGAGTGCTGGTTGGGATACCGTTATTGATTTAACGGCACCACGTTCATCAGTCATCAGAATTTAATCAGGAGAGGGACTCATCAGGGCTGCCCCCTATCCCCCCCGGTTGCTTTGACTCTGGAGCCACTGGCGTGAGTGGTCCGTGCGCACCCTCACATCAGGGGTTTTCCATGTGAATGGTTCCCTGATCCCAGAAGAAAAGATCTCATTATACGCGGATGATATCCTGCTATATCTGTCTCACCCGACGAAGTCGATCCCGCAGTCCTATACACCTTTGAACAGTATGGAGCCCATTCTGGGAATACAATAAATTGTAACAAATCCGTTTTTTCCTGTTGGAGGACATTCAGACCTGACAGATCTTCCTGGGAAGCTCAGAGTGACTAGGGAGGGATTCCGGTCCTTAGGGATCTATGCCACAACAGACCGGGAGAGGTGCATAGAGCATAATGTTAGGACGGTACTGTCTGACTTTCACATGGACACCGGTTGTTGGAAGAAACTCCCCCTAACGATATAAGGAAGGACAGCGATGTTCAAAATGATCACTCCTTCCAAGATTGTATATGCCCTACAAAACACATAATTCAGAATCCCAGATTACATCTTTGCCAAAATTGATAGTGAGCTTAGGAAATTACTATGGAATGACGGGCACCGTAGAACAGCTCTCCAAATGCTACAGTGCAATTCATATAATGGAGGATAGCCCTTCCTAATAGGCAGACTTACTACTGGGCATCCCATTTTATAGCAATAAATGACTGGGGCCATGTAGATGGAGATCACCCTACCTATGCCTTATAAACGAGGCAATTCCAAATGTGCTCATAGTATTACTATCTTTATGGGGGGGGGAAGGAACAAGAGGCTTACTACCAACTACCCTAGTGACTCTTAAAGCATGGTGCAGGGTTAGCACCTGTCTGGGATGGAAACAAAAAATCACCCGGGAAACTCCACTGTGAATGGGACGAAGCCTTAAAGAAATAGGCAAATTGAAGGGGTTTGCAGCCTGGGACCATATTAATATCTCCAAAGTGGGTGACCTGATTGAAGGGGGTGCCTTAATGCCCTTTTCTTTCTTCCAGAAGGATTCAGTTCCATAACCAACAACACTATTAATATTTGCACTTGCCCATGCCTGGAAAGCAGAAAATATCCCTTCAGACCTCTCGCAGTATGTTCCCCTGGAGGGTAGTCTCTAAATGAGTGAATTGCAAGAGAAAGCAGTATCTTACATCAACAAAACCATTAACAATAATATACCCGACACGCTACTGAATCAACAGTCCACATGGGAAACTGACGTTAGTGAACTAGAAGACCTGGATTGGCAGGCAGCATTAATGTTCCCACAAGAGGTTTCGCTTGAATCTAGACTGCGACTTATTCAGTTCAAAATCCTGCATAGTACTTACTATGATAGGGTCCGCCTCCATAGACTAAGTAGAGCAGTTTCTCCAGAGTGTCTGCGCTGTAGTGGGAGTCGAGGGGACTTCCTTCATACACTATGGACATGCCCAGTTATTCATTCATTCTGGCAAAATGTACTTCTGCAACTCAGCACTATACTACGGATGTCACTACCTGAGGATCCTAAGTACGTGCTTTTAAATACCCAATAATCTAGACCTCCCATTGATTAAAAAATATTGTGCAACTTGGGTTTAGTGGTAGCTAAAAGGGACCTGGCTAAACATTGGGGAGCCCCTGACACACATACCATTGCTGAATGGAGAAGGGGAATCGACCTCTATATGGCAGGGGAAATAGTAACATATAAGAGTAGGGGGTGTCCACATAAGGTTTGTAAGGTGTAGGGTAGTTGGATCACAAATTATGGACTGGATGGGTTTGATGACGCTGATTGTTAGAAATGGGGGTCACTAGTTGGCAATGGTTTGCACCTTTGTCCAAGTAGGGGCCCTTCTTCCTAGTGAGGATGAAGGGGATACACTCCTAAAATAACCCCTGCTCACCCAATTGGTAGCTTGTCACGAGCAGTCAGGCTTATCTCAGAGGCAGTGTGTAAAGCATTTGAATATAACCAACAGTAAGACAGTAAAAACAATACAAAAGGACACCACACCAGTTTTAGAAAAATGACCAATATTTATCTGTGCAAACAAGACCAAAACAATAAAAGACGAACATACAATAATCAAAAATAGGCACTTTGCAAGTATGACTTCAAAATGCAGTTCCTTGAAGTCGGTAGCTCGGTCTGGAGTTACTGCGGTGCTGAAAACAACAAAATCCAACAGTTCCGGCTGACCGCGTCGGTGCGGACCAGCTTTAGTTTCAGCAGACTCGTAAACATTACCTTTGTTTCTGGCTGACCGCGTTAGTGCAGGCCGGTCGTGGCAACCGCCACAGTTGCGATGTGAAGCGTAGAGGTGCAGCATGCAGTGCCTTCAAGTCAGGGTGCAGGCAGCGGCTCGGTAATGGTCGTCCAGTGGCGTTGGTGAGACCAGGGCTGCGGTGCGGAGTAAGGCGGTGTTCGTTGCGGTGCTGCCAGGTCATGGTGCAAGCGACAGTGCCGGTTGATGGGAGCTGGTGTCGGTCGGCCAGACTGTGGTATGGGACGGGTGGTGCATCGTATAACTTATGAGTGCTGCCTCCAAACCACAGTGCAGTCACCGGTGTCATGCTCAGCGGGCAGCAACGTTGTCGGTGAGACCAGGGCAGCAGAATGAAGCACGGAGGTGCTGAGTGCGGTGCCCACAGGTTGCGGTGTAAGCAGTGACTCCGTGGCGGTGGAGGTCGTCATCGTCGGTGAGACCAGGGTTGTGGTGTGAGGCGCGGTGGTGCCCTCTGCAGTGCATTCAGGACACAGAGTCTGCAGCGGTGACTGCGTCGGCTGCTTTTCCCCTCTGTGGCAACTGAAACCCAGGGATCCAGAGGCGGAACTCAGAGGTAAGTGAAGACTTTGCTGTCCATGAGACTTCATGAACTGGAGGCAAGCTCTATTTCAAGGCCTTGAAGATACTTAGCGATAAGTGAAGAAAGTACAGTCCAGTCCTTTCGCTGCCCAAGACAGAAGCAGCAACTGCAGGCCAACCCAACAAAGCAACAACACAGCAAAGGGGCAGTACTCCTCCTGGCAGTTCTTCCAGCTCTTCTTCTAGGCAGGTTCCTTGATCGAAGCGAGTTCTAAAGTTCTGGGGTCTGGGCCCCAATATTTACCCTGCATTTCTCTTTGTTCTCTTGGGGAGAGAGTGTCTGTGCTTAGTCCAAACCAGTTTGGTCCTCTCTGGCCCAGCTTCCCGGCAGGAGGTGGAGACAGCATTGTCCAAGGCAGACCAGGCCCATTCAAGTGCAAGGAAATCTCCTCCCACTACTCTAAGTGCATCACACGTCTATTCAGCGAGGCCCTAACTCATCCAGGAAAGGCAGGACACACCTCGACCCCCCCAGTGGCTGCCTGAAGAGAATGCACATCCCCAGCCCCTGTCACTCCAAAGCCAGACAGTCAATCCACAACCCAGCAGAGGCACACAGGATGGCTAAGCACGAAAGTACCTACTTTCTAAAAGGGGTATTTTCCAACACAGAACATAAAAGTCACCTTTACTAAAAGATGACTTTTTACATTCTGAGTTCAGGCATACAAAACTCCATTTCTTTATCTTGTCCCACTGGGAAGATATACTCGTAAAATGTACAGAGCATTCCCCATTCTATTCTATGGGACAGATAGCCTTGCAACAGTGAAAAACGAATTACACTGTAGTTCACTATCAGGACATGTCACACACACCAGGACATGTCCTACCTTTAACATACACTGTACCCCGCCCATAGGGGTACCTTGGGCCTATCTTAGGGGTGACTCACATGAAATAAAAGGGAAGGTTAGGGCTTGACAAGTGGGTGCACTTGCCAAGTCGACATGGCAGTAAAAACTGTGCACAGACACTGCAGTGACAGTTCTGAGGACCCTTTGAAAGGCTGCTCATGTGGGTGGCACAATCAGTGCTGTGGCCCACTAGCAGCATTTGATTTACAGGCCCTGGCACTCTCAGTGCACTTTATTAGGGACTTACCAGTAAGTCAAATATGCCAATCATGGAAACACCAATCCATAATACAATTTACAATAGGAGCACTTGCACTTTAACACTGAACAGCAGTGAGAAATTGCGTAGAGACACTAAACCAACTAAAACAGAGTCAAAACCAGGAGGTCAGAAAGCAAAAAAGACAGGGGAAACACACCAAAAGGTGCCAGGTCTAACACTGATGCTGTGCCTTTATCACAAAATCATTAATGTGAATACTTTAACTTGCCATATCCACCAATTTCCAGATGTATCTTCTTCCATCGTCCTCATTCACTATTGTGGAAATATCTGTAATACTATTGCCCTTCCGTTATGTTTCTTTGTTTGCACTGGGCATCCATTTTTACCCCTTTTGTTATGCTCTACAAGCACCAATAAAAATGTTTTAAAAAAAAGAATCAATTGTTAAAACTACGTTCATCAGTTCAACAGCTGAGCGTTCTGTAAGGTAGTTTCCGTTCGGAAGCAGAAAAAAGAAACTCACAAAACCAATCCAGATGAAGAGGAAAAGTGATGCAATTGTAATCCAGATGTATATCCATAGAGGGACAAAGTATGTCTTTATGGAGCAGGGTTTCGCAAAAAGAAACCTGCTCGAATTAACTCCCCCATAATACTTACTAACAGTGTGAAGTAAAACCTAACAGGCAAATCACATGAGTTACATGGGAAACCGCTTTGCGCATGCGTGCACTAATGTGAACTAATGCATGAAAGAACTAGGCCGCACTTTACATTGCGTTTCAGAAGAAACGAGATTAATGCACGTTTAGGCCGCATTTCGCATCTTGCATCTTGCTTTAAAAACGATAATAAATAATGCCGCTTTGCATGAAGCTTATGCTAAGAATATATTAACAGGCAATATTGTAAAGGTGGGTGGTAAACAGTGAAGGATGCATTTCCATGTAATTAATGAATGTATATGTTTATTTCGTCATAGTGAGCCGAATGGGCCTGTATTTTCTTAAATTAACCGGATAGATGAGGGGCTGAAAAATGAACAAGAATGACCTGACAAAAACGACAGAAGTGCTGAGCGCTGCGGATGATGAATAAAAGTTCAAGGCTGATCAGCTCAGAGAACATTGTTTGCCTGCCAAAAGATAAGACTGGCCGTGGGATTCAAGACTTCTTCCGCAGACGTGGCTGAGAAATTTGTGCGAAATTAATGAAATGTAGCAAGAACAAAATTGTATAGACTGGTCAACCAATATGTAATGGGAAAGGAGGTAGAACAATGGGCACGAAGAATTTTGAATGAAATCACGGTGGTGTGATACACCACCTCCTCAAGCATCCAATGAGCAGTTGAATTCTGTGCAATGTTTCAATTAATGTGGGTTGGACATGTAGGTTTTAGGGTATAACTGGAGTGCCTTTGGGGGTGTGGTTATGAGATCGCAGCAGCAAGAGATTGAGAGAAGAGATGAGTTGCAGTCCGTCGGTTTGCAGAGAGGCCTAGCTGTTCCTGTCCTTGTCCTGTCCCATTCCTGACATCTTTGTTTCCTGACTCTATTTCAGGAGACCCCCACTACTCCCTTGGCCAGGGGGGTGGTATTTCATTGATCTTTGGGTTTGTATTATCTTCTGACTCGTAATTTGCATAATTATTTGCAAATGTAATTTTGTCTCTGAAACTTATGTCTCTACATCTATCCACTCCGTCATAAGTATATTGTTTCACATTATTTTGCTGAAACTTATGTCTCTTCATTTATCCACTCCGTCATAAGTATATTGTTTCGCATTATTTTGCTGAAACTTATGTCTCTTCATCTATCCACTCCTTCATATGCTTATCGTACATGAATGATGAGTATGACACTGTTTGCAATTTGTTAATTGATTTTCTCTCCTTTTGTGGAATTCATTGTTTGCATTGCAACCTTTATGCGATGAGCATTTATCAATTACATTTATCTGAGATAAACTTTATTAATCTTACCGAGAGTCTGTGATTATTTAGCTGGTTAGATAGTTAGTTAGTTCTATTATTACCATCAACTACTCAACTAATTGGTCCATCGACCGAGAGGAAAGTGAGTTGATATATAGGTCTAGTTATGTATTTTGAAATGTTAAACGTGAATTTGTGAAGGAAATAATTTTTCACGACATTCAAATTTGACCATCCAGCGCAACAGGGATTTCTGAGTTGGGAGAATGTGTATGGGCCATTTGTATGAAATATTGATGAGTATCGATCCCTGATAAAGTGTAGCGCTGGATCAGGTTTTCTGGTAGCAGAGGACGGTTTAATTATTGATTAGTTTGGTAATGATTATTTATTATATGTTTTAACAAGAAAAGTTAGTGTCCTGTTCTATGTTGTCTAGAAGTACAGGTACGGAGTTACCTGTGGAATCCCGGGAATGAAAATTTAGCCTGAAGTAGGCAGAAGAAGAGTGTGGATAAGATATCACACTGCAGAAGTACTTTGTCTGTTGTTATAATACTGTATTGCGGAAGACTGTGGGTGTTATATTTAGGGAAAATTTAGTAAATGAGTAGAGTGTCTGAAAATAGCGAAGGGTCCACTTCCGAAACTCTCGCCTTATCCCCAGAGGAGTACCAAGACCTCTTTTACACCAAAAAGTCCTCTTGCAAAACTTTGGCCTTATCCCTAGAGGAGTACCAAGTCCACCTGTAGCTTGTTTGGGTGTAAAATAACGCTGATCGTTGTTTTACTGTAAGTGAAAGAATTTCTCGTGTTTGAAGTGAAGAACTATCTCTTTATTTCGAGGAACAGACAAGGTAGCAGTGTTTTGTGTTGTTACTAACAAAAATTTTGATTCAGAAAACTTAGAAATACATTGCTGTATTATTTTGTAAAGGAAGGGTCAGTAGAAGGAGTAATACTGACGTCACAAAAAGGCAGCGCTGGCATTGGTCAGGTGGCGAACGTGAAGTAAGCTCTGATTGGCCGGTTGGTGTGAGCCGTGCTGGTATTGGTTGAGATAGCAGATACGTAGAGAGCTGTGATTGGACGGTTGGTGTGAGTCACGCAG
Source organism: Calotriton arnoldi (assembly GCA_963921515.1). NCBI lineage: Eukaryota > Metazoa > Chordata > Amphibia > Caudata > Salamandridae > Calotriton > Calotriton arnoldi. The sequence continues at coordinate 1,434,958 of CAWUFW010003755.1, read as the reverse complement.
GTATTGGATAAAAACTGACAAATAGAATAAGTAGAATTACGGAAAGGTTTCCTTGTTTGTTTTGCTGAGAGACATTAGCTAAAGGGTCGGAAAAATGAAGCTGCTTAAGAAAATAAAGAATTTCTTTAAAAAGGACAAACCAATAGTGACTAGAGAGGGAATTCCTATTCCACCACTGAGAACGCCTGCTTCCTATATGATGTTAGAGCGAGGATACCATACGTGTACTTGGTTAGAGAATTGGGTGGAATACACAAAGGACGATGGTGTTATAGCTTTCCCACAGCATGGTTCGTTTAATGTAAGGATTTTGCAGAATTTGAGAAATCGAATGAATTCATTAGAGCCAAATCCCAGACCTACCCAGTATGAAGCGCTAGAGGAATGGGAAGTAGAAGCATTTGAAAGGGAGAAATATCGAGGTGGTAGGAGATATAGAAATTTAATGACTAGATATCCTTTTGAGAGAAGAGAAGATACAATGAAAAGATGGAGGAGAGCTGTGGTAACTGAGGGTTTGTATCCAGTTTTAGTTGCTGAAGATCAGACAGGAGGCAAGTGTAAAGAGAAAAAGAAAAATATAGAAACTTCAAGTTTAAGATATGACCCGAACGAATATGATGATGAGTTGTTAGAAGACATTATGACCAAAAGATCTCCGCCATATCAAGAAAATTCAGTTGAAGTGACTCCGAGTGCACCACAAATGGGAACTCCATTAACTCCACAGATTACGGACATGGCTAGAGTAGTGCGAGAAAAAGAATTGGACATATTAAATAAGGCAAGAGTAGAGCAGATCCAGAAAATAAATCAGTTGAGTCTAAATGCAGAAGCATTGACGGTACCGGTAACAATTGGTCTCCTAGTTCCATTGTATGGAGAAAAACAGAATATATCAAAAGTACATACATTGGCAGTTCCAAGGAGTAGCGACAGGAGTGGAATGGTGACGGTAGTAGATGAGGCTGGACAGGCTGACACGAATACTACGTTGTTAGATCTTCCGGTTTGTGAGATGATAACAGAAACCCCCAGAAGAGGTATACAAATAGATCCAAGGAGAATAGGGACAAGCGTCATTCCAACGACAGGGAGGTCAGCAGTTCCTTCACCAGAGGAGCTGAATGATTGGATAAAGGGAATGGAAAAGCAAAAACACCAACCACAGAGTATAAATGTGAGCCGATTGAAGGTAGATTTGGAAGAGATGATTATTGGTACGATAAGTCCAGATAGACTAGGGACTTACCGAGATGAAGAGCTGTTATTTTTGTGTAAAAGTATCACTTGGAGAGCGAGGAATCTTCATGAGAAAATAGCAGAGGCTGCTAGTGAATATGGAATAGATATAGGGAAGTCAAAGGTGCTTCAGAAATCGTACAGATTGGCCTTTACCAAAAAGGATTTGGAGAGTTTGAATGCGTCTGGGAAAAGATCACAGATAAAAGAGTTGATGAATATTCTGAAAAAAGGGGAAATGTAGAACGGTGGAAAGGTAGATGGACGAAAAAGAAAGAAGAGGCAGTTGGCAAAGGAACGTCGATGTTTCCGTTAAGAGAGACAGAACAAGTTGAAAGGGCGTGTCTGATGAGAGAAGTCCCAGGTGGTGGATATGTACACGTTCCCTGGACAAGACAGGATATATTGTCCTTTACGAATGATTTTCCCAGATTAAGAGAGAAACAAGTTGAGTGGTACAAACAGGTAGAGAGGTTTGTGAAAGTTTCAAAGGTTTTGTTAAAAGATTTAGATGGTTTATTTGAGATTGTCGTACAAGCTGATTTGTGGACAGAATGTTAAATTACTGTTGATTGGCCAAAAGAAGAATATCCTAGCGATCCTAAAACAGGTGCACCATCTGATGAGGTGATGAGAAAGTATAATCAGGTAATCACCTTTTTGAAAGGAAAAATTTCTCCAAAGGAAACAGATTGGGTTAAAATAGACAGGACGAACCAAGAACCAAAAGAGTCAGTACATGCCTATTATGAAAGGTTGTTGCAGGTATTTAAACAGTACAGCAGATTTGAGAATATTGGAGACAAAGATATGGGACATTTTGTGTATCGTTTTGTGTTTGGTTTGAAACCGGAGATTAGTAATATGATTCAGCAGCACTTGATTTGTTGGCAGAGCAAACCAACTGATGACATTTTGAGGTATGCGAAGTATTGTAGTGATGACATTGAATCAAGACATAAAAAATTAAAGGAGAAAATGATGTGGGCACAAGTGAAGGTAGCAGAGCAGCAGGAAGTAAACAATGGTTCTCAAACAGGTAATCAAATGAATGGTCAGAATCAAATTGGTTAGGTATCCAGTGGAGGTAGAGGTAGAGGTAAATTGAGCAAAGAAGAGGCTAAGAAGAAACATTCCTTGTCATGCGTGCGGAAAGTATGGACATTGGAAGAACGAGTGTAGATCTGCTCAAAAGAATAATGGGGTAAATCAAAATTTAAATCCACAGATGCAGAATGAGGTGGGTGTGAATCAACAGCAGCAGCAGCAGGTAGTTGCTCCACAGTTACAGGTGCCACAAACTCCTATGCCCAATAATGTGAATGCTCAAGTGCAAAAGTGCAGTGCAAACACTGGAATTCACGGAGGTGATCAAATTGGTAAGAATCAAAGTATGCAAATGGTTCCACAATACTGGTTGCAGTGCAATGAGAGTGATTCAGACTCATCTCAATGACGGTGCCTGAGGGGGGGGGAGGAAGAGGGCGTACTTGGCGCATCCTTGGCGGTAGATCAGTCAGTTCCATTTGTTGACGGAAAGGTGGAAGGTAATGATATTACATTCCTGGTGGACACTGGTGCTACCCGTTCTACTGTGAGAGCAGCAGAAATTCCAAACCTACCCCTCTCGGGAGAAACTATCCAAGTTGTAGGAGTCTCAAACAAGCATATTAGAACACCAGTCACAAATCCAATAGAAGTTCATATTGGGAGTTTCAGAGACATGCATCATTTCGTGGTATGTGACTCGAGTCCAGTAAATCTCTTGGGAAGGGATTTATAGTGTAAAATGAATTGTACCATCTATTGTACGCCAGATGGTATTGCGTTTCAGACACCTGATGAGGATGTCGAATTCAAGATGATGTTAGCGAAGCAAGGGATAGAAGTGGATGAGTTGTTTTCACTTCTCACAGAAGAGAGTTTGCCCGAAGAATTAAAAAGTGCAGTAAGGACGGATGTATGGGATTTTACAGGAAAGGAGATTGGCCTAATGTCAAATGTAGATCCGTTTCAGATTACGGTGAAAGAGGGTGCCATATATCCAAACACTCCTCAGTACAAAAGGAGTCCGGAAGTAATTGCAGGGGTCACTCCTGTGATTGACCAAATGGTTGAACAGGGAATTCTGAAAGAAATAATGAGTAGTCCTTGTAATTCGCCTAATATAGGAATTAAAAAGCCCAGTGGAAAATATAGAATAGTGCAGGATTTAAGAAAAATCAATAAAATTGTAGTACCCTGTTGTCCATTAGTGCCAAATCCAGTTGTAATCCTTTATCAAATCCCATGTGATTCTGAATGGTACACAGTGATTGATCTGTGCCAAGCATTTTTCTCGATTCCTTTACATCCGGAAAGCCAGTATTTGTTTGCATTCCGGTTCGGAGACCGTGTTTTGGCATGGTGCCGAGTTCCTCAAGGGTACACAGAGAGTCCTTCAATTTTTAATCAGATCCTGAAAAGATGTTTGGAGACTTTAGTCATGCCAGGAAATTCAGTTTTGGTTCAGTATATTGATGACCTACTAGTGGCATCAAAGGCACGAGAGGCATGTGTGACAGATACCATTGCCTTACTGAACCATTTAGCAGAAGGAGGACACAAAGTGTCACCAGCAAAATTGCAATTTTGTAAACAGGAAGTCCAGTACCTAGGACACAAAATAGAAAAAGGAGTAAGAAAGGTGACACCAGCAAGAATTAGTGTAATCAAACAAATGAGTCCACCAAAAACTCAGAGAGAAATTCGAATCTTTTTGGGAATGGTTGGATACTGCAGGCAGTGGATCAGTGGGTTCTCACTGATTGCAAAACCTCTACAGAGGTTGACACGAAAAGATGTGAAAGATCCGATTGTGTTGGATGATGAAAGTATGGAAGCTTTTACTAAATTGCGAAACAGTCTTTGTCGAGCACCTGCATTGGGAATGCCAGATTATGCAAAGGATTTTGCATTGTACTGTTGTGAAAGAGATGGGTGTGCACTTTCAGTTTTAACTCAAAAACATGGAATGGCACGACGTCCAGTAGCATATTTTTCTGCTACTTTGGATTCAGTGGCCGCAGCATTGCCAGGCTGTTTAAAAGCAGTTGCTGCTACTTGTGTGAGTCTGGAACAGAGTGAAGCAATTGTGATGGGACATCCAGTCAAGGTGTATGTGCCACATTCAGTTGAGATCCTTTTGACACGTACAAGGACACAGTATATGACCTCTAGTCGGCTGACTAAGTACGAAAGAGTGATCTTGGGTGCTGAAAATGTGACTGTGGTAAGATGCACAACAGTAAATCCGGCAACCCTGTTGCCGAATTCATATTGTGAGGAAGTAAGAGAGCAGGCGGATCATGATTGTTTGGATGTAACAGAGTTGTGCACAAAACCCAGGCCCGATATTGAGGACGTTCCATTAGAAGAACCAGACTGTGAGCTGTTTGTTGATGGATCATGTTTAAGAAATGAGAAAGGAGAATTGTGTTCTGCCTATGCTGTTTGCACCATAGCGAGAGTTCTAGAAGCATCCTGTCTAAAAGGATTAAATTCTGCCCAAATTGCTGAATTGATATCTCTGATTAGAGCGTGCAAAATTTCTAAAAGCCTGAGGGTAACCATATTTACTGATAGTCAATATGGTTTCGGGATTTGTCCACAACTTCGGTCAGCTATGGATGCAAAGGGGATTTCTGACTTCTTCAGGTTCTCCTATAAGAAACAGAAAAATTGTAAAAGATTTATTGGATGCTTTACAATTGCCCAAAAGGATTGCAGTGGTTAAATGTTCCGCATATAAATCAGGAGATGCTTATGTGATGAAGGGCAACAGATACGCGGATCAAGTAGCGCGTTTCTGTGCACGAAATTTAATTGCTCTAAACAGAGGGATGGAAAAAGAAAAGACCGATTGCCATCTTATGTTTTCTTCTTCATTTGAAACTTGGGACGAAATTAGACAGCTACAGGAAGAAGCAAGTGATGAGGAAAAAGGAAGTTGGATAAATTCAGGCTGCAGAAAGAGAGCAGAGGACGAAGTGTGGGTCTATATAGATGAAAGACCTGTCATGCCAGACAGTTTACTATCCCAAATGGCAAGGGTGTACCATGGAATTGCACATGTTGGAAGAGATGCTATGATCAGGCTCTTCAAGCAATCATGGTATAACCCAAAGGTCAGGGGCATTGCAGTGAGTCTCTGCCAGAGGTGTGTCACCTGTCAGCAGCAAAATCCAGGTAGAAAGGCAGTTGTTAGTTGGGGATGAATTGGAAAGGCAGCAGGACCATTCACCCAACTCCAGTTGGATTTTATTGAGCTCCCCCCATGCAATGGGCTGAAATATGTGTTGGTTGTTGTCTGCTTGTTTTCTCGTTGGGTGGAAGCCTATCCAACGAGAAGGAATGATGGTCTAACAGTCGCGAAGCTACTTCTAAGAGAACTGATACCTAGATTTGGATTTCAAGTCACTTTAGAAACATAGAGGAACCCATTTTAACAATGAGATAATTTGGATGATTTGTGCAGCATTACAGATTGAGCAAAAGCTGCATTGTGCCTATCGACCCGAAGCATCTGGAGTGGTTGAGCAGATAAATGGCACAATAAAATCTAGGTTAGGAAAGGTGTGTGCGTCCACAACACTGAAATGGCCTGATGCTTTACCCCTTGTATTGATGAGTCTTAGAAGCATTCCTGACAAAAAGACGGGTTTGAGTCCTCACGAGATTCTATTGGGAAGAGCAATTAGACAAGCATTTATACCAGCGAACAAAATGATGAATATATCTGATGATCTAGTGCTTGACTATTGCAGAGGATTGGCTGATCTGGTACGTTCTGTGTCCCACCAGGTTGGAGAAAATGCCACTACGACACAGCCGAATCAAGCTCATGATCTGAGTCCAGGAGAGTGGGTTCTCGTGAAGAAACACGTGAGGAAATCGTGTTTAGAACCCAGGTGGAACGGACCTTACCAGGTGATTCTGGTGACAACGACAGCAGTGAAGTGTGGTGGTTTGTCAAATTGGATCCATGCGAGCCATACCAGACGAGTCCCAAGTCCACTTGAAAGACAAGAAGAGCAGCAACTGGTAAACCAAAGACCAAAGGCTGAAGTGTGTGCAGCTGAAGAATCTAGAGTAACAGATTCTGAAGAACAAACAGATGAGTAACAGCCAAGCACAAGTCAAATAGAGTGGGCACCAGTTACTGGGTCTCATGAGACTGCTGTAGAACCAGAAGAAAGGGAAGTTACTGAAAGTCAAGAAGAAGAACAGATAGAAGAAAGGCCAAATAAAAGAACCTATGAACCAGATGAAGAAGGTGAAAAAGTAGTTCAAACTAAAAGACCAAGAAAAGGTGACAATTGGCCAAGTGGAGTGAAAAGACTGAAATACACTCTTGTGAGGAGAAAGTCAAAAAGAAGACCAGAGCAACTTAATGAGGTCTCAAGTCAAACCGAACAAAAAGAGTCAGGAGAAGATTCAGTACAAAAAACAAGGAGAGTAAGAATTCCAAGTAAGAAATACACAGCACCGGAATGGACGTACGTGATCTTGGAAGAAATTGAAAGCTCAGATCCAAGTGAAGAAAAAGACGGTACTGGCACTGACCAAGTGGATGAAAGCAAATTAAGACCACCTTAAAAGAACTGTGAAAAATGAAGGTGAAACCTTGCCAGATGAAATGAATGGAAAGACTCAGAAGACTTCAAGAAAAAAAAAGAAAAAAAAAAGAAAGAAATAAAAGAAAGGGGTAAAAGAAGAAAGCCTTGAAGTGTAGGATTACACTATCTTTCAGAAAATTATTTTTAGTAAATTTAGAGTTTTTATAGATTTATATTTTTATATTTTTAGTAGAATACAAAAATGGCCGAAGCAAAAGTGACTGAACATCCAAAATGTAGCCTAAAACGTAGATGTATTAAAGCTTGCTTAAGTAGTGTCTTTTTAATGACATTTATGTGGATATTATTAACTGTCATTGTACCTATTCTAATGGTAACTAATAATGGAAACAATACTAATGATGTAATAAGTGAAAGAGTGTGTGATGTTACTAAAGAAACCCCTAATACTAATATAGAACAGATAGATGGAAGTATTTTCCATCATGATAAATCAATTAGTGATTTCTAGTTAAATGTTTTTACAAAATTGTTGTACAAGTATGTTAATACGATGAATGTGAGTGATTGTTATGTGTGCATGCAATTACCTTCGTCTGTCTCAGACGGGATGACCTATCATCACCTACCTTTAACATATGGTGTGTCTTGCAGTGTTTTAACCAGCCTATTCTACGTGAAGGGGAAGCTGGAGTATCATTATTCCAATATAGATTTAGTATTTTCAGAGATACCTATTATAAAGGAACTAAACAAGGTTTTAAGTAGTAAAAATGCACGTTATATGGGAGAATTCTTCCATATTACTAAGACACTAGATATAGGATATGCTTACAAAAACAATCTAACATGTAGTTTGCGGGTTGAAGAAAAGGTGTTCATAGATATGGTAGAATATAGAAGAGAAAGTCTCCAAAGAAAAGCTGCTGAACAGAAGTCACAGGTACCACCATGGGCGTTCAGAGAAGGAAATTATGAGAAACGCAAGACATATGCTGGAATGTCCCTGGACTGGTATAAAAAGGGGAAAATCTGTTTGCTTAGACTGAAAACTAACTATAATAATTATTTCATTGGTTCTAGTGAATGTGAACATACTTACCAAATTACTGGAGGTTGGGGATTGAAGGGTGGAACTGATCCTGTTTTCCCAGGAGTCTAATATGTGTGTGGTAAGAAAGCCTATTACAGGTTACCTGCACACTGGTATGGTAGTTGTTATTTTGCAATTGTTTTCCCAAAGGTCTACCATGTAGACAAAAGTAATAACATAATCAATGAAATAAAACAAGGACTAACACGTAAGAAGAGAGCTAGTTTCTCAGAAATAGTAGGTGATATTTTTGGTGCACTGATACCATCAGTTGGAGTCGTTCTGAATTCGCATAAAATTCGAAAATTGTCCACAGTGGTTGATCGTTTATCGACAGATACTGCTGGTGGATTCTTGATGATTGACACCGAAATGGTTGCAATCAGATCAATGGTTTTGCAAAATCGACTTGCCCTTGATATCTTATTGGCAAAAGAGGGTGGAGTCTGTGGCATGTTGAAAATTCAACACTGCTGTACTTATATCCCTGACAAAAGTAAAGGTATTGAGGGATATATTAAGAATATTACGAAATTACATGAAGACTAGACCCAACTGGAGGTTGACGGTGTCTGGGAGAGACTTGGTAAGAGTTTCTCTTCTGTAAGTAAATGGTTTACTACCTTTGGAAGTAGTTTATTAGGAAAAATAATAATGCCAATGATTTCAGTAGCTGGAGTAGCCTTAGTGATAATAACTATAGATAAATGTTGTAAGTGTCAATGTGGAAGAAAAGAGATGACAGAATCAAACAACAAACGAAAAGCAAGTAAGAGAAAAAGAGATGAAATAGAACTAGAAGATATGAAAGGAGATTACTATGACAAGATGAAGGAGTTAGATGAGAAGTTGATGAAAAGAGAAAAGAGTACTGATCTCTAGATAGATAAAGATGGCACTTGGTATGGTGGGTATTTTATGATGGCTCCAGGAAGCCATCAGAGGGGGGATTGATGGAGCAGGGTTTCGCAAAAAGAAACCTGCTCGAATTAACTCCCCCATAATACTTACTAACAGTGTGAAGTAAAACCTAACACGCAAATCACATGAGCTACATGGGAAACCGCTTTGCGCATGCGTGCACTAATGTGAACTAATGCATGAAAGAACTAGGCCGCACTTTACATTGGGTTTCAGAAGAAACGAGATTAATGCACGTTTAGGCCGCATTTCGCATCTTGCATCTTGCTTTAAAAACGATAATAAATAATGCCGCTTGGCATGAAGCTTATGCTAAGAATATATTAACAGGGAATAGTGTAAAGGTGGGTGGTAAACAGTGAAGGATGCATTTCCATGTAATTAATGAATGTATGTGTTTATTTAGTCATAGTGAGCCGAATGGGCCTGTATTTTCTTAAATTAACCGGATAGATGAGGGGCTGAAAAATGAGCAAGAATGACCTGACAAAACCGACAGAAGTGCTGAGCGCTGCGGATGATGAATAAAAGTTCAAGGCTGATCAGCTCAGAGAACATTGTTTGCCTGCCAAAAGATGAGACTGGCTGTGGGATTCAAGACTTCTTCCGCAGACGTGGCTGAGAAATTTGAGCGAAATTAATGAAATGTAGCAAGATCAAAATTGTATAGACTGGTCAACCAATATGTAATGGGAAAGGAGGTAGAACAATGGGCATGAAGAATTTTGAATGAAATCACGGTGGTGTGATACAGCACCTCCTCAAGCATCCAATGAGCAGTCGAATTCTGTGCAATGTTTCAATTAATGTGGGTTGGACATGTAGGTTTTTGGGTATAACTGGGGTGCCTTTGGGGGTGTGGTTATGAGATCTCAGCAGCAAGAGATTGAGAGGGGAGATGCGTCGCAGTCCGTCGGTTTGCAGAGAGGCCTAGCTGTTCCTGTCCTTGTCCTGTCCCATTCCTGAAATCTTTGTTTCCTGACTCTATTTCAGGAGACCCCCACTACTCCCTTGGCCAGGGGGGTGGTATTTCATTGATCTTTGGGTTTGTATTATCTTCTGACTCGTAATTTGCATAATTATTTGCAAATGTAATTTTGTCTCTGAAACTTATGTCTCTTCATCTATCCACTCCGTCATAAGTATATTGTTTCGCATTATTTTGCTGAAACTTATGTCTCTTCATCTATCCACTCCTTCATGTGCTTATCGTACATGAATGATGAGTATGACACTGTTTGCAATTTGTTAATTGACTTTCTCTCCTTTTGTGGAATTCATTGTTTGCATTGCAACCTGTATGTGATGAGCATTTATCAATTACATTTATCTAAGATAAACTTTATTAATCTTACCGAGAGTCTGTGATTATTTAGCTGGTTAGATAGTTAGTTAGTTCTATTATTACCATCAACTACTCAACTCAACTAATTGGTCCGTCGACCGAGAGGAAAGAGAGTTGATATATAGGTCTAGTTATGTATTTAGAAATGTTAAACGTGAATTTGTGAAGGAAATAATTTTTCACGCCATTCAAACTTGACAATCCAGCGCAACAGGGATTTGTGAGTTGGGTGAAAGTGTATGGGCCATTTGTATGAAATATTAATGAGTATCGATCCCTGATAAAGTGTAGCGCTGGATCAGTTTTTTTCAGCAAAATATAAAATTCACGCAGTCTACCTTTGAGCGGTAGAGGTGGGTCAGACGAATCAGAAGAGAAGTCATCAAAGTTGATGAATTAGCCAGAGGAAGTTCGATCTATTTAAGGTAGTTCTGGAGGCTGTGTAGAACTGATAGTTTACTCGAATTATGGTCCGCTGTGGCAGATACCATCTTTGTCTTTTTTCAGAAGTGAAATCTGTGTTTCCGTACATATTGATTGTATGGCATTTATTGGTGTAATAGGAAGGAGTGAAACTTCAGTGTTAGCTGTCCCCAGCAGAAATGAAAAAGCTTCATTGTTGGAAAAAGCTTCCAACAGGACCTCTAGTAGGGTAGTGAGAAGAGACAGGTAAGCTTGAGCCTACTGTGTAGAACTGGCAACATGATGTGGTTTGATGAGATCTATTGGCATAAATCTCTCACTTTTGCAGCCAGCAAGGGATGGTAAACGTACAGTTCTGGTATCAACTTTGAAGACAGGTACAGGCATTCTGTAGGATGGCCCGAATTCTTTTTTGTCCATAATCTTCTCCCATACTGTTAGACTTGGCATCTTTTGGCATGTTTCCCCTGAGTTTTTGCTTTTGACCTCCCGGTTTTGACTCTGCTTTTGCTGGCTTAGTGTCTCTGCGCACTTTCTCACTGCTGATCAGTGTTAAAGTGCAAGTGCTCCTGTTGTAAATTGTGTTATGGATTGGTGTTTCCATGATTGGCATATTTGATTTACATGTCAGTCCCTAGTAAAGTGCACTGAGTGTGCCAGGGCCTGTAAATCAAATGCTGTTAGTGGGCTGCAGCACTAGATTGTGCCACCCACACAAACAGCCTGTAAATGTAATTCTGGCCTGCCATTGCAGAGCCTGTGTGCAGTCTGGGACTGCCATGTCGACTTGGCAAGTGTACCCACTTGCCAGGCCCTAACCTTCCCTTTTCTTACATGTCCGTCACCCCTAAGGTAGGCCCAAGGTACCCCTGTGGGCAGGGTGCAGTGTATGTGAAAGGTAGGACATGCCCTGGTGTGTGTGGCATGTCCTGATAGTGAATTACTGTCAATTTCGTTTTTCACTATTGTAAGGTTACCTGTTCCTATAGGACAGAATGGGGAGTTTGTTTTATAAACGTAACTGGCCCTAGGAACAAGGTTGAAAAATAAAGTTTAGTATGCCTGAACTCAGAATCTAAAGATGCATCTTTTAGTGAATGTGCTTTTTACATTCTGTATTTGAAGATACCACTTTTAGAAAGTAGGAATTTTCTTGCTCAGCCATCCAGTAGGCCTCTGATGGGTTTGTGGATTGACTGTCTGGGTTTTGGATGACCGGGGCTGGGGAGGAGCAGTGGCTCCAGAAGGTCTAGGTGGGTCAGGAAAGGGCTGAATAGACCTGGGCTGCATTTAGAGTAGGGGGAGGAGATCTCCTTTTACCTGAATGGGCCTGGTCTGCCTCTGACAATGCCGTCTCCACCTCCTGCCAGGAAGCTACACCAGAGAGGACAGAACTGTTTCTGGCTGGGCACGGACACTCTCTGCCTGAGAGGACAAAGAATTTTGGGCTATAAAAAGTGGGGCCCAAACCCCTGAACTTTAGAACTCTTTTGGACCAAGAAGACTGCCAAGAAGAAAAGCTGGAGAAGCTGTGAGGAGGAACTACCACTTTGCTGAGTGCTTTGCTGTATTGGCCTGCAGTGGCTGCTTCTGTGTTGGGCAGTAAAAGGACCAGACTGAACTTTCTACAACTTCTTTCTATGAGTATCTCCAATGGCTTGAGGTAGAGCTTGCCCCCTGTTCAAGAAGTCTCAGGAACAGCAAAGACTTCAAGTTCTTCTGCCCTCAGCACTGGGGACTGTGTGCTTTGTGCTGCAACAGATGAAAAAGCAACCCGACGCCGTCTACGACGCTTCTGCCGACTCCGTGTCCTGAAGGCACCGCAGAGGGCACCGCCGCAACGCCGCACTGCGACCCTGGTCTTACCGACTATGCCATCTGATGCTGCCACCGAGCCGCTGCTCGCACCCCAACCTGTGGGCACCTCATTCCGCACCGCCTCGCTTCACGACGCCGCCTTGGTATCCCTGACGATGCCGCTTCACGCTGACATTGACGCCGCTGCTTGCACCGTGGTTCGAGGGCACCGCTCGTAAGGTTACACGATGCACCGCCCTCATCCCGCACTGCAGCCTTGGCCTACCGACGCCGGCGCCATCGACTCCAGTTCATCAGCTGACGACAGCACTTCAGCATTGACGACGCCGCATCACTTCGCACCGCGACCCTGGTCTCACTGTCGACACCATCTGACACCGCCATCGAGCCGCTGCTCGCACCGCGACCTGAGGGCATCGCATGCCGCACTGCTGCACTTCGCACCGCAGCACCCGACGCCCGCCGACGCCCGCGCTCCTGACTTCAACCACGAGGAGTTCGATCTGCAACGCGTGTGACTTCGAGGGCCCGACGACTCCTGCACCGACCTCCGAAACCGACGCTTGTGGATGCCGTGCTTTTGGAAGCTCTACGAGAGGTCGCCGACACCCTGCATTTCTAAAGGTACTGTTTTGCGAGTCTCCCCGACACCGTAGCTGGACTGCGACGCCGCGGTCAGCCAGAACTGTTTGGATTTGTTTGTTCATGACGCTGTGATAGCCCCAGACGGAGCTATAAACTTCAAGGAACTTTATTTCAAGGTTATTTTGATAACTGAAGATTTCTAAGTACTGTATTGTGGATTTTTATCATTTTTGGTTTTGTTTTAAGTATATAAAAATATTGGATATTTTTCTAAACTGGTGTGGTGTCCTTTTGTAGTGCTTACACTATATTACTGTTGGTTATGTGCAAATGCTCTACACACTGCCTCTAAGATAAGCCTGACTGCTCGTGCCAAGCTACCAAGGGGGTGAGCAGGGGTTATTTTAGGAGTGTAACTCCCTTATCCTGACTAGAAGGAAGGGTCCCTACTTGGACAAGGTGCAAACCATTGCCAACTAGAGACCCCCATTTCTAAAACATACCAAATCACCAATCGTTGGAATCCAACAAGAAGTTGCTGGGGCATCCTTCACTTCACCAGTGGCTGAACACTTCTGCTGGACATTGGTCTGAGCGTCTTGAATGTCTTTTAGTTCCTGTAAAACATCCAAATGTTTATCGATGTCAAATGGTGTTTCTGACACCAATGTAATGGGACTGTCAAGGTCTGAAACCCACATTTTAACCCCAAACAGGATTTCATAGGGAGTCTGACCACTCGATGGATTTTCTAGGCAGATTATCGAGGGCTCTCTGGGCCCCATTCAGGTGGTGAACCCAACTGCGACTTGAACCTAATACCCCAGCTGTTAACCCCTTCGCTGCGTTCGTCGGCCAACCGCCGTCACGAGCACTACAACGGTAGTGCTGCGCACGTCCGTTGGCCGACGCGGCCCCGCCCGTTTAATAGAATGTTCCGCATTGGCGCGGAACGTTCGAAGCAGCAAAGTGGTTAAAGACTGCTTTAAGTCATGGTTCTTCCTCTCCACTACCGCATTTCCCTCGGAGTGATAGGGGGAGGAGTACTGCACAGTCACACCCAATTTTCCCATGGTGTTTCTTTAAGCCTTGGAGGCAAATGCCAGAAGCTGGTCCAAATGGAATGTAGCTACTGCATATGTCCTGATAAAGACTTGCAGGTCTTTTATAACAGTTTAGGCATCAGCCAATTGCTGTGGCCATTCCCATAGGAATCGAGAGCAGAAATCCACTGCTACCAATCAGATTGCAAGGGTCTGCAGTGATCAGGATAAACGCAAACCAGAGGCTTGTCTGAGATCAATAGAGGTGTCTGAGGTGGACGCACTATGGTGAAACCCTTTATCTGCTGGCAGATGTTGCATTTAAGGACAAAGTCCTTAGTCTGTTTGTATAAACCTGGCCACAAATAACGTTGCTGCAATAATGAAATTGGAGCCACCACCTCTGTGTGAGCAGATGCCAGTCCCTCGTGTGCTGCTAGGACTAACCCTAACCTGTGATCTGACTTTGGTATTACTCAATCCCCCACTCCGGGAATCTGAGCAAATTGAATGTTTTGCAGACTTAACTGGAAGGAGTATTTAGTTGGAAACCCTTTTGGCAAAGTGGGTGCCATCGCGTGCAGCGTTGACAACCGTCATAATGTCTCCATAGATCCTTTTACTAGAACAAGAAATTGCAGCAATTGCAGCAGTTTGCACCATTGCTTTTGTGGCTTCGTCAGCCATGGGAATTCCCTACACTGTGTAATCCTACACGCTTATGAGTCAACGTGTGAATAACAAGAGTCAGTGGCAAACATGCTTGTGCTTTATCATTTACCTGTTGGAATCTCTTAATCCATTATGGCATCAGTAGTGTAAGTACTCATTCTAAGGCTGGACACAATAATACGAATCACGTACAATTAGTGTGGGGAATTTGGGATCCATATTCTCAAGTGCCAAAATTAGAGCTTTCAGTTCAGCCAGCTGAACAGTGCAATCATCAAGTGACTGCGAGTAGGTCTTTTGAGGATCGAATTCTCCATCATGCACTCTACTTTTCACAGCACTGCACGCTGCAGAGTATTGGTGCTTCATCCCTACGGCAGACTGAGCAGAACCATCAGTATAGATGATGTAATCATACTGATCTAGAGTCATTACTTCATTAGGCAGAAGATATTTGTGTTGGCATTCCAGATATGCCTGTGTTTGTAGTGTAGAGTCAAATATGTAATCTACATCTGTTGCTGTAAGAGTGTTGGCCATTGTCTCCATTGTGGATGTAAACCTTTCATATTGAGAATGCTGGCCTGTGTAATCGCTTCAAAGGCTGCAACTGGAGTCATGACAATTAAGCATTTCCCCTAAGCCAATTATCGTTCTCGCACTACAGCAGTCTGTACTACCATAAGAATCTTTTCTGTCGGTGCAAAACGCATTTCTGGATTGGTATGTAAATGCGATTTATATGCAATTGGTACAGTGTCTCCTTCATTGAATGTGACATGGGTGTACCCTGATGTTCCCACAATTATACAGCTCACCGGGTCTGTGGTGTTAACCTGTGTGTGCAAATGTTTTAAAGCTAACATGCCAGCTTGCACTTAACATAGAATTTGTGTGAGTTCAGTTCACTTGAAAAGTCTGGGTGAATCAAGTCGTAGAACAGTTTTACCTATTTTGTGTAGTCTGTGATGTATGCTCTGCCAAAATTAGGAAACCCAATATTGATTGTAGATTTTTCAATGTGTTTTGTGGTTGGAAAGGGTACATTTTGCTAAGAAATGTGTCGCAAGACTTCTGCCTTCACTTAACAACTCGTATCCCAAGAACAGGACACTGAGATAGGCAATTTTTGATTTCTTGAGATTAAGTTTCAAGCCCATATGAGCAAATCACAAAACTATGCGATCTACTCTATTCAAGTGAGTTGACTTGTCATCATCCATTAGATATATGTCATCGACATAGGACAATGCCTGGTTGTCAAAGTCTTGAATAAGGTCTGAAACCTGGGCTAAAAACAACACTAGGCTGTTCTTATACCCTTGTGGCATTGCTTTGAGAACCTAGGGCGCTAATTGCAGTCAAGTACCTGCTTTCAGGTGCTATATTTTGACAGAAAAATCCATTCGAGATGTCTAATGCTGTTTTGTATTTCTGTCGCACTATATTGTTAATTAATGCCACGCTGTGCACGTTTTGTACAGCAACTGTGCATGTAGTGGTGTTCAAATGTCTGTAATCTTACACTAAATGATATGAAGGATCTGGTTTCATAACTGGAAACAAAAGATTGTTCATAGGGGAGGTGCAACTTTCTATTACACCTTGGTATTCCAGTTGTGTACCTCTCTAACTTGTTTTTTAGCCTACTTTTTAATGGGGTATTGTCCTTGTGGGGTTAACCTTACAAGTATGCTGTGATAGGGTGATCTATCATCCCACCCCACATGGTTGTGGTATAACGCCAGAGCTTGCGCTACGGCCCCCTCCTTGGCGTATGAAGGTTCAACTGCATCTGGGACGAGGTCGGAAAAAGCAGGTAAAATTGCAGTTTCTCCTCTGGGGCAATCCATAGCAATCTTTGGTGGCCAATCCTTTTCAAACTACTCAGACGGGAGTTCTCTACCAGAATTGATTAAATGCGCTACACGTCGCTGGTGTATGAACACCCAAGAAGCTGGCCTATAGACAGAGGCATTCCACAATCAAAAATTCAAAGCATATCAAAATTTATTAACAATGAATTTATATATTAGAGTTTTAAATAGTCAATAAAAGGAAATACATATCACATCCCACACCACTCACTCATGCATTCAAACCAAAAGACTCATACCCACACATACTCATACGTCCTGAAAATCATGAGTCCAGCCATACTCAGAGCAACAAAGGCAGAACTTGAACACATGGACCAAAGTGACCAAACAGCAATGATATTGATGATAGTATTTTGTAGGTACATAAATCCTTTTTCAAAATGTCACCAAATGTGTCAAACGCCTTCAAATTAAATTAAGGCTGTAATGGCAACAATAAGCATTAATCACAAGCTTGATGTGATCCATAAAAGTGTAACAACGCCGACGCGCGTTTCGGTGTTCGACCCGTTGTGGGTCTCACCTTCCTCAGGGCGGGTAAATCCGGGGAAGTGGCTGTGGGATGTGCCTGTAATAAACAAATGATAGCAAAATACAGGACATGTAGGGATTGAGATGATAATAAACAACAAAAATGAAAAAATAAATTCTATGCATGTTCATAAGGTTGAAAGGCTCAGCTTCGAGTTGGGTTGATTAAAAAACAAAATGCAAGGTACTCTTGTGCACAGAAAAAAAGACAAGAAGCATAAAATTCGCAAAATGGCATAGGGGAAGTGCCAAATAGTCGTAAAGCCAGCACCTGATGTCCCAACATGGACACTAGAAAAAAGAAGAAAATACCGAAAGTGTAACAGGATAAAGGAGGAATAGAATCAGATGTGCCCAGAATACCGGATAATCAACACCACATAGTGGTCTAAGTAGTTCGAGGTGTAACAATTAAGACAGGAAGGAAACACACTTCCAAAGAGGTGGCTAAGAGCATTGACTGCCTGAACTCCTGGCCAGGCTGAACACACTCGGTTAAATAAAGAGATGACAAGGTCGAGATCTAATGGCAACCTGAATAGAAAACTGGGGTGATAAGCATGAAGAACATAGGGTCAAACAACGAAAAATAAAAGATGTGAAATGAAAAAATGAAGTACAGAACAAGAAATCTTACCACTGGTAAAAGAAAATGTTCAGGTCAGTAATGTGAGAAACCACAATAAGTTTCAGAGCAGTGCAACTAAAATACTGGATATGAAGTGGGAACGGAAATCCTCCGTATGGTTTCAGGGAAACAGAGCTCTGCCTGTTACAAGAAATAAACACAGAGTTCTTCTGTAGCCAACTACAAGCACCGTAGGCTATCTGATCAAGGAGAGGGGGATTGATAAATGAAACAGTAAGTGAGTATGAGCGAAAGATGATGGGCAAGAGTCATGAACCCTAAGCGTAAATAAGAATATATGGCCAAAAATAGAGACAGGTCGGGCGCCAGATCAGAGGAGCAGCCAAGGGCAAGATAGGTGAAAGGCCAAGCGCTCGAGGATGAAACAAAAAACAGCACCGCTCCTCCGTCGGGGAACGGAGACCGGGGGAGGCTTTATGAAAAAAAGGGGGGAGGGAAAAAAGCGGGACAAGGGAACGCCGTGCAGGATGAAGGCGGCATAATCACAACTTATTTGTATGCTGCTTCCACTGTGTGCGGAGTCCCTTCACCGTTCATTTCCTTCTTCTTCAGTTTCCCTTAGCTGTCTCCTGTTCTGCATCTTCAGACGGAGGAGCTTTGCTCGATCCTTCAACGAGCGTCCTGCTTTCCTAACACGCTTGTGGCGTTTCTGACCCGGCGTCCTGACCGGCCCCCACCTGAGTGGCTTACTTCTCTTGACAGGTGAGGACCTTGACCCTTGGTTTTGTTTTATTTGTGATTATGCCGCCTTCATCCTGCACGGCGTCCCCTTGTCCTGCTTTTTTCCCTCCCCTCCTCCCCCCTCCCTCCCCCCTTTTTTTCATAAAGCCTCCCCCGGTCTCCGTTCCCCGACGGAGGAGCAGTGCTGTTTTTTGTTTCATCCTCGAGCGCTTGGCCTTTCACCTATCTTGCCCTTGGCTGCTCCTCTGATCTGGCGCCCGACCTGTCTCTATTTTTGGCCATATATTCTTATTTACGCTTAGGGTTCATGACTCTTGCCCATCTTCTTTCGCTCATACTCACTTACTGTTTCAGTTATCAATCCCCCTCTCCTTGATGAGATAGCCTACGGTGCTTGTAGTTGGCTACAGAAGAACTCTGTGTTTATTTCTTGTAACAGGCGGAGCTCTGTTTCCCTGAAACCATACGGAGGATTTCCGTTCCCACTTCATATCCAGTATTTTAGTTGCTCTGCTCTGAAACTTATTGTGGTTTCTCACATTACTGACCTGAACATTGTCTTTTACCAGTGGTAAGATTTCTTGTTCTGTACTTCATTTTTTCATTTCACATCTTTTATTTTTCGTTGTTTGACCCTATGTTCTTTATGCTTATCACCCCAGTTTTCTATTCAGGTTGCCATTAGATCTCCACCTTGTCATCTCTTTATTTAACCGAGTGTGTTCAGCCTGGCCAGGAGTTCAGGTAGTCAATGCTCTTATCCACCTCCTTGGAAGTGTGTTTCCTTCCTGTCTTAATTGTTACACCTCGAACTACTTGGACCACTATGTGGTGTTGATTATCTGGTATTCTGGGCACATCTGATTCTATTCCTCCTTTATCCTGTTACACTTTCGGTATTTTCTCCTTTTTTCTAGTGTCCATGTTGGGACATCAGGTGCTGGCTTTATGACTATTTGGCACTTCCCCTATGCCATTTTGCAAATTTTATGCTTCTTGTCTTTTTTTCTGTGCACAAGAGTACCTTGCATTTTGTCTTTTAATCAACCCAACTCGAATCTGAGCCTTTCGACCTTATGAGCATGCATAGAATTTATTTTATCATTTTTGTTGTTTATTATCATCTCAATCCCTACATGTCCTGTATTTTGCTAGCATTTGTTTATGACAGGCACATCCCACAGCCACTTCCCCGGATTTACCCGCCCTGAGGAAAGTGAGACCCCAACCGGTCGAACACCGAAACGCGCGTCGGCGTTGTTACACTTTTATGGACCACATCAAGCTTGTGATTAATGCTTATTGTTGCCATTACAGCCTTAATTTAATTTGAAGGCGTTTGACACATTTGGTGACATTTTGAAAAAGGATTTATGTACCTACAAAATACTATCATCAATGTCATTGCTGTTTGGTCCATGTGTTCAAGTTCTGCCTTTGTTGCTCTGAGTATGGCTGGACTCCTGATTTTCAGGACGTATGAGTATGTGTGGGTATGAGTCTTTTGGTTTGAATGCATGAGTGAGTGTGGTGTGGGATGTGATATGTATTTCCTTTTATTGACTATTTAAAACTCTAATATATGAATTCATTATTAATAAATTTTGATATGCTTTGAATTTTTGATTGTGGCATGCCTCTGTCTATAGGCCCGCTTCTTGGGTGTTCATACACCAGCGACGTATAGCGCATTTAATCAATTCTGGTAGAGAACTCCCGTCTGAGTAGTTTGCTTATTTCCCCTGTTTTTCTCTACCTTTATCCTACCTCAGGGGCCCCCTTTTGTTTGAGTGGCCAATCCTTTTCAGCCAAGGGAATGTCATAGCCAAATGACAAGTTCTCCCAAAAGAGAACATTTATGGTACGTTGTATATCCTCCTCCTTTTGCAGTTGCAATTCATATAATTGATGTGGGACACTCAGGGGCATATTAACAAGCCCCTATCATCACCAAAACGTCAGCTGGCGATAGGAGCGTCGTCTTACTTACATGGCACGCCAAGTGTTAACGCTGCCGTGTAAATAAGGCACCCTTTCATGCTGTATTTAGTGTGAAAGGGGGGGGCAATGGTTGACTTTAATGCCAGCTACCTTCTTTTTTTTTTAAATTGAGGTTTGGACTGTTTAGGTTTGTCTTCCTGTTTTATTATATAGTCAGAAGAGCGTTGTGAGTCCATCTTTAATTTCAGATACTCCTTTTATCTGATCTCCTATCGTCCCCATCTCTCCAAGTGTTTTTTTGGATGAATCCTGAAAGGAATAAGAGGAACGTGTATCATATCCTGATGCCTATCAGGCATTTTAATAGTATCATGGTTTTTGCAAATTATTGCTTTTTTAGTGGACTCCTGTTGAGGAGATCAACCTGGTGCTTTAGGACCTGATTTAGTTCTTGGCAGACGGGTTACTCTGTCTCAAAAGTGACAGGTATCCCGTCCGCTGAAATATAAATCCAATAGAATTTAATTGGATTTTCAATTTCAGCAGACGGGATATCCGTCACCGTTGTGATGGAGTAACCCGTCCGAGATCTAAATCAGGCTCTTAGGGGCACATGCATCAAAGTCCCATTTTGCGATTACCAAATAGCGATTATTAAGGAATAGCTATTTGGTAATCGCAAAAGGCCATGCATCAAAAAAATCGCTAAAAATTAGTGAATCAGTAAAAATCTATCGCTATTAGCGATAGCGAAATACCAAATCGCAAAAAGCGAATCCGCAATTACCGAATCACAAATAGCGAATCGGAGTATTAGATGCAGCATGATGACATCACAACCAGGAAGTGATGCAGGAAATGCTCACACCTGTGTACTGAGAGAGACAGAGGAGGAGGCAGACTGCGGAGTAGAGCAGAAGGAAGCATTTTGGAGACCAGAACCTGTGCAAGGACACCAGCATGGCTTTTGGAACAAGTGAGAAGAATGCAGAAGGGCGCAAGAGGAAGCTGAAATTCAGCGACAAAGAACTTGAAGTCCTCATTGAGGAAGTTGTCCAGAGCCATGACAAACTGTTTGGCAAGCAGTCACTCCAGGTCGCTGAGTCGGAGAAAAGGAAAATATGGCTTGGAATCCAATCCAGGATCAATGCTGTGGGGGTCACACAGCGCTCCATAGCAGACCTGCGCAAGCGCTGGTATGACCTGCGGAGCTGTGCAAAGAAAAGGGTTGTCGCAAGGCTTGCGAATGCCAAGAAGACAGGAGGGGGATCATCAACCGAAACTGCCAACACACCCCTGGAGGACATGGTGGAGTCAACACTTCAGCCGGAAGCAGTAGTTGGCGTCACACAGAAAGACACCTCGGCACAGGCCTGTACTTCACAAGGTAAGATGCATGCAAATTATCATTCATTGCTAAATCTAAAAAACCTCCCCTCTAAGTAGATCAGGCTTAGTGTAGCAAATCTGACTCCATTCCACATTTTACTTGCCACACCCAAATGCATTATGGTATTAGCAGACAGCAATGGTATTAGCAGACAGCAACTACAATAGGAAAGGCAAGGAGGGATCAAAACAGAATTAGTGCATCAAAGTACAACAAGCAAGTGAATAAACTAGAAATCATGTGTAACTGAATAACTTTATTAAACAATGCCATGGGCAATGTGACATACATGTCCAACAAAAATACTGAACTTGCACTGTTTAACATCACAGATGCAGCTGCGCAGGAGTCTGACGGTGGTGAAAGCCATGACACCCAGGATACTCAGGCACAGTCAGAAGAGGAGACACAAGTGGCACAGGCAACACCAATACCTGCATCCACAAGACGCAGGACCACAGTGCCACCACTGCCAGCCTATGAAATTGAAGATGAGAGCCAACCTGACCCTCACACATCACAGGCTGGGCATACCCCCACACCAAGAGCAGAGGTACCGAAGTGGCGCAGAAACGTCCATTTCCGGAGGCGCAGGGCAAGGGCTCACATGGGCACTGCAGAAGATGATGGGTCTGCTGTCTGAGGTGGTCTGGAGGGACAGATGTTGAAGGTGCAGTGCATACAATGTAAGAACATGCGCTTAATGCAGGCCCAACTCGGTACATTGGCCACAAACATGGCAGAAATAAGGGACTGCATGAAGGAGCTCACCACTGCAGTGGTGGAAGGACAGAGGGCCACAAATGACAATTTTTCTAATATCAGCCAAGCCATCCATGAGTTGTGCAGGGTGATGCAGGATGACCAGGTGTCACAATGGAAAAGGCATTATCACTTGATGGTGCGCTTAGATGGGTACACTAGGGCCATCAATCGCCTGAGCACAACCACAGCTCAGCTGTCCCGTCGTTCTGTGGGGATGTAGGTGGAGATGACCCATTGCTGTGGGGATGTGGCCATGGGACTTATACAGGCCACCAATGCCGTGGAGCAATTGCAGACTGCTGCAGTTGGTGGCAACAATGTACTGGGTGGGGGAGAGTGAGGAGGTCTCCAGCCTAAATAGTCTCCTGGCACTAGTGACCACATGCAGGAGGCACAGTACTAGGAGCACCACTGCCTCCGAAGGCTCCACAAGGGATGTGGCAGAGCCCACAGAAAGGCCCATGGGAGTGTGTGGGCGCAGGAAGTAGTATGAGGGACAAAGTTAAATCTGGTGAGGCAACCAATATAATGCAAATTATCTGGGCTGACATTCAAGTACCACGGCAATGTCATGTTTAATTTTTTCTACCACAATGCAAGTCTGCACCTGGTATGTGTGCATTCACACTACCACATTTTGTTTAATAAAACAGTTGAGCATATAGTGTGTCGTCTCATCATTACCCACCTTAAAAAAATGCTGTGTGATTGCTGCACGTCTCTGTCTCCCCTCTGCTGCGCTCGGCCCGCGTGCTGCTTGTGGTTGTTGCCCTGGCTTATTGTCTTCCTCAGGCTCGCTGTCAGAGAGTTCCAGGGGTATGCCTCTAGAAGTTGCAATGTTGTGCAACATGGCACAAGTGGCTACAATTTTGCAGCAGGTATCTTGCCTGTACTGCAATGCACCACCAGTTTTGTGGAGGCAGCGGAACCTACTTTTAAGTAATCCAAATGTCCTCTCAATCATGTTGCGGGTGGAAATATGCGCCTCATTATATTGCTGCTCACTTGGGGTACTTGGATTTAGGTATGGCGTCAGTACGAAGGAGCGCATAGTGTATGCGCTGTCACCTACAGGGCCTACAGCAACATATTACTCACTACTATGTGTCACTATGGCCAAAGAGTCTGCAAGACAGTATTACATATGTTTACCAAGCAGGTATCCTTGGCCAAATTCAACCCTGAAGAGACGAGTGTGTATGCCACTGTGTCTGAAGATGTAGGAATCATGTGTTCTGCCAGGGTAACTAGCCACTATGTCTGTGATGATGTGTTTGGAATTGCAGATGACTTGTATGTTCAATGAATGGTATGATTTCCTGTTCCTGTAACTGTACTCATTCAATGAGGGCGGACAAATGGCTACATGCGTCCCATCAATGCAACCAATTACGTGGGGAAAATGGGCTACCTGATAGTAATCATATTTGGTTTGCTGCAATTCCTGTGGTGTTGTGGGAAACCTTAAATGGTGGTGTATCCTCTGCAACTTGGCGTCAAGGAATGAGTTGAAAAAGCGCAATAGGGCACTTTGGGAAACACCTCCAGCTGCAGCTATTACTCCCTGGAAGCTACCTGATGCTAGGAGGTGCAGTGAACATAGGACCTGCACATTAGTGGGGATGGCATGTGTCCTGCGAGTCTGACGCTGCAGTTGGGGATCTAATTCAGTTATGAGATCATAGATCATGTCTGCATTCAACCTATATTTGTCACATATCTCTTCCTCTGTCTGCCCCAACAATGTAATGTGCACTCTAAAAATGCGCTCCTGTATCCTCCTTCTCTGTGCTGCTACACGTAGCCTCATCCTCCTCGCCACGACGTAGGGAGCTGCCATTGTGAAACAGTCTGAGGCCTTCTGGGCCTGTTTAAATAGTTTGCCAATGGTTACCACCCGATTTGTTGCTTTTGAAATGGTTACCACCTGATTTCATTTGGTGCTATTTAGCAAATGCAATTTGCAATTCCCAGCTAATTCGCAGTTTGCAAATTTTTCATGCATAGGTTTGCGATTACCAATTAGCGATTCGCTAATACGGATTCGCTATTTGGGAATCGGTAAATAAGTAATCGCTATTTTTTGCGAATATGAGGGTGATTCTGCGAATTTGATTGATGCATTGTTTATGGCTATTTTGCGATTGCAAACGGTTGATTTTTGTGATTCGCACTGTTTGCGATCGCAAAATAGCTTGATGCATATGGCCCTTAGTCTTTTCTTTATTTTTCTTACTATCCCATTTCTTCTTAGTAGAAGAGTCTAATGCCTGCTTCAAGTTATCCTTTTCAGAATTACCCTTGGTTTGTGGTTTACTAGGTCTGTCTCCCAAATTATCTCTACCTATTGTTGCATAGGTTTCCTTAATTTTTAGTAATTCACGGTCCTGGTCTCTCGGAGCTAAATTTGTGAGTCGTTGGCATATAGCGAATGCTGCTACTTCCCCTTTAATGTTACTTAACATTATTGTGGATACTGCAGCAAAGTTGCCCATCAGTTTCATCCCCAAATCCAGGCCAGGGGCTGCCCCATACTCATTTTCAATCTGTTTAAGCACCTCTGGCAAAACAGCTAATGAGGGTGTACCATGTGTTCTGGTATATACTGCAGCAAAGACTGTACCCCAAGTGGTGCAGTCTTCCACTGGGGGAGACATCCCCATGGGCAAGAAAATTGTGAGAATTCATTGTTTTTCTTAGGGTCCCGTATGGGGAAACACTGCTTCAAGCTGATTTGTTTTTGTGCAATCTAGAACAGAATCTCCTTCCGTCTGACGGGAACCTTACCCATGATTGCAATGATAGACACTGGACAAATTCTAGGTGTAGCCAAATGTGGTTGTGCAGCTTGATCAGCCCTTGCAGGACTGATTGTCATTGTTCTCATGACAAATTGTGTCAAACATCTATATGTTCTAATCAGATCTGTGTTTAGTATACTAACCCTGGGCGGTGAACTCCGCTCCGCTCGCGGAGTTTGTGGAGTTTTCTGCACTCCGGGTTACGCGGAGATGCAGAGTTTTTTTCCTCGCTTGCGTTCGTCAACGTCAAGTTGGCGACCGCGAGCGAGGAAAATCAACGTCCCGGAGAGATTTTTCCTTGTTTGCGATCGTCAACATCAAGTTGGCGAGTGCGAGCGTGAAAAATCAACATCCCAGCGAGATTTCTCAACGCGGGGGGTCAGGTTTCTCATTTCGAGTGGTTGCGTATGCTCGCGACCGCTCGCGTTGAGAAACTGCCCGTTTACGTTGAGAAAGCTGCCGCTCGAGTAAAAATCTACTCGAGCTGCAGAAAGGGAAAGCTTGCGCTGATTGCACAGTGCGGACAAGCATCCGGCACTGTGCAATCACCGCGAACGGCATTTTTCTATTATACTCCGCTGCTCGCGGAGCTCTGCGTAGTGCGACGGAGTTGTTTTTGCACTTCGCGGTGTTCCGCGTAGTGCAACTCCGCGAACTCCGCCCAGTGTTATAGTATACGTTGTTCTGGTACTGTTAGATTTGCTATATTTGGGTAGGGTGTGTAACTGGCTAAGACTGGCCATTTTGCTCCCTCATTGCTAAGGGGACCTACTCTAACATTGTTTCATGTATGTGGTAGGGTGCCTTCAAACCAATGTTGGTGTTCTTGGTAGGCTAATGGTATTTCCAGGGCTTCATAAGCTGTGTAGTTGTTAGGAACTGCAGCTACTGTGTAAGCATGAAAATGTCTTGTTCATGTATCTGCTGCTGGAAATTTAACCCATGAGTGTAATATCTCTGTCCTGAATGCTTCGTGGGTCTCAACCACAAAGGTAACATCTCCGTCCGCAAGGGGCAGTCTGCATTGTTGCAGCATGTGTGTAACTGCAGTTTATTGTTATGTTAATTGCTGTGTTATCGTATGCAATATGAATATGTGAATTCAGAGAGTGTACCTCCATTGGATGATCCTTTGAAAGGTTCTAGGTTGAACAACCTACAGTCAATACATAGGATTTACCTACTTAGCTGAGGAGGATTTTTCCCTAACACCACAACGTCTCCGTTTAAGAGGTGAGAAAAAAATGACTCTAGCGATCCAGTAAATAAGAACCCAAGCTAGAACGTTGGTGGTGCCATGTCGTACAGCTTATACTTTCTCAGTACAAAGTGTGCGATTGTTGGACAACATAAACGTCAAAATTGTGCAAGACTGGGGGCGTGGCTTGGCACCCGATGCGAATGGCGGCGTCTATGTGAGGCTCTGCGACGCGGCTCGGAACAACCACATCCCGTGACTTTCTCTATGCTCAAGGTGAGAGGTTCTGGACGTCGGAAGATGTGCTGAAATGCACGGACCGCTTTCTGAATTCCTCGGCTGCCTGTGACTCTGTGAATCCATTTCACCGCCCTCGGCGTTCTGTTAACGCTGAACGCGGCCGCCTTCTTAATTGCAGCGTTTTCCTCTGAGGAGAGTTTCTGATGAGAGGGATGCGGCGCGCTCACATCTGTGGCAATTTTTTTTTCTACATAAACTTGTTTATTTTGAACTCTGAGCTCCCATTATCCATGAAGCCCTTCATTTTACCATATCATCTTTTTGATTTTCATATGGGAAGACTTAAAAAGCTGGGCTCCTCTGCACCACGCACTACGCATACGTTCATCAAAAATTCGAGAATCTTCTCTGAATTTTCTAAGATGGAGAATTCATTGGCACCTGCTTCCAAAGCTTTACCTCCTCTGAACGCAAGCACTTCTGCAGCTGGCAAAGTTACTACCAAGAGACTGAAAAAGGACCCGCCTTCTCCACCGAAAGTCTCTTCTCCTGTATCTTTGGATATTTTTTGGGAAGAGATACGGGCATTTCGTCCTTTTATGGAAGATACTTCTACAAAGCTACAATTTCTAACGGAGAACTGGTCCCAGATGAATGAACGTCTCACCACAGTGGAGCAAAGCATCTCCTCACTTCACCACACTCACGAGAAGGTCGACTCGCTCCAATCTCAGGTATCATCGCTACAGCAACAGGTTGAAGATTTAGAAAATCGAAATAGAAGAAATAATCTCTGCATTTATGGTCTGCCGGAGGGCTCCGAGGGATCAGATTCCTTATATTTCTTCAAATCTTTTCTTCCCAAAATATTGCACCTTCCTGAAGGAACCTTGCTCAATATCCAACGAGCTCATAGACTTGGTCATCAACGCGCAGACTCCTCTTCTTCCCGGAGACCAAGAGTGGTCATTATGTATTTCCTTGAGTACACAGATCTTCTTAAAGTGCTGTCAGCAGCCAAGTCTATTCACCGCATCACATGGTCCGGCTCTACATTATTTTTTGCTCAGGATTATGCTAAGTCCACAGCAAACAGACGTAAGGAATTTTTGAACATGAGACCTACTCTATGTGCTATGGGTGCAAGATATGGCCTTTTTCATCCCTGCCTCTTCAAGGTTACATACAACAACAAAACGACAACTTATGTGGATCCCGTCAAACTGCAAAGTTTAATCAATTTTAGTAAAATTGACTCTATGGACTTTTCCGGTGCTTCATCTTCATCGTCTCAAGCTCTTTGAATGAGTTTTTTCTTACTTGTCGTATTGTTCTCTCTTCTTGATTTCATTGTTTTTAGGTTTCACTTCCAACAATGTTTAACTGGTCTTCTTGCTAATTATTAGCGGTTACTACTCCTATTTAAGATAATTGTTTGTTCTTGGCCGCTTGTTTTTTTTGTTGTTTTTTTTTGGCTCTTTTCCATGGTAGTGTGTTTATATTATATGTGTTCTATTTTCCTGTTTTCATAACCATCGTTGTCCCCCCTCTTTTTCTCACAGGTCCCTGGATGTATTTACCCTCACCTCATTTGATCTGCTGTGGTTGTTCTCGTACTCGTTTCGTTGAGTCTGGACGCGCCATCCCTTTTTCGTGGCTTCACCTACCCCCACTCTTTTGTGATGTTTTCTGAAGTAGGTATGTTGTTTCTTTTTCATTGTCATTCTTTCTTTTTCCTTCTCTTCTTGTTTCATATCTTTGTATTACACCTTCTTCTTCTATTTTTTTTTTCCTTCCCCCTCATCTTTTGATTCAGTATTTGGTCCTCACATGAATGTCTACTCTTTTCAACTATTTCTCTCTATTGTTTTCCCTATTTTCAAGATCTTCTTTCTTCTTCTTTTCCTTTTCTCTTGATGCTGTATATCACTTTTCTACCTAAGTCCTTCATTTCCTATTTTTCTCGGTTTCTTTTTTCTAGCCCACTTCTATGTCTATCGTTCTTAATTTCTTTTTACCATTATACTTTGTACTCTTCTGGTTGGATTGTTATATATTTCATTTTTTGTTCTCCAAAGGTCTCTGAGGGCCTTCCTTTCTTTGTTATTTTATTGGTATCTTTATGTCTTTGAAAATTGTATCATGGAATGTCAGAGGTCTGAACTCTCCTATTAAACGACAGCGTGTATTAGCGCATTTATCTAAATTAGGAGCGCATATTGTTTGTTTGCAGGAATCTCATTTAAATGCTATTGAATCTTTAAAGTTGAAGAAGGGTTGGGTTGGGTTGGGAATGTCTTTTTTTCACCAGGTGATGGTAAGCGCAATGGGGTTGTCACTCTTTGTCACAAATCGTTAAAGGTTACTTTGCTTTCTCAACATTCTGATGATGATGGTAGATGGTTATTTACTAAATTACTGGTAGGAGCTGTTCCATTATCTGTGTTTAATGTTTATGCACCCACCAAGGGGATCCTCAGTTTTGGTCTTTCTTATCTCAGCAAATTTCCTCGTACATTGATGATAACTTTATCCTCACTGGTGATTGTAACCAAGGGATGGATCCTTTCATAGATCGAAATTCACAGGTTTCTTTTAAACCCCACACAGCACATAAACTATTTACTCAAACCATTCAGCAATATAAGCTTATTGATACTTGGAGAATTTGTAATCCCACCACTAAAGAATTCACGTTTTTCTCCCCGGCCCACCAAACTCAATCCAGATTAGATTATCTTTTTGTTTCACACAATATATCCCAGGCTTTAAGAAGCGCTGAAATTGGATCTATTTTGATCTCTGATCATGCCCCTATTTCAATTCAATTGGATTTAGTTTTAAAGTCCAGCTTACCTAGAAGATGGAGATTTAATAACTCACTTCTTCTGGATCAAAATTTTCACTCCTCTTTTGTTTAATTTGTCATGAATATTTTTCTCTGAATCAAACTGATGACATACATTTTTCTTTTGTTTAGGACGCTTTTAAAGCAGCTGCCAGGGACTTTATCATTGGTTTTGTCTCCAAAAAATGTAAGAACGCCTGTAAGGTTACTACTGATCTTTTGGCTGAGATAAAGAAACTAGAACATTCCTATTACTCTTCAAAATCCAAGAACTGTCTCTCACAGCTTATTAAAGCAAAATTTCAATTTAATAAGGAATCAACTGACAATGCCTCATTATATCTGTTGAAATCAAGTGCTAAATTCTATGGTAGTCAGAATAAGGCTGGCAAACTCCTGGCGAATTACTTAAAAGTTAAACATAACAAGTTTGATATTGATGCAATTTTTGATGAACAAAACACACTACGAACTAAAGATCCAGAGATCCTAAATGAATTTCTTCTTTTCTATAAATCATTATACTCTCCCGAGAATACACCTTCAGCTTCCGACATTACACATTTTCTTTCCGGCATTCATAAATCCTTTAACACTCAAATAGATTTTACACCCTTAGAGGCTAATTTATCACAACAAGAACTTCTTTGTGCTCTACAATCACTTAAGAAAGACAAAGCCACGGGTCCTGATGGATTTACAGTCTTTTTTTTTTTATTTCGCTCCTGTCCTCCTTCCCAAGTTACTCAACCTTTTAAATATTTTTACGCAGTCTGGGAAATCCTCAGGTTGCTTTTTAGATGCACTAATATGTCTAATGCCCAAGGATGGGAAAGATTTGCAATTCTGTAAGAACTATAGACCCATTTCTCTTGTAAATATTGATTATAAAATCTTTTCCAAAGCCCTGGCTATCCGTCTTGATTCATTCCTTCCCCAACTATTAGGTGCAGAACAGTTGGGCTTTGTTAAGGATTGTCTTCTCCCTTATAATACCCGTCTGTTCTTCGATATTTTATCAAAAGCCTCGCACCTCCCCCACTCATTAGCGGCAATAGCGTTGGATGCTGAGAAAGCATTCGATTGTGTCAATTGGTCATATCTCTTTCACGTATTGAAATGGTTTGGTTTCGGCCCCAAAATTATTTCTTTGATCTCTATCCTTTATTCTAATCCACGTGCAGCTGTTTTTGTAAATGGTACTTCTTCTCCCTACTTTGAGTTAAAAAGAGGAGTACGTCAAGGTTGCCCACTATCTCCGTTCCTTTTTAATCTAGCCTTGGAACCTTTTTTGTCCAGGATTCGGCAGAATGCTGACATAAAGGGATTTGTAACTAAAGACACCCAGATTAAGTTAGCAGCCTATGCTGATGACATTTTATTATTTCTCTCTGATCCCCAATCTTCTGTTCCGGCCTTCCTACAAGAAGTGGAACTTTTTGCTTCTGTTTCTGGTTATAAGCTAAATCGTGATAAATGTGAAATTTTGCCCTTAACGAAATATACATTTAAGGATGATTTTAGCTCTTCTAACTTTACTAGGAACTCGCATCACATTAAATATTTGGGTCTTTACTTTACTCCTTTAATTTCGACAACGCTATCTCTTTGTATGGAGAAATGTTTACATAAAATCTCCTCTCTAACCACTAAATGGCACCCGCTATATCTCTCTTGGTGGGGTCGTTTAAAGACCATCAAGATGATGCTGACTCCACTAGTTTTATTTACCACTTCTAATATCCCTGTCCCCATCCCTTTAAAATTCTTTTCGAAAATTAACTCTATACTATCATCTTTTTTGTGGAACAAAAGAACACCTTGTATGTCCCTATTGCGTTTAACGAAAACTAAAGCAGAAGGTGGCGTTAATTACCCTGATTTCCCCACTTATCACAGATCTTTCCTGCTTTGCCAAGCTTCGAGATGGCTTTCCGACTCCTCAGTGGATTGCCCTCTGTGGGTAATACTTGAGCGCTCCTTTCTTTCCCCTTTCTCTTTTAAAGAATTTCTTTCCTTTACCCGTAGACCACCATCTTTATCTACTCCCATACTCAAATATACTTGCAAACTTTTGGGTTTTTCTTCACCCCCGTCTCCTACTGACCTGGATTCCTTTCTTAACTCTCCTTTATGGCATAACACTTCTATTTTAATTCGCGGGAAACCCTTTTATTGGAAATCTTGGAGAAATAGAGGTTTAATCTGGACGCATCAGCTGTTTTCTCATAATAAGATTTGATCTTTTTCTGAAGCTAGTCATCTTTTTCATTTACCCCCCTCCTTTCAACCCAAATATAACTTAATTTCACAGGCCCTTTCTACTGCACATACTCACTTTCAATTACACCCGATATCTCCTGCGGTTAATAATTTATTAACCTTTCTTCTTTCATCTCCTAGAGCTTCCAACATATATATTTACTTACGATCCTCGCAACTCGTTAGAACAAAGACCAAAGTTGAACTGTCCTGGGAGGAGGATCTGGGAGTTGATTGGCCCTCTTCTCTTTGGAACAAAATATGGTCCAAGATTAGGAAAACTTCTAGAGCGGCTAATGTTACGCAAACGCTATTTTTTATTTACAACAGGCTTTTGTTACATCCAGTCATATTACATAAAAGACATGTCACGGTATCAGACACTTGTTGGTCCTGCTCCTCTCCTCTAGCTGATTTAAAGCATTTGCTTTTCACTTGCCCTCACTTACATGAATTCTGGACATCTGTCTGGGGTCAAATTAACTCTGTCTTCAATTCCAACTTCTCTTTCTCTTTCACACATTTATTTTTGGGTAGCTTATCTCCTATATGGGAGGATCATACTTCCAATACCAAAATCTTGGACATTTTGTTGGCAGTTGCCTTTCAACAGATCACTAAAAATTGGAAAGACTTTACAAATTTATCTTTTCAAGCTTGGTGGTATGCAGTATGTTATCATCACAGATTGGATACAGCATGTGTTCATCCCATTCATTTAGCTATGAAGCGCTCTATTATATGGTCACCTGTTACATCGTTCATTGATTCCAGTGCTAAACGTTCTTTTTCTCTAACTCCTGCACAACAAGAAGTTGCTCGACCTCCATGATATTCCATATCTTAGTTGTTAATATATTATAATATGATGTTAGATTTTGATTATGCTACGTTGCTACATGGTTGTTACTTGCAATGTATTGTTGTATAGATAGACTGATGTTTCTTATACCTTTTTATTCCGACCTCGATTTGTTTATATGATACTTTTTACTTTTGTGTTTCCCCTTTCTGTTCCCTTACTCCCCTCATATTGTACTGTACTGTATCAATTGTTTTCTTAATAAACCTATTTTTATGAACTTAAAAAACTGTGCAAGACGGATTCTATACACACCATCATGATATGTTGGCCTTAGTCCTGCTAGTTCACAGTGCACCACCTGTACCCCTAACCAGGAAAAATAACAGGTGGATTATGCAACCTCAGAACATGACAACCCTGACTCCCCAAAGAAATCATGGTAACAGAGCTAGAACCTTTTTTTTTGGTTACTCATGCATAGCCAAAGAGATACACAAGTAATACTCAACGTGAAGTTTCAATATTTATTGAAGCATTGTGATTCTTGAGTAAAATACATGTGGTGCAATAATCAATAGAAGGAAACAGAATAACGTGATTAGCATAATGAGAATGGTGAAGAAGATAAACAGTTCAAACATTTTGCTGTTAGAGAGAATATATGCTTGCATATAAGTATTGTAATATATAGTACTCCTCCCTTGTGCTGCCAATCCAAGTGTGCCTAGAGTGGAAGAATCTGCCAAATCCCTGTAGATTGATTTAATTTCCATGTTCCCTGCGAGTAAGTGTCATGGGGAAGCCCGTTTTGGTGGAGAGCTGGGCCTCATCCCTTGCATGAGGGAAACAGGAGTCAGCTGGCCTGGAATTCCAGCATGTGGTGACCTCTCAGTGCCAGTGAAATGCTCCTCTAACTAAACAAGGGAGTGATGTTGTTTATATAATAACCATCACCCATGTTGTGATGACAAAGTCCCAGTCAGGCCACTATTGTTGATGCTATTGTAATAGCTCAGTTGCCAAAAGGACAATAACAAACAACATTTTGAACAGTGTCCTTAGCCCTTGTACAGAATGTTCAAGGTATTTGATAATATGCCTAAGAAGTGGAAATGTAAGCAAAGCTGTTTCAGAGAATGTTATCCTGCACCGCCATGCAAGCAAATGTTTGTGAAATGTCACTGTGTTTAAGAAAAGAAGGTAACTTAAAAATGTGAGGATGTAAAATGATGGTGTTTCTACTCGGGCCTAATGTGACCACATGACAGAACACAAATATGTTTTGACTTGAATTTTATAAGGAGGATTGGTGAATTCTCAATTAATAGACACATAAATCTGTAGTTGATGCCAATATCTAGCATATTCAATATTACTGTATATACACAGACTATGGGCCTAATTATTAGTTTGGCAATCCAATAGACCACCGAACCTGTGGTGGCGGTGCGAGCACTGCCGCACCGGTGGTCTGACCACCCTATTACGAGTTTGGTGGTCAGACTCCTGCAAGCACCGGGGGTCTGTGATCCCTCGGTGGTGTTGCAGGGGTGTGAGGCCGCAATATGCTGCCGGTGCTGCTGCGGCACCGCCAAGCATATTACGAGTTTCCTCACTGCGACCCTTCTCATGGCTGTGAGACCGCCATGAAAAGGGTGGTAGTGAGGAAACTAAGGGGGCACTAAAGGGCCCCCTGTTACCTCTGGGCCTTGGGATGCTAGCAGGGGGGCACATGGTGTGCCCATTTCTTTATGCACCCCCTGTTCCTGCACAGAATGGACTTCACAGTCCATGCCATGCAGGAACTTGCTTTGGCGGTCCCACGGTGCTGCCTTTCTAAGGCTCACATATGAAGGCACCGCTGTGGGACTGCCAAAGCACTGCCCACCAGACCACAAATAAACTTGTAATCTGGCTGGCAGTGTGCAGACGAGTTTGGCGGTCTTCAAGTGGGCACTGGTGTGGTGGCTCACTTGAAGACCACCACACTCATAATTGGGCCCTATATTGGACCCCCAGTCATGGAAAGCCTTCCCCCAAGTGAATGTTTGTTACCCTAGTTGAGTAGGGTAACATATATTTTTCGGTGTTTGGACAAAATATCACATAAAAAATATTGTGTTGCAGAAATATTGTGTCAAAAATATTGGGATTTCAAATATATCGTTGTCATGAATATTGAAGGTAAAACTGTTGTTTTTAATATCGATGTAAAAATACTGATGTAGTAAATATCATAAAAAATTATATTTATTGTATTTTTTATTCCATGTGGTTATATTTTTTTAATATGTTTTCATTTTAGAACTTTTATTTATTTATTAAAATTGTTATTTGTAATTTTTACGTGTTTTAATTTTTTAAAAACTTTTTACATTTTGTTTTTAGCGGGCTGTTGGGTTAATAAAAAATGTGTATTTTATTTTTCAATTTTAAGATTTTAATTTTGATAATGTGCAATGTTTTCATTAATTGTAAAATGTATTTTTTAATAAATTACATTTTTATTTAATTTAAAAATGTAATGTGAAATAAGACATATTGTAATGTGTTTTGAAAATAACAATTTAAATATTTAAAAACATTTAAAATATTTGTGCAAATTTTTATAAAGTGATATATTTGTAATGATCTAAATCTTCAAATTAAATTTATTAAACATTTTTGTATAACATTTTTATAATTGTATGCAAAAACTGTAAAATAATATTTAGAAAACAAAATAGTTTATACATTGTTATAATGTAAAAAATAATATCTTTTATTTTTGTTTCATTTGGTGGCTATTTTATTTTACTGTTAGCTGCTATTTTGCAGACTACTTTTTACTTAAATTTCCTTTTTCGGGTTTCCCGGAATGGCTCTTTTTAAAAAATGTTTGTGATTTTTTATGGAACCTACGAAGTTTGGTTTACTCTGAGGAATGTCAATTGGATTGCTAATATTTTTGCCATTTTTTGTGGGTCTTTTTGTATTTGTTTTCTTCAGTTTTTGGTGGATTGCTATTTTTGTTATGTGGCAATGGCGAGAGATCTGCAGCTACAAAACTGCAAGTTTTATATCCATTGTTTGTTGTGGATGGGAAATGTGATATTGTATTGTTTAATTTTTGTTTATGTTAATATTTTGTGGAACTGTTTGCATTATGTGTTGTATAGTATTATATTTTTTTAATTATTTATGTTGACATTTTTATTATATCAGTGATTATTAATTCTAAAATGTATACAATTTGTTCACTGATGTAATAAAATATTCATTTTATTATTAAGAAGAACACATTTGGTTTGTTGTGTTAGAGTTTGTCGTAGTGCTTGAGCTTTTTTGATAGCGTGATATGTAATTTAGAAAATAGATTTGGCTATTATTTTTACATAGTCTAATCCTTTGTTTTTGATGAAGATTTTGACTTTACATTGTTGCATGTCGTACATTTTTTAGTTTGTTTGTTAAGTTTAGTGCCAATTTGGTTAATAGATTATTTTATTCTCATTTCTTGGTAGCTTGTTTCTTTTTCTAATCCTTTGATAAATTTGTATAATTTAGCTTGAGTTCTACCTAGTGTGGCTAGGAAGGCATTGTGCCATTCTTCCGCTGCGTTGTTTGTTTTGCCTTCCTGTGCCAGGGTGCTGTCACAGACATTCCACTATGGTAGCTGAAATTTGGCTTGGCATCTGTGTCCTGACCAATGCATTCTTCCAACCCAAGTGCCTTCGAAATAGTCCATTAGGGGACTAAGCTTGTCTTCATTGTGTTTGTAGAAAGGGCTTTCTATTAGTACGGTATAGTGGGTGACAGGGGTGTAGGCTAGTGCTGTACTTTTTTTGGTTTCGAAGGCAAGTTGGCTGCCAGCGGAATATTCTACACTTAGGGCCCGACTACCAGTAGGGCGGTCAAACCGCCGGACCGCCATTGCGGTGGTCGGGAGTACACCACCAAGCCAGCGGCATCCTGACTGCCGTATTATGAGAACACTGCTGGGCTGGTGGTGTTGTGTTGGCGGTGCCACTGCGGTATGTGTCTGCTCATGTGGAGAGCTGGCAGCACATGCCGCTGCCGTGGCAGCTCCACTTGCATGCCAGTGCACTGTGTACCATGCATCATGTCCTACATGGCACACAGTGCACGCGTGACAGCGCAAGCAGAGGGGGGCACAAAATGTGCCCTCATGCACTCCCATGGGCTAAAATACCCATGGGCGCTGTTTAGGGCCCCTTTCCCTGCCTTTCTGCTGACTTTTTCATGGCTAGGTCCCTGCTTTGAAGAGCTCGTCAGAAAGGCAGGTCGTAATCTGCACGGTGGTGCCCGCATCGGCACCGCCACCTCAGACCACAGGATCCTGGCATTGGCAGTGGCCTTGTGAAGTGCTGGTGGCAGTCCAATTGCCCAACTCGTAATCGTGCGGTCGGACTGCCGAGGTTGCAGGGGTCAGACCACCACTGCGGGTACGGTGTATTTGGGGCTGCCGCACTCATAATAAGGCCCTTAGTGTAGATTTTTGGAGGTGTTGCCATATACTTTGATTCAAGGGATAGTAACAGCCTTGTATGGCTGCGTGGAGGTATATTTTTAGAATTGTTTGAATCATGGCTTGTTCAAAGTCTATGATTATTTTTGGGGGTAGTAGTTATTTGTTTGTTGTTTTATATAGTTTAGGAGTTCATAGCAGGTACCGCTTTGTTTATTTGGGAGTAAAGCATATATGACAGGGATATTGGTATTTTTTATATTCACCATGTATGATGTAAACCTGAGTGAATGGTTTTGAACACATTTTGAAGGTCCCATCTATCATCCATGTTTGGCATTGGGTAAGTCTCAATAAGCTGTATGCAGTGGGGAAGATTAGGATTCTTTTTTCATTATTTGGATTGCCCTGTTAAAGGAAGGGTTCCTCATTATGTATAATTGTAAAATGGTCTGGTGTGTCTATGTCTTGGTATCATCTAAGAGCAGGTGGGGTATCACTGGTGGCTTTTTTAGTGGGTGTAATTAGACGTTTTAAAATGGATTCCCATTTTAAAATGTCTAATTACACCCACTAAATGAGCCACCAGTGATACCCCACCTGCTCTTAGATGATGGTGATAGTTGGCCTGTTATGTGTTTGGGGACTTTGGGTAGTATGTCTTTAAGGATTATGCTAGTGGGTTCCTGAGAACTACTGCTTGTCTCTTCTATATCTTACAAAATGTATTTAACTTGTATTTCAGTAACATCTGGGGGGTGGTTGTTCTCTTTTAGATTAATTACAAAAACAATTTCTGTAGCTGCCCTTCCATAGCATGCATTAGAATAATATTTAGTACATTTTAGGTTTATAGTGCCTGTCGATGCACTTTCTTAGCTGTAGTAGCCCATATGACTTAATAATTGCTTTCCTTTTTGTGAATTGATACATTTGCCACCTTCTTTCATTATACCAGTAAGTAGTTTAATAATATAAATATTTATTATAGTTAAACTTTTGCATGTTAGTTATTAACGTATTTAAAGATGCCGTTATTTTTATTTTATTTACTTACTTGTATGTTTTGTTGAGATGTATTGCACTGTTTTGCAGCTTTTCCTTTCAGCTTGTTTTAACATGCAGCAGGTGTTTGCTTTCTGTGGAAAGAGGAAAAAAAGTTAGAGTAATGTAAAATGGTATTTTTTGCTAATAGAGGCTAATTTTTAGTTGCTCTTTGGATGAGTTTCTAATTTATTATTTATGTATACTTACTTTATTATATCTTTTTGGTGCTTTGTTATAGTTGAGATTTTCTAGCAGTGTGCTTATTTAAAAGTTCATTTTTATCTTTTAGGTAGTCTGTGTAAAACGATAAAAGTTACAGAGTGAGTTACTATTTACCTTCAGTTCAGTTCAAAATTATGTTTATTTAGACCATAGTCTTTAAACAGTGATAGTACCAAAAAAACAACAATATAAAACAACACAATTTATACATTCTCAGTGTGAAAAGTTGATAAATTATCGGTAAGGAGATAGTAATAATGACTTTTCTGCACAGGGCATCACCATCCTTTCTAAAAATTGTACAAAGCTTAAAACATCTTTAAAATACTATACAAATATTTATCCTTATAAAATAGAATTAATTTAAGATTTATAAAATTAAAGACTAATTCTCCCTAAGGAACCTTTTGACTTCCTTCATATAGTTCCCTAGTGCAATCGCAATCTCGAGATTAGGCATTTCAGTAAATAATTTAACCGCCTGTATCCGCAGTCTTATATCATATTTTAGAAATATTGGGCGAAGATATCTTTTACGCTGCTCTAATACTGTTGCACAGTCTAACAGGATGTGCAATATATCACCTTTGGTTCCCAGTGTACACTTACAGTACCCATCCTGATACAGCATTTTTGTTTTTAATTCTTCATTTACTATCCATGGATTTATACCTATTCTCAGTCTTAAGATCTCCTGTCTATACCAATAGTTTGGTAGAATATCCAGATAAGGAAACCATTTTTCATTTAGCCATGCATCTCTCATGAATTGCACTGATTTTTTCTTGGCCAGATAATCCATATCTGCTTGTCTAGAGGCTTCTAGCCCCTTATTTCTGATGTCTCTTTTACAGAATTCTACATTCAGGGTTTCTGGACACATTTTTACCTTTACATTCTCACAAACCAATAATATTTCCTTCCTTATCTTTTTAGCCCATTTTAGATTGCTACATTGGATCTCTTTCCTACACCACTGAGATATCTTTTGGCCTGTTTCTAAGTCCAAGCGTTTCCAAAATCTTATTAAAATCATTTGTGACTGAACCCTCCATGCAGTAGTGCCTAACTCATTTCTTATTGCTTGAATCATTGACGAGTGTGGCAATGACAGAAGAGTTTTCAGGCACCTCCCTTCCTCTAGATCCCAATCTTGTTTACCGCTTAGATAGAGAACTTCTGCTCCATAGAGTACTTGTGGGGGTATCATCGCACTAAAAGCCTTTAACAATGGTCTGTGAGACATATCTCCATAGTCTCGATTAAATTTTTCAGACCACAGATCGATGTGTAAGCTTTCGCTTTCTGGGCTTCTATGTGAGTGTGCCACTTTAAAAACCTATCAAACCACATCCCAAGATAGC
This sequence comes from Calotriton arnoldi, assembly GCA_963921515.1. NCBI lineage: Eukaryota > Metazoa > Chordata > Amphibia > Caudata > Salamandridae > Calotriton > Calotriton arnoldi. Next base: position 1,395,106 of record CAWUFW010003755.1, on the reverse strand, counting down.
GATATTCATTCACTATTTCTAGCTTCAGATCTCCTAAAACCAATTAAAACTAATCACTTTTGTCCCAAAACATAAAATTTTAGTCTTTTCCATATTTACAGTTAAGAGTTTCCTTTCACAATATTCCTTAAAAATATTCAACTTCCTTTGGAGGCCTATTTCAGTCTGATCCAGAATTACCAGATCGTCAGCGTATAAAAGGCAGGACACTTTATTTCCATCCATTCGTGGACTGGCACTTCTTTCAACCTCTAAGCTTGATGGTAGATCTCCTAAAAATATGGCAAATAGCAGAGGGGCCAGCACGCAGCCCTGTCTAAGGCCATTCTTAATTGCTATTTTGGGCGTCAATGAGCCTTCTGTGTCTCTAATTATTTGTGCCCAATTTCCACTATGTAGCTCTTTTATTAATGCCAACAGACCTTCGGGAATATTTCTCTTTACAAGGGTATCCCAGAGCACCTTCCGGTCAACTGAATCAAATGCTGCACGGAAATCAACAAAGCAACAACACAGCTTACCGTTTTGTTCTATTGATTTACGTGCCACTGTCCACAGAGCGAAACAGTGGTCAATTGTGGAGTGGCCTTCTTTAAAGCCCCCCTGTTCAACTGGTACAATTGAAAATTCCTCTACCCTATTCTGTAATCTGTTCAAAATTATTTTTGAGAAAACTTTTTCCCCAATGTCTAATAAGTTAATCAGCCTATAATTTTGTGGTGCGTTCATATTACCTTTTTTATGGACTTGCCTTATTATAGCCCCTTTCCAATTCTTTGGTATTTGTCCACCATCTAAAATTACCGAGAACATGAGGGAAAAGAATCTCACCCACCAAATCATCTGTGACTTTATTATTATTGCTGGGAGATTATCTGGTCCTGCAGCTCATGTTAATTTTAATTTACTTATTATCTCTTTTACATTCTGTTCTGCAAAATCCGGTTTCAATTCTTCCATTAACTCTTGCCACGGCTGGGGCTCTTCGACTTCTTGTTCTCTACGAGGGCTATACAATTCCTTCAGATACCTCTCCCATGCTGCCTCGTCTACTACACAATTCATTGCCCCTGCTGGATGATCAGTTGCTGCTTTTACCAGCTTCCAAAACTGTCTTATGTTTTTTGATTCAATGGATTCCAGCAGATTTTCCCAGCATTTGTCTTTGTACGCCCTTTTTGCACTCACAATCCGTTTTTTGTATTCTCCTTTCAATTTATTAAGATAACTTTGACTATTCTGGTCATTTTTTTTACTGATATTTCTTATAGCTTTCCTTCGCTCTCTTTTTTTCTTTAGACAGTCTATAGTAAACCATTTTGGCCTCCTAACTGGCATTTTTTGTTGGTCTATTTTATCTTTTTTTAATTCTATTCGAAGGCATTGCACCACTTGGTCTATTTTTCCCTCATACCATTTCAGCTTCTTAACCCCTAATAACTATTTACCTGTTAATTAATACTTTTTTAGTTTAGTAATATATAATTTTTAGTTTCAATATAAGTATTACCTACTGGAATATGTAGTTGTAGAGATGTGTATTTTCATGTATAATCATTTGTTGAGAGACTCTGACAGAGTTTCCTCCTCTTGCAGTGTTTGCCATTTTTGGAGTAATTATTTACTTTAATTAGTGTGTCTTTTATATTGTTTGTTTAATTGAATCAGTTATGTAATTGGTTAAAGTTGCTCATAGTGTTAATTTATTGGTTGGTTTAGTATAATTTGATTTTTTTTAAATCAGTTAAATCTTTATTTGATAAAACTAATTTATGTTTTCTTTTTGTAGTATTATATATAATTGTTTGTATTTAAATATGAATTTATTTGTTTTGATATAATATTTTATATTGTTGTTTATATTGAAATGTATATAGTTCATAAAAATGTTTTTGGTGTAAGTATGGTATATTTTTTAGGTGTACTATTTTTGGGGGGTAAACGTTTAATTTTTGGGTGATGTAATATATTTTCATTTAATTATAGATGTTTATATATGTTTAGGGTTTATTTGAAGTTACTGGTTTATGTAAAAATAGGGTTTTCGGTACATTTTAAATGGAGGTATTAGTTATTTTGATGATAATTTTGTAGTCAATATTGTGGTAATTGATATTTTTGACATGGTATATGTTTATTTATAGGTGACAATATTTGTGCTTCTAATATTTTTTTTATCGATATATGTAAAAAATCTGTATTTGTTAACGATATTTGTGTGCTCGATATTAGCGCCTTTTATAATAATGTATACAGAGTCTGTATTTTTGATATCGATATTTAATTTAAAATATTTGAGCTTCTTGATATTTGTTGGATCAATATTATGTCACTGATCCATGTTTTTCACCTGCCCTGAATAATTTTGATCTAAGGTTTTTAGAAATCTCATTTTGGCATTAGAATTGAATGCTCCAATTTTATTACAACTCATGATAACTTTCTGGCTCTATGACCAGAAGATGATGAAGTTGCCTCAGGGTCCATAGTCATGAACTTCTAATTAAGGAGATCTTTCTTGCAAGATCTTTTGTCACTTAGTGATGTATATATCTAGGGCTTCCCTACAATTTTACACTGGCAGTGTACGTTGAGACACATTATGCCAAAGGAGAAATTACTTATCAAAGGTATTGGGCATGAAAATCAGCAGAAGTTTGTAGTCTGTAAAAAGTATATCTAATAATAAATAATCATGCACTACACTAATAAAGCACTATACACTTTATCATAGATATTTGAGTAGGCTAGTGCAGGCAATGTCAAACACTTATGCACTTTGCTGAGGCAATTTTAGTTATAAGCCTAAAGAAAGGGTCTACAACATTTTCAATAATGATAGTTACTTCTGATTGCCTAGAATAGTCCTGGGCTACTAATGGCTTTGACAGTTGTTCCAGTAGTGCACATCAGAGAGATTCACCATAGTTGCAGCATTGCTAGCAGTGACCACTCAGATATAGGTTACAATATTGAGTGATGCCAAAATATCATATCCAGAACATTGATTAATTAAATATCTAATTCGCTATTGTGCCACTGTCTGGGAGGAATTCACAAAGTCCTAACTGCCAACTACATCAAGGTATATGACCCACAGCAAGCTGCAGCAACAAATGGCTATGGGCAGGAAAATGCCAACTTTCTAAAAGTGGCCTATTAAAAATTGTAATTTAAAATCCAACTTTACTATTAAAGAGTATTTTTAATTACATTTTTTCATAGATATCAAACATAAAATGCTTACCTCCTCCCAATCAAAATCTATCACTGATTAAATATAATAAGACAGCCCAATGTTTCCTACGGTACAGGTAGGCCTCACGGTAATGAAAAACAAATGTAGGAGTTTTTCACTACCAGGACATGTAGAACGTATAAGCACATGTCCAACCTTTCAATTATTATGCCCCCTGCCCTATGGACTACATAGGGCCTACCTTAGGGGTGACCTATATGCTTAAAAGGGGAGGTTAAGGCTTGGCAAGGGGTTTATATTGCCACGTCAAATTGGCAGTTTACAATTGCAATCAGGCTGCAATGACAGACCTGGGACATCATTTAAGAGGCTACTTGAGTGGGTGGCACAATAAGTGCAGTAGGCCCACTAGTAGCATTTAATTTACCAGCCCTGGGTATATGGTATACCACTATACTACAGGCAAAAAAAGTAAATTAAACATGCTGAACAGGTGTAAACCAATTTTTGCAATGCTTTACGGAGTGAGCAGAAGCACTTTAGTACTGGTTAGCAGTGACAAATTGCAGAGTCCTACGGCCAACAAAAGTGAATTCAGCAAAAGATGGAAAGTAAAGGCAAAAGGTTTGGGGCGACCCTGCAGAGAGAGCTAGGTCCAACACCACGCCCTACTAACGATGCCACCCCTCTTCGTTGTGATTGTTTTAATGTTATTGTTCATTCATTTTAAATGAGGCAGCAGCCATAAGGTTAAATTACGCTAACATTATATTACCTAAGTCTTCGCAGATGGGCGAAGGGTAATGCAGAAAAGTAGTTTGGGATGCCCATTTATCTGAACATAGACAATAGTATTACTCCACTAAAAGCCATGAATAAGAAGTTGTATACAGTATGTAGGAGAGCTTTGCGAGATTCAGTTGAAAAGGTTCTTTAAAAAAGGGGTGGCAAAAAGGTGTGTTGCGTAAAAAGCATAGTGAACAGAAATGATGGGCTTAAACTTTTTAATAGCATTCCAATTATTCATACATGTTATGAAGATGTACATATTTCATTTGCAAAGAAAGGAAACTATGGTTAGCAAGGGTACAAAATCTACTAAATGGGAGAAAAACTAAAATATTTGCAATAGCTAAAAGAAGCTTGAAAAAATCTAGAAAAAGAAGGAACTTGAATGTGGTGGACATGTTATAGACAGACTGATACCTGCAAAGTTTGAAAGGTTAAGGTAAAGACTAAGGGGCTGATTACGATGGCGGAACGATCGCCACCGCCGGGCCGGCGGTGAGGTCCGCCGGCCCTGCGGACCGCGATTCTCCGACCGCCATATTACGATGGCGGTGGGATCCAGACCGCGACCGCGGCGGAGGCAAAGCCCATCCGCCACGGAACCGCCACAGGCAATTGTTACGATTGCCTGGCGGAGTGGTCAGCATGCTTGCAATGGCGGATAGTCAGTCCGCAGCCTCAGCACCAGCAAATCCATCCATCAGGGATCACAGCAAAAGGGCAGATCATTATATATCCTTAACACATTATCACCTTTTAATCGTTATTGATGCGTTGGCGACACTACTCACAGAATTTGCTACAATTGTACCATGCTTAAACTAATTTTATGCTTTTAAAAATGAAGAAACATTTTTAAATTAGTGTTGGACTATCTGCTGGGTCACCCCCAAACATTTTGCATTCCTTCTATTTTCTGAAATTTGGGTTTGTTGACCTTAGACTCTGTACACTTTACCACTGCTAGCCAGTACTAAAGTACTTGTGCTCTTTCCCTAAAATATGGTAACATTGGATTACACCTGACTGGCATATTTAATTTGCTTATAAGTCCTTAGTAAAGTGGTACTACATTTAGCCAGGGCCTGTAAATCAAATGCTATTAGGGGGCTTCCTGCAGCACTTATTTTGCCACCCACTTAAGTATCCTTTTTAAGCATATCTCAGGCGTCCCATTGCTGCCTGTGTCTAGTTGTAAATTGACAATTTGACCTGGCAAAATAAAACTTTTGCCAAGCCTAAAACTTTTAATACATATAGTTCAGCCCTATGTTAGGCCCTAAACAGTCCATAAGGCAGGGTGCAGTGTATTTAAAAAGTTCGATATGTACTTTTAAGTTTTATATGTCCTGGTAATGAAAAACTCCCAAATTTGTTTTTCAGTACAGTGAGGCCTACCTCTCCCTTAGGATAACATTGGGTTACTTATTACATTTAATAAGTGCAAACTTTTGAAGTTCTGAAAATGCCACTTTTAGAAAGTTGGCATTTTCTTGTCCTAACCATTTGGTGCCTCCTGCCTGAGTCTTGGGACACATGACTGTGAATAGTAGGCAACCGGCCTTTGTGCATTCCTTCCAGACAGTGAGACAAAAAGGGAGGTTAGGTGTTGGCAGAATGGGGCATCCTGCCAGGGTGGTAGGGGCATAGCTGTTTCCTGCCTCACCTATATTTCAAAAGGGCTGCCTCCAACACACTCACAAAGAACATGACACCAGTCTTTTGTCACCCTGACCCCTTGGAACCTGGACTGGAGAAGAAGGACATTTCCAAAACTAGATGTGGGTGGGAAGTCTAGAAGTGTTTCCCACATCAAAAGCTGCACCAGGTATAAATATTGAACCCTCAGACAACTCTTCAGTACACTCTGGGACCTGTGAAAGAATACGGGAGGACTTTCTTGTACTCAGAGGACTGCCCTACTTCCTGAGGCCTGCCTTGTTTCTCAGAGGACTGCCCTGCTGCTACCAGAGGACTGCCCTGCTGCTACCAGAGGACTGCCTTGTCGCTTGATGGAGAGAGGACCACCTCCTTGGTCCCAAGAAGACCTGAGTTACTCCCAGGGTCAGTTGGCTGACCTTCAATTCTGAGTTACAGGGACACACAAGCTCAAGAGGCCTCCCTGCACCTATCAAGCAGACCTGTGCAATTGGACCTGCCTGGACCTGAAATTGGACCTGCCTGAGTCTCAGCTAGAGTGAGCTCCTGATCCACAAGAGTTGGCTCCCAGGTCCTGGACACTTGGCTGGAATCAGAGTAAACTTGTCTGGAAGGAAAGAAAAAATCCTGAGGTTTTGGACTCTTTGTGACCCCGAACGAGACTGTTTGCGCAGTGACTTTCCACTAATGTCGACTACCAACATGAAGTTCCGGTGAACCGGACTCTTTGCACTACAGCAACCACCAGTTGGTATAATTTTATTTATTAAAATGTACTCTATTTTTCTAAATCCGTGTGGGAATTTTCTTGTGTTGTGTTTTTACTTTAATACTGTTTGAGTGCTGCATAAATACATTACCTATTGGCTCTAAGTTAAGCCTGACTGTTTTTGTGCCAAGCTACCAGAGACTTAAGCACAGGATAATTTAGTGATTTTTCTGGTTCACCTGACAGATATTTGTCCAGAAGGGCACGCACACCTTTTCTGAATTCCTTTTGTTATCTACAGATCTTCCTCCAGTTACTACAACCAGGCATTTCTCTCTCCTCAGAGTAGCAAGCATATCAGCAAGCAGAGAGATCCAAAATTAATATGTTAAATAATGAGAGTAAAACAAAGATGTGGATGTGCCATTATTTCACCTGCACCTTCTCACTTCTTACCACATTAAGGGACTTATTCGAGTTTGGCGGTCCAACCGCCGGAAGGACCGCATCAATGACTGCTAGGAGACCACTGCGCCATATTAACAGTTTGCTGAGGGGCCGGCGGTGTGGCTGTGGTGGTCTTGCGGCGGTGAGCAATGTATTTCAATGTATATCGATGCCTGTGTGTACATTCCGACTACATATTTGTCGGATATACACATATGCATGATACATGTTGGAAAATACCACCTAACCATTGCCGCAGTCTGACCCATAACTGGGCAGTCCCGACAATGGGTATTTGGTATGAAGAGCACTTACCTGTATTTTGTCGCAGACGGGGTCTTATTCCTCGGGGTGAAGATGCTGCTGTGCAAGAGGGGCCTGAAAAAAGGGATCCACCTTAAAATCTGCTGCGAAGAACAGGAAAGGGATGAGTATGCACCCCAAATCCTTCATCTCTGCCAAACGTTAGACGGTGGTCGGACCTCCGTGTTCAACTTGTGTTTAAAGCCATCTCGTAATATGGACGGTGGTGTTGCGCCTCTGCACTGCCCAATGGAGGCTCCCTTCCCTGACCACAAACACGGTGGTCAGCGGTGTGCTGGCAAGGGCCGGCGGCCCAGTGACAGTCCCTGCATAGGCAACTCTTTCAACCCGTACTACGGCGGGCGGCTCACCGCCATCGGATTGCCACTGCCGTGATTCATATGTGATCTGTGATGTAAATAGCCCTGATAATTAGGAAGACTAAACAGCAATGCACTGTATACTGCTCTACAGTTCTTTAAGTGTACTCACTTGCTTCTGTTCTGGCACTTCTCACTTCTACAGGACCAAAATATTCATACATTGCAGTTGAATTTCTAAACTGAAGCTAATACAGATCTTTAGATGGTTTTCGGACATACTGCCAACATGTTGGCTGTATGTAGTTTGATGATTTACAATTTTCAACACTTCTGTATTTGTACTTCCAAGTGTAGCATTCACAATTGGAAAAGGCACATCATCATGCAGCAAAGGTAAGTCAGTTTGGCACACAATTCCTAGTCAGACTTTCACAACCTTTATTTTATCTTATTAAAAACCAGGAATGATAGAGCATGAATATTCTAATTTATCATTATCCAGGACAGGGTTTATACTCCTAATATGCAGGTCACTTTGCCACTGTTTAGTGTCATATGTGTGGCAAGTTACTTCCTCCTCTACGAAGATATGACACTCTACTCTCTCCGGTGCTTGACACAAGTATGGGCTGCATCATATAAACCATATCATGTCAATAAGGTATTCAGTTCCTTTAGGGTACAGAGAGAGAATTTACAGGTTGGTCGGTATATCCAAAGGGTAGAACAGGCGTCTATTCCTTTAAGTACTAGGGCCCTCACACACCCGAGAGGGTGTCATGCTTCATCATAGGGCTTGCTCCTCATTGGGCCGGCACCGCAATGCCAGACGGGCACCCTAAAAGGGGCTCTTCAACGGAGATCTTTTTGTTTCCAAGCCATAATGTGAAGTGCAAGTGTAGGGCCGTGAGGTGTAGATGGGTGTGTTTGGTGTTTAAAGTGCATAAAAACTATTAAAAATAGACAAGGTAGTACTCTGAAACAATTTTAATCAGCAAGTCTACTTGTCTAGTTAAAAACAGAGCTAGCGAACCACCCACATAATGTTCTGTGGTTGCTTATACTAAGAGGTCAACATGTTTCCTGCTTGGTGTGTCACAAAAGTGATCAATTAGCAATTCATCAGGACCATAAATCAGGTTTACATCTACACAGTGGTTGGAATCCTAGTTTGTGTAGGGGGTATACCAAATACTATAAGAACCTAAAAGTGGAGTACCTTATAATGTTACCAAAGTGTAAAGAAATAATCATATACATAAGTTAAATTCTCAATACATTGCAGCATGTGGTAGAGTTCTTACCATGCTGTTAGTTAAAAGTGTGTTTAGAGGCGCAGTGAAAAGGCAGAAGAGGGTGGCAGTCAAGTGGCACATCTAAGGGCATAGGCAGTCGGAGAGACTGTCAACCACTATGGCTGAGAGTATGCATAGACTCACCCATCTGGGTGTGGGTAACAAACTTCATCAAGTTATAGTAGAGGGAACATTAAATTTTAGCCACCTGGAATGGGGGGAGAAAATATATCCTGTTTGTCAAGCAGCAGTAACAAAATATGCTAGACTACAGAATTCCCAGGTAATCATGGGCAGTGACATAATATCACTTAATCACTTAGTGCAGTACAGCAAGCATATTGTGGTGTGGATGCGGCTCAATAGCCGGACGACCTACCCTCACTCTACCAGCTTTGAAGAGTGGGCAAGGGTAGGAGATGCACGGTTAAATACTTGCGAATGCTATACAGGTACCGGCAATTGTGCGGTACGTGCAGAGCGGCAGAACCGGCAACCCGGGAGCGCTATATTGGAAGTGCTTCAGAGGATGTATAAAAGGCTTCCTAAATCAAATTAGAAGTGCTCCCGGGGGGCGACAGCGAAAATGTCGCTGGTGGAGTATCAAGCAGTGTGGGCACAGAATAAAATTTAATTAAGGTAAAAAGGGCAAAGTTATCGTTGCTCCACCTCAATGTGTAGAGACATACACCAGACTACAGAATTCCCAGGTGTTCATGGGAACTGTAGTCAAAAGCTCCACGATGTCAGGGCTATGCTAGATTACAGAATTCCCAGGTATTCATGTGAACTGTGGTCAAATGGCTCAACGGTGTCAGGTGGAAAAAGATACCTCGGAATACTTGTTCTCTGATGGTGTAGAGAAGACTCCAGAAGGGCTACGCTAGACTTCAGAATTCACCTGGTAATCATGGGAACTGTAGTCAAATGGCTCAATGGTGAAGGTGAAAAAAGGATACCTCGAAATACTTGTTCGCTGATGGTGTAGAAAATGGGGGTACTGGACCCGTCAGTGGAAAGAGCTATAAGGACTATATCTGCTAATGAATACACATGGTGTGTGTAGATGCCGTGGAGCAGGTGAAAGTGTAAAAGCACTGTACAGACTTCCCAAATTGGTGAAGGTGAAGTCCTGGAATGGATGCGATTGCCTCCCATATAGGTGGTATGTGGGGGCTTTCTTTATTCAGCTCACTCCAAGGAATGTTCTCATATAATCCCAATTTGTGTGTGGAAAGGCTCAAAATCCAGTTCTGCTCTCTCCTGAAGAGGGCATTTTTGCTCATATGTGGATGTGCCTCAATAATGGCCATCCGTAAGTCATCAGGTGAGTGTCCCTTATTTTCAAAATGAATGCACATCTTGGTTTTGAGTCTGTGGCACCGGATGTTACTACGGTGTTCCATGATGCATATTTTGAACCGCTCTAGTGGTCATGCCAATATACCTTGACTTACAAGGGCATGTTAGGGTATAGATACAGTTGCTTGTGTTGCAGTTAGTCTGTTTCTCCTTTATCCAATTGAACGTATTGTTCAATTTGATTTCCTTTGTCATCTCAGTGAAAGCACATACCGTACAGGATCCACATGGATAATGACCTTTTACTGGGGGTAAGTCCCATAAGGATCTCTGGTCATGCTTAGTAGGAGGTGGCGGTCTAGTGGTTATGAGCATGTCTTTCATGCTCCTGGTGCACCCCTAGTCCCCCCTTCTTTGACGATATATTTCTAGTATGGTGCCCAGCTGTGGGACTTCTCTCTATTTGACTAAAGAAGCAGCCGACTGGTGCTTCCTAGCCCCATGACCATCCTCACACAGAGTCTTCTACTCTCCGTTCCACTTGCTGTACTGCACTATGTGATATTCTGTTACTGCTGCTTGGCAAACAGGATATATTTTCTCTCCCCATTCCAGGATGCAAAAATTTAGCGTTCCGTCTACTACAACTTGATGTAGTTCATTACCCACCCCAGATGGGTGAGTCTATGCATACTCTTAGGCAAACTGGTTGACAGTTGCTCCATCTGCCTATGCCCTTAGATGTGTCACTTGCCTGCCACCCTCTTCTGCCTTTTCACTGCACCTCTAAGCACTCTTTTAACTAACAGCGTGGTAAGAAATGTCCTGCATGCTGCAATGTATTGAGAATTTTACTTATGTATATGACTATCTCTTTACAGGTAGGTAACGTTATAAGGTACTGAACATTTAGGTTCTTATAGTGTTTGGTATACCCCCTACACAAACTAGGATTCCAACCACTGTGTAGATGTAAACCTGATTTATGGTCTTGATGAATTGCTAATTGATCACTTTTGTGACACACCAAGCAAGAAACACGTTGACCTCTTAGTATAGGCAACCACAGAACATCTTGTCGGTGGTTCGCTAGCTCTGTTTTTAACTAGACAAATAGACTCACTGATTAAAATTGTTTCAGTGTACTACCTAGTCTATTTTGAATCATTTTTATGCAGTTTTTAACACCAAACACACCCATCTACACCTCACGGCCCTACACTTGCACTTCACATTACGGCTTGGGAAAAAAAAGATCTCAGTCAAAGAGCCCTTTTTATGGTGCCCGTCGGGCACTGCAGCGCTGGCCTGATAAAGAGCAAGCCCTATGATGAAGCATGACATGCTCTATGGTGTATGAGGGCCCTACTTCCAAAAGGAGAAGACCCCTGTTCTACCCTTTGGATATATACACTGACCAACCTGTAAATTCTCTCTCTGTACCCTAAAGGAACTGCATACCATATTGATATGATTTGACATGTGCTTGGGTCGTATGCTGGACCTATAAGCGCCCCTAGTCCCCCCTTCTTTGACTGAATCATATAAAGTCAACATAAGTGGCCGGATAACTAAGCAATTTTTTACTGCCGCTCTTCATTTCCTTGCTCTAAACTAATATGAATGAATCAGTCAAATATCATACTTTGAACAAACATTTACTGGAAGCTTAATAGGCAATGATGTAGGTCATATAAAAAAGATACTTTATTCAAAAAATTTCACACATGCATAGTTTTCCTCATGAGTCGTCATGGTTTATTCACACAATTTTATTTTTATATGACCATTTTCTATGTGTTTTTCTTCTTCAGTTTTAACTTCCTCAAACATCCTTGAGAAAGCTCACTAGCACATGTATAATAAGAGCAAAACATGTGTCAGATGATGTTACCTGCATTCACATGTTAAGATTTATGCCCTAGGCTTTATTGCTTTGGAATATTTTAAAAACAGCAACGCACACCAACTAAATGAAAAATAACAAGGATTTGTTAAGAATGAAAGAAGACTCAGATTTTTTTCTAGAATCTTTGAAAGAGAGTGCCAGAACACTGTTTCATTATTAGTAGACTTTTGATACAGGGCCATGTGGATAATGGTCACAGATTTAAAAAGGCCTCCTTCAAGGATGGGAAGCCAGTACAGGGAACTTAGAATGGCTTATACATGGTCTTATCTGGATGAATCTAAAAAACAGTCAGACTGCTGCATTTCAACCGAGCTGGCGCAAACTCAGTAAGTTCCCTTTTCATGAAAAAGCGAGTTGCGACTGAACCAGGGGATTCACAAGTGACGTACTGTGCTGGGATTTAATCTGAGGAATAACTTTTCTCAGAGTTTTCAGTTGAAGGTAAAACCATTCAGTGCCTTTGCAGCTGGTGTTTCAAGACACAGGTTGTAGGCAATATAGAGTCCAGGGTTACAAAATTACTTCACTGTCATAGGTGGTTGATTCATAACTCCTGAACAGAGATTTTCCATACAGTTTGAGATGTAGAATCCGGTAAGGAGAACCCACGGACATCATTTAGGGGGTCGCAGTTGTGTGATGTGTTTGAATAAAAATCTCACCTTTGTAATTTAGTGAGTGATATTGCCTTAGAAGTGATGCTAATAAAATGAGGACAATGCTAAGGAATAGTTTATGTCAATAACTTAGCTCACATTCAAAATGGTCTACATGAAGAAATGCACATGGACAAAAACGCAATTGTTTTAAACCTTTTTTTCGTACATTTTAAGTTTGGGGTATACACTAGGCAAACCATTAAAACATGATCGTTTGTGATATAAATAATTTGGCTTCTCAGGTCTTTTTTGTGCTTTTTGTGGCACTGTGTATTCTCTTCCAACAAACACATAATTTTTCATGCAATAAAAAAGAGAATGTGTAATGTTGTTATCATGTCAGCACCCTATATGTAGGTTTTCTATAAAAAGGATATTTATCCATGTTTGCAACTGTTGTATTATTAAGGGGCTTTTAACTTCAGCAAAGTCAGCTATTGTGATGTCATTTGGATTAAGGTCATAAGACATCATTACCTTTGAAGATTCAGTGTCAAACATCATGTGATGTCATTTCCTGTGATGTCATTCCGTCAAAGGGTGATTATGTGATGTGACTTCCGCTACCCCAAGGATTTTAGTTAATTGACACAAATGGAAGAACCTCCGCCTTAGTGGGGTCTTAATTTAGTGGAGTTGTTGAACATTCATCAGCGTATGAGGTAGAGGCAGTCTGTCAATTTAATGCTATTTTATCCAAGAAAACATGGAATAGCAAGTCGTGTGAAGCTCTGTGTGTTATCTGCATACATGGTCTCTGCTATAACTGAAGTAAAACCAGTGACGCTCTTTCTGACCTTTAGGGTTGTCACTGCAAGCAGCATCTCTAAGGTGCGTTCTAATACACTGGTTCGACCCCTTGCTGATTCCATAACGTGCCCGTGCATCTCCTTCCCAGAACGAAACTTATGTGACATTTTAACCCCCAAAATTGTGCTCTCTCTCCACTGGCCCACAAACAGAAACGTTCAAGTCACTCTGCCTGGAGCATCAGTCTTCATTGGCTCTCATTCTGCTATTTTAGTTGGATTCGTTTTCAAGAGAAGTCTGTCTTCTTTACCGTTGCCATGGCAATCAGAGAAAACTGCATGATCAATTTGTAGAACCTGACAGGCGTGTTGGGTAAATCCCATTAATAGCATGTATTTAATTAAAAGACTTCCTTAATGTCATTAATCTCCCTCTGAATCGATGGTTGGCTCGCATTCACAGTCCAATTGACCAGGACTCCTGATAATTGTTTTACGTGTAAATTATTTGAACCTATAAGGTATAAAACTGAAGGTCACAAATGAATCATTTATTAGTTTTATATCACTAAACTTCGTTCCGCTGTGTTCATGTGAACCTTTACGCACACAAAGCAATTCAAATATACACATTATACCAAGCTGAGTTTTTGACATAAACATGAATTATCAATGCACACTTATTGTTATTGACAATGCTTCACAAACCAGTAGGAAAACATTGTGTTTCACATTTTTTTTCTGAAGTAAGCAGTTCTCTGTGGAATCTGCCACTCAGTGGTATGCCATGCCTTTCCTTTCTCTGTCACCTAAAGACACATGTATCCTACTTGATTTCTCTATCTAATGGTGACCAGTTTTTCACGTCCTTCAGTCAGAGGGATGATGGGTTAAGATTGTTTACCCTTTTAAGACTAGTTTGGTGGCAGCATAAAGACATGGTAACTGAGCACAAATTGTCATTGGTGAAGACTTTGGCAAAAAATTTAAAAAATCGTGGTTTCAAATTGATTTACAGCGCATACATATTTATTTAATTAGATGAATGAATGTCACTGGGCACAGGCTGATTAAGAGTTGTGCCGTATGGTGAGAGAAATGTTCGCCAGGATTAGTGTAAACTCAAAGGAGTGATTTGTTGAGACATTTGAAAAAGGATGGTATAAGGAAGGGAACGAGTGACTCACTGGGACATTCTGTGAAAGGAACTGAGCACTTCAAAGTGTAGTGAGTCAGTGGTGCAGTGCTCAGACCCGGCGTGGGCCGGATATGTCACACCCACACGCTCAGACCAGGCGTGGTCTGGGCATGTTAAATAAATGGGGCGTAGCCGCACGAGGCCAGTCGCGACCCAACGATATTACTGTGTGGCTATGTATTTATTATAGCTGCGTGACATATTCATAGGCCTTGGGTGCCTTGCATGGCACCATGTAACACTGGCGACGAGTGCGGAGCCGGATCCACGCTCCTACACGACCGCCGCGGAGCCGTCGTCACGCCCCTAACACCGCGCACGAAGCCCGTGCATCCGGGAGGAGCGCAAGTGCTGCCCGCATTCCCAGAAGCAGGCAGGGGCACAGCAGCTGCAGTTGGGAACTCCAGGACCTGCACAATACCCCACCACAGGTTGCAGCCTGCAACACAGCCCTCCCACATAAGGATCACAAAAGGGAAGGGATATAAGGAAGGATACTACTGACAACACAAGAGACACTGCTCAACACAGAGCCTCATAAGGAAAGATACTAGTAACAACGCAAGAGACACTGCTCCACACAAAGCCTCAGCCCCTCTCTGGGGCAAGCCAACAACAGAGGAGCGCACCTGCGCCACAACCCTGCACGGCCCTGCACCTGCAAGGGCGAACAGATCAAGCACTGCCACACAAGAGCAGCACCCCAGGAGGACAGAATGGGAGACACCGATCCTAACGCCAACCAGCAACCTGCCCGCGTAATCATGCAGCACACTCCAACAGGGGTCCTACCCCCATTTAGCGAATCAGCCGACCCCATCACTGCATCCCCAAGATGGAAGACGTGGATAGGGCGGCTAGAGAACTACTTCGTAGCCACAAGAGAAACAGATGGAGCTGTGAAGCGGTCGCTATTGCTCCATTATGCAGAACAAGAAGTGTACCTCCTGTTTAAACACCTCCAGAATACTGGGGGACCCACCGATTACGATGGCGCTTAACGCACACTTTGACCCACAATTGAACCCCGATTTTGAAAGGTTCAAGCTGCGCCAGGCCCGACAGAGAGAAGGGGAATCAATTGACGCATTCTACGCACGACTAAGAGAGCTGGCAGGTACCTACGTCACAGATGACCGAGTCACAGAAGAGATTCGCGCCCAAATAATCCAGGGCATCCGCAGCAAGACACTGCGTGGACTGATACTAAGGCAGCCGAATATACCCCTGAACGACATACTAGTCATGGCCAGAACACACGACCTCTCGGCAGCCAGAGCCGACGAGATGGACCTAGCATTGACATGGCCAACAGAGAAAGCCACGACCATCAAGATGGAGAAGGTTGACGCTGTGAGGACACAAGACAGAGGAAGCAGGCTGCCGGGCCGTCCACCCCCATCTCTGAAAGGACAATGCGGCTACTGCGGCTGCGAAGAACATCCTGTCCACGCGTGCCATGCCCAAGGCCGAACATGCTCTCACTGTGGGATCCCAAACCACTTTGCGTCGGTATGCCGGAAGAGAAGCCAATGCAAAGACAACAGAGGGGGGAAACCCATGCGGAATCTGGTGCGCCAACTGTCAAGCGCCTCATTGGCAACGTCAAGCAGCGCCAACCGGGCTGAACCAGCGACCTATCGAGTAGAAGACATGTCGACTGAAGATGACGAAGTCGAGACCTACCTAGTCTCCTTCACCAAAGAACTGAAAAGACGGAGGAGACCACAGCCCACGTGCACCGTGAGAATAGCCGGGTTGGAGGTAAAAGCGGTCATTGACACCGGTGTATCCGTCATCGACCAAGAGGCCGATACGCTGCTCAGCAGCCACGCTGCCGAAGACCTAGGGCTGGTGACGTTCGCAAGGAGCGTATGGGCGAACCAGACGGAGGAGCTACTGGGCCAATTCGCAGACCTTTTCAAGGGCCTAGGGTGCATCAAGAGGCCCCGGTAAAGCTCCATATCAACCAATCAGTCCCCCCCGACGGCCATACGCCACAGGCGGATCCCTTTCCACCTCTGGCTGATCGTTGAGCAAGAGCTACAAAAGCTCGAGGACCAAGGGGTAATCGAGAAGGTATCCAGGCCAACCCTGTGGGTGTCACCCATGGTCATAGCAGAGAAGCCAAGGCAGCCCAGGAAGATCCGATTATGTATCGACAGGTGCCTTCCCAACAAGGCGATCCGGCGAGAACGCCACATTACACCAACAATGGACGACATCGTCGCCGACGTCAACGGGTCACGGTGGTTTTCAAAATTAGATCTGAACGCAGGGTACCACCAGTTGGTTCTGGACAAAGAGAGCAGGTACATCACTACAGTCAGCACCCACCTGGGGCTGCGACGATACAAACGCCTCAATTTCGGAATATCCTCAGCAGCGGAGGTGTTCCAGGATACAGTGCGGGGGATCTTGACAGGTCTCCCAGGGGTGCTGAAAGTAAGTGATGACATCCTCATCCACTCTGCCACCGTGGATGAGCACTACCAGCATCTAAGAGCCACATTGAAACGACTCCAGGAGCATGGCATCACCCTGCACAGAGAAAAATGCCTCTTCTTCCAGATAGAGATAGAATTCTTCGGCTACCTCTTCAACCAGGAAGGAATACAGGTAGACCCACGGAAGTCCCAGGCCATAAAAGACGCACCACTTCCCTCAACAGTGTCAGAGGTCCGAAGCTTCCTTGGAATGGCCACATACCTGAGCCGATTTATTCTAGATCTAGCCACCATAGCAGAACCCCTCCGGAACCTCACTCGCTTTGATGCTACGTGGAAGTGGGAACATCAAGAAGAGGCGGCGTTCCAGAAGTCAAAAGTGCCCTCCTCAACCACACCACGCTGGTGTATTTTGACCCTGCGAAGCGCACAGAACTTATCGTTGACGCAGGCCCGGTGGGCTTCGGGGCGGTGCTCACCCAGGAGCAAGAGCCGGGAAGATGGGGCGCATTAGCCTACGCCAGCAAATCCCTCTCACCCACCGAAACACGCTAGGCCCAAATTGAGAGGGAAGCCCTAGCCATCTGGTGGGCATGCCGGCATTTCCACTTGTACATCTGTGGGCAACCGTTCAAGGTCGTCACCAACCACCAGCCGCTGGTACCCCTGTTTAACCCCCGAGAATCGAACGGTGGCCTATCGGATTACAACAGTACGAGACGGAGGTGGTGTACCGGCCAGGCGCCAAAAATCCAGCCGATTTTCTCTCTCAGCACCCAACTGCAAGGGAATGCCAAGACGAGGAGAAGTAGGTCGAAGCACTCGTAGCTCATCTCAACATGATCTCGACAATCACATGTCCCAAAGCGTTAATACTGGCAGACATCATGGCAGCCACCGAGCAGGACACGGTCCTCACCAGAGTGCGCATTGTGGTCCGAGGAGGCGATTGGAGTCGATTCCTACAGAAGGCCAATGACTGGTCGGGGCCCGACAGGGAATACCTCACAAAAATGTGGAGGATCCGACACGAGCTGAGCGTGACCCAAGAGGGGATCTTACTCCGGGGATCTCGCATAGTCATCCCGGCTGTGTTACAACATCAAGCAACCCAACTGGCCCATGGAGGACATCAGGGGATTGAAAAGATGAAAGCCAGGATGCAGGAGAAAGTCTGGTTCCCAAGGCTTGAGGGCAGAGTGGAAGAGATGGTGAAGAAGTGCCCAGCGTGCCAACTAACCAGTGCACCAGAGCGACCCGCTCCCATCCAGACAGATGAGCATGGAACGACCCCATGGGAGAAAGTGAGCATCGACTTTGGGAGTTTCCTTGATGGCTGGGCGACCCTGGTTATGGTGGACAGCTACTCAAAGTATCCAGTAGTGGAAGTCGTCAGCTCTACCGCGTTTGGTGGGATTGCCCCTGTCCTGGAAAAGATATTTGCAATGTTCGGATGCCTGAGGGAGATCAAAAGCGACAACGGACCCCCGTTCCAAGGGGGGGAGTTCCAAGATTTCATGCAGCACCATGGGATACAACACCGCCGCATCACCCCTCAATGGCCACAGGCCAACGGAGAGGTTGAGAGGTTCATGAGGACTCTCAACAAGGCCCTACTCATTGCCGTGGCGGAGACCCAGAACGCCACCTACAGCAAATTCCTCCGGGAGTACAGAAGCACCCCACACAGCACCACGTGTCAGGCCCCGTGGGCGCTTATGTTCATGGTCCACGCCCCTACATCATCCATCCCTGCCCTGGGTGGACCCCACCTCCTTACGATGAGGACGAAGCCCTAGAGAGAAGAGAACATCAGAACCGGAGAGCAAGTCAAAGGAGGAGAGCAAGATCCCGTGGCCTTGTGTATGGAGACCGGGTAAAAATGCGAGATCGGAGACCGGGGGGAAAATTCCGGACCCCGTATGAACGGGGGTACTGGACCGTGACCAGTGTCAAGGGGACCATGATCACCATGAAGAGAGGAGGAGAGGAAGTAACCAGAAATGTGTTGTGGTACAAAAAAGTAGACGGAAACACGAATGAAGAAGGGAACTGTACCGCAGGAGAAGCAGAGGACAAACCCTCCGAGATGGGGGGCCTGGGCGCCCTGCCAAGTGACAATCTAAGGGAACCGAGAGAAGCACACCCGGAGACCATTGCGGTTCCCCCAAACCCAGTAGACCAAGCTACAGCACCGGCAACACCAGCGGCTCGGCCCCAGGGTCGGGGCCATCACCCCAGATATAGACTAAGAGACAACCCTGTCCCAAGTTCCCGACTAAGAGACTTTGCATGCCAAGTGGCGAGTCGGAGGCCAGCCCGTGAAGCCAAGAAAAAGAGACTGAGTTAAGATGGGATGTAGTGAGTCAGCGATGCAGTGCTCAGACCCGGCGTGGGCCGGATATGTCGCACCCACGCGCTCGGACCAGGCATGGTCTGGGCGTGTTAAATAAATGGGGCGTGGCCGCACAAGGCCAGTCGCGACCCAACGATATTACTGTGTTTCTGTGTATTTATTATAGCTGCGCGACATATTCATAGGCCTTGGGTGCCTTGCATGGCAACACAAAAGACTAAAGCCTAGAGAAGCAAGCATTGACGAAGCCAAAGGGGCTGACAATGGCACCCTGGCGCAATAGTTATTTCTTTTATTGAAAGCTTAAGCCACAAAAATTATAAAGAAAACAATTAAGCATACCGCCATCTACACATGGAGGACCTAATGTCCTTGCAACTAAAATGAAAAAAATCCATATAATTTTATTAGAAGAATACGGGTGCTTTCTAGGATGCAAGTGAGCTTTGAATAGGTATAGCAATCCATTTAGCTTTAATGCACATCACAGGAAAAATTTATTTTTGTTGTTGCACAGAAAAAATACTACTGGATTTGAATTATTGTAATCTTTTTATTTTTTATTTTTATTTATTGAGCAGACATAGCAGAAAAATCCCAATTCGTGAATGATAAATAGTACTATTAAAATGAGCCAAGAAGAAGGTAACATCAAGCATTGGTCTGGACTAATCATCTAAAATGCACACTAAAACATCTATAAATAATTCAGTTCATTATGCACATTATAAGCGTTCATTTCTGCCGTATATTGTTTCATTGCTAGAATAGATAGCAAAATACAGGCCGATAAAGTGAAACCACTTCTAAACCTACTTATCCGCTTCTCCACCATCTCTGCTCTAAGCCAAGTAAACAATCCTAATGTAGAACATTTGTAAAGAGCAGTTTAAAGTGCAAGAGTGCTATTATATTGACATAACTATGTTGTCGCTTTATCATTCTGCCTATTTATCAATTTATTAAAGGGAAACAGGTGCAGAAGCACTAAGAAGTATACAATCAAATATAAATACGGTACTTCAACATAGAGTGCGTTAATGCTGCTAGCGCTTAATATATCTTTGCTTGCACAATAGAATGCGATTGGATTATTGTAACCTGAAGACATAATTTAAACAGAGGAGAATGACTAAAAGAACAAAAAATAAATACATGTTAAACATGTATAGAAAAAACATTGGCAAAGCAAAGTATTTGGCCACCAGCCCTAAACCATAATAATATGGATTCTTAGGAGGATGTGTACATATCCACAGGGCCAGGATTAAGGCTATGTAGACAGAGAGTAAGGGAAGTGGACATAAGTATTTTATAGGTGCAATGCACTTGAGAGAGAGAGAGTGAGACGGCATGGAAGGCGATGCCTAGAGCTAGTGAGAGAGCAAAAGGAAGAAAGGGAGGGAGAGGGTAAGGAGAATGAGGAAAAGGGACAAGGGAGAGAGGAATAGGAGAGCGAGTAAGATAAAAAACGAAGTGAAGAGATGGAAGGAAAGAGCAAAGAAATGGGGGAGATAGTGAATAAAGAGAGACAGAAGTAACAGGAACAAGCATTGGCATAACCAATAGGTCTCGCCTTTGGGACCTTATAAGTGTTTAGTTATCCAGTACAATATCCTTGGTGCAACAACATCAAGTGTTGCATGGCTAAACACTTATAAGGTCCCAAAGGCGAGACCTATTGGCTATGCCAATGCTTGTTTTAATATTGGTAATGCGTGGGAGTCTGTTACAGATCTTCTGCAGAGAAATTTTGTGTTTATGTTCTTAAACACCATGCAACTGTCATAAAAAAGTTCCTTTTAGATCAAAACACGACCTCACATCTGATAAATGGCAGAGGGTCGCAGAGATTATTTGAAATAATATTGGTGAGCTGCTGCTATGTTACAATATTGAAAACACACATCACTATTACAGAATATTAAAAGAAAACACATTTACAATTTGGGCTAGTGTGCCTGTGACCTAGCTAAAGAGGGCATGAAAAGTAGAAATTGGATCATAAATTCAAAGCTGTTCCGAACAGGGAACCCAAAATATGTTTGCCCCAGGGCGCACCAAAATCCTTAAGTTGTCCCTGCCTCTCCCAGGTGTCGGACCATCCACTTCCGACTTCCTTTCCGAGACTCCAGACTTTTACTATACATAAGAGAAAGACGTAGAGCATGAAATATGAAACCATGGTAATTGAGAACAGACCCGACAAATGAAGACAAATATCTGCCCAGAAAGAAAAGGGGAAAGAATCCCTCTACCTTTCCTTTTGACTGCCTACATCTATAACGCGCAAACAACCCACCAGGGTCTTTTGACGCGGTTCATACAAGATACCTCTATAGCCACTGATTGCTTTAAAATAAGTAGCTATCCAGATTTTACCAAAGACTTCAGGAGTTAAGATTGACTCTGTGTTCAGCGCTGTGTTGATCTCTTCGTTAGGTTGACGCTATGCGACTACCAATGCTTTATTTGTAACAAAAAAAAAGCGCGTGCGGCAGCAAGGGGAGAAAGGAGGGGGCCTGCGCGATTCCCTTGCGGGAGCGAGCAGCATGGCGCGATAATTGCTACCATATGGCGCCAGCTGCTCGCTCCCGCAAGTGAATCGCCAAACATGCACGCGTTGCCATTGAAGGCAATGGAACGTGTGCACGTTTTTGGCTGAAAAGCCGAATCGATTGCAAAAGGCCTTTTTGCCTATGCAGCGCATGCGCGCTGCGTAGGCGAGACCTAAAAAGGAGGGAGAGAAAGGGCACGAATAAGACAAAGCATGGCACAAAAAGGAAGGGAGTGATAGAGGCTGAGGAAGAGAGAAAGAGGGGGAGAGGGAAAAAGATCAAAGAGAAGGATGCACAATGAGTGGTGAGAGGTGGAACAAAAAGAGGAGAGAGAGGTAGAATGAGAGAGAGGCAGAAAAGAGAGCAAAGAAGAGATATAGAAACGCTAAACTTGAATCAGAGGGGGCAGCAACAATCCTGCACCCCTTCTAGCCTGGCCAAGGGTAGAGGGGCAGTAATAGTAATGCATATAAGGTCAGTGTTGTTTATTCTCATTGGACATTTTTATGTTACTTGTATTTACCTTTCTTTATTTGCTCATCTACCCTTTCTTTCCATCCCCTCTCCCCGTGGATTGGCTTGGTCGTAGAATGATGGGATAGAATGTTCGGTGGGTCACAGTTAAGAAGCAGTTCAGGTGAGGCTCTTATGCTGCATTGACGTTTTTACAACTTGGCTCAATAAAGCATTTAGTCACCTCATAGTTTGTCTTATTTACAACAAACTTTTCTGGACATGAGGATGGGGATACCCATTAAGGCTGCGGACAGGAGACTGTGGTCTGCCATCCATTGGGAGCCTGTTGTACACCACCCTTACCTGGGTGGTGCCTCAGTGTCCCGGCAGTTGTTCTACCTTTTGTGAAGCTTCTGTCCATAGGGGGACTACCCTCTTTCCTGCCATCCTGAGATCTTCATTGTTCGCCACCTTGACTTGAATTACAACACCAATCATCTTGTTTCTGATAGTCACACTTCCTTGAAAAAGCACAAAAGAAACAATATAAGCACACATTCTGCAAAGTTTGCGAAGCTGTTAACGTTTTTTTAATGTGTAATTTTGAATCACAAACTATTTTGAGTACTAATGATTTTTATGATGAATTCTGGCTGTAACTGATGAATAAATAATATTGCACTTGTAAAGATTTTGCTAAAGTACTTGGAAATGTGTTTATTAGCGTTTTAAATTTGTGCCACATTTTTCGTACCTTACCATTTTCATTAAAATTGATGTTGTTTTCTGATGTTTTATTTAAAATATTCCTGCTCATTCCCCCTCCAAATCAATATCCCCCTCCGAGTTCTTTCCCCACTGTTTCTTCAGTCTTTGCAGAGCACAGGATACCATCTGGCTTCCAAAGCAACCACATCAAAGAGGCCGCACTCCTCGCTGCCACCGATGTCATCCGCCCTCTCCTCGGCCGGGGCGAAACGGCAGCCCTCGTCCTACTGGACCTCTCAGCCGCCTTCGACACCGTCTCCCACCACACCCTAATCATGAGACTCCACGACACCGGCATCTGTGACAAGGCTCTGGACTGAATCCACTCCTTTCTTACCGGCCGAACACAGCGAGTCAGACTATCCCGTTCCTCTCAGAACCTACAGAACCTACAGAGATCAGCTGTGGAGTGCCCCAGGGCTCCTCCCTGAACCCCACCATCTTCAACGTCTACATGGCCCCCCTCGCAGCCATCGTTAGAAGCCACGGACTCAACATCGTCTCCTACGCCGACTACACCCAGCTGATCCTCTGCCTCACCAATGAATCCACAGCCACCAGAATCAACTTTCTCAGCGGAATGAAGGCTGCTGTTACCTGGATGAAAGACAGCTGCCTCAAGCTCAACTTGGACAAGACCAAAGTACTCATTCTGGGATCCACCCCCTCAGCCTGGGATGACTCCTGGTGGCCAGCCACACAAGGAACCCCTCCCACCCCTACAGACCATGCACGCAACCTCGGCATCATACTGGACTCCTCGCTCTCAATGAACCACCAAATCAATGCAGTATCCTTATCCTGCTACCAAATGCTCCACCTGCTTCTAAAGACATTCCAATGGATCCCAACAGAATCCAGAAAGACAGTCACCCACACACTCATCACCAGCAGAATCGACTACGGCAAAGCACTCTACACCGGCGTCACCCAAAAACAGCTCAGGAAACTACAGAATGTCCAAAACACCGCACCAAGACTGGTCCTCAACATCCCCCCCAGTAGCCATATAACACAACACCTCTGAGAACACCACTGGCTCCCAATCAACAAGAGAATCACCTTCAAGTGCCTCACACATGCCTACAAAGCTCTCCATGATGCAGGACCAGAATATCTGAACCACTGCCTCGCATTCAACGCACCTGCCAGACAACTCCACTGCGCCGAAGTCACCCTAGCCTCCGTCCCACGGATCCAAAAGACCAGAAGCAGAAAAAGATCCTTCTCCTACCTTTTCACCAAGACCTGGAACACCCTGCCCCTCCACTTCAGGCAATCCGCATCGTTGACCCAATTCAGGAAGGACCTCAAGGCCTAGCTCTTCGATTGAACCTGCACACCCAGACGGATCAGCAGACCCCCCCCCCCCCAGTGCCTTGAGACCCTCACGGGTGAGTAGCCGCGCTATATAAACCCCTGATTGAGTGATTCATACCATGATGTAACAGGGTTGTTTCCTTCAAGTGCACTATCCTGTGAATGGAACTTTCTTGGTGTGCTGAATATATCAACTTCTAGGACCTTTTGCTGTGGCTTCCTGATGTGGGCCTAGTAGAGAACACAGATGAATGATCTATTGTCTAATAAAAGTTTTCATAATGTTGTGCATCTCCGGGCAGCAACAGCATAGAAGCTGCTGGAGACTTTGCAGAGGTGGGCTAGTTCTAATGTGAATTAATATGAAGTTTAATGTTCTGATTTATTAGAAATGTGTTAGCACTAGACACATCACTGTAAGTTTGCAGTTTGTGCTAATTAATTATGCTCGAAAGTTTTATAAAAAAACTGGTTTGGGGGTGAGCCAGTTGGTTCCCTTTTCTACTAGATATTCTGTCAGGTCACTTTGTGACTTTGACTAATATAACTTAGGAAGACTTTCCGAGTTCCTCTAGGGACCTTGTCTGATTTTTTATAGATTTCCTTTGCAAGGGACTCTGTCTATGTTTTTATGATTTTGCTGTTCATTTGGGATGTAGTTCTATTGTAGTTTTTGATTATGTACTGTGCATTTGTGTCTTCATGGGATTTAATTAGTACTCTGTACCATCTCACTTTTGAGATTTTGTAATAAACTCAAACGTTTCCCCTGTTCGCAAACCTAGTTATAGAGTGATCCTAGTTATTTTGCTACTCTCATAATTTATGTTGGGCCTGATGTTGAAGAGGGTGGTGACTCTTACCGCAAGATCAAGGGTCCAGGACCTGAGCCGCCAGGGGTAAATTTTGGGGTGCACTAGAATATTGGGGTTCAGCTCCCACAAAGCTAAGAGTTTGTATGAGGACCAGCAGATTCAATCTTGTGACCCTAGATACATGCACAGAAATGCTCATTTATTTCCAACTGCGGCCTGAATAAAAAGCAGCAGAAGCTCTTGCTAAAGACCACATAAACAGATTCTTATATTTCAGATGGATGGAAATGATCTCACGAGAAACAGAAATAAGAGTGGGTGGATGAGAAAGTGGAAGAGAATGAGAAAGAGAAGAGGAGAACATGGGAACAACAGAGATAGAAGGATGAAATAGTAAGAGAGCAATATGAGAGGGAAAGAGCAATCGAGCGATAAGAGCAATCCTTGTGGGGGAGATTTTAAGAGCCAGATGGAAGAAACTGTAATAATAATGAGGAATTTATCAAATATGTCTTGGATATTAAACAGAGATTCATTAGAAGGGATATGATCAACTCTTACTAAAACGGGTGGGTTGGAAGGCACTACATCAAGATCAAAGACAAAGTAAACTGCACACACAGGCTCTGCAGTGGCAGGCCTGAGACATGTTTAAAGGGTTGCTTAAGTGGATGGCACAATCAGTGCTGCAGGCCCACTTGTAGGATTTAATTTAAAGGCCCTGGGTACATGTAGTGCACTTTACTAGAGACTTATAGATACCTTAAAAATGCCAATTGTGGAGAAGGCAATCAAACCAGGTTTAGGGGAGTGAGCACAAGCACTTTAGTTCTGGTTATCAGTGGGAAAGTGCACAGTCCTAAGGCCAACAAAAACGAGCTCAGCAAAATTGGAGGCAAGCAGGCAAAGTTTGGAGGGAGACCACCCTAATGCTGACAGGTCTAACACATGTTCCCCCAGATGAAAGTGGGGAGAACTACCCAACTTTCTGGGAGTTCTCATCACTAAGGAGGAAGAACCTGGAGAGACCATCAGCATTGGTGTGGTCTCACCCAGGTCTGTGTTCCATCGTAAAGTCCATTCCCTGTAGGGAGATGGACCACCTCAACAATTTTGGATTTTCACCCTTCATTTGCATTAGCCTCCTGAGGGGCCTGTGGTCTGTCTGAATCTGAAAGTGAGTCCAAAACAGGTATGGTCTCAACTTATTCGGTGCCCACACTACAGAAATGGCTTCCCTTTCAATAGCTCTCCTCCTCTGTTTCATGGGAAGTAACCTCCTGGAGATGAACGCTACAGGTTGGGAGAGGCTCTCATCATTTAGCTGTGAAAGAACTGCCCCTATGCCATGCTCTGAGGCATCAGTTTGTACAATCAATTCCCTGGAAAGGTCATGGGTCTTGAGCACAGGGGCTGTGCATATGATCTGCTTTAAGGGGTCAAAACCTTTCTGGCATGCCTCTGTCCAGATCACCATTCTGGGCTACTTCTTGGAAATCAGCTCATTCAAGGGGGCAATAATGGTGCCATATCCCTTGACAAACCTCCTGTATTAACCTGTGAGGCCTAGGAAGGGTTCTCATCTTGGTTTGAGTTTTTGGGGGCTCCCTGGCCATGATGGTTTCTATCTTGGCCTGGAGGGGCTGGACCTTACCCTTCGCACCAGCGGTCATATTACATAAAGTGCCCTGTGGGCGAAACGGGCATTTGAGCCCTCTTTGCATGCCCCCATGCAACTTTGGTATTACAGAAGGGGCTTTAGACGTTTGTGTGGCCCGTTCTGTAATACCAATAGACTGGCGCACATAAGGCACCAGCGCTATCTTCATGAGGGCGTTCCCTCATTTGCATGGGGGCGTGCCCCATGCAAATGAGGGAATCCCTTTGCCTCTGCCCCTCCCGTAGGTGGGGCACTGTCAGTGCGCCCCCTGATGGCAGCCCTCTGGAATGAGTAAAGGGTGTCCCATGGGCCCCCCAGACTTTCTCTTGCAGGCGGGTGCAGTCACTGATTCAAGCAAGCAAGGGGATCTCTATTTCCCTTTAAAAGTGCAGGCGGGTTGCCGCCTGCACAGTGTAACACGGAGCAGCTGTAAAGCAGCTGCTCCGTATTTCACGTGAATGCGCTGCCCCCAGGGCAGCAGGAGTTCGCGGCTGCCCTAGCGGCAGCGCATTCCCCATTATGCAGCACACTTTCCTTCATTGCGCCAGGCTCACCTTTTTTAAGGTGCGCCCAGCGCAATGAAGGAAATGTGCTGCATGTGTAACGCGGACCCAGGTGTCCTAAGTACACCACAGACCCTTGCCCTATCTGGCACTTACTGGCCTTGTTAGTCAGGCCTGAAGCACTTCCTGCAGGTGAAAGATGTGATCATTCCAGCTGCTACTGAAGACAGCTATGTCATCCGAGTAAGCGGCACTGAAGGCCTCCATACGAGCCAAAATCTGGTTCACCAGTCTCTGGAAGGTGGCAAGGGCATTGTATAATCCAAAGGGCATCACTATGAACTGGTAGTGGCCCTCTGGAGTGGAGAAAGCTGACCTCTCCTTTGCTTCTTCAGTTAGGGCAATCTGCCAGACCCTGAAGTAAGATCAAAGGTACTCAGGAACTGGGCAGCCCCTAACCTGATAATCTGTTCATCAGCCTGGGGAATGGGATGAGCATCATTCTTGGTGACTGAGTTGAGCCCCCGTAATCCACACAGAACTGGAGTTCTAGTGTGGTGTCCAGTAAATTAAATATGCCAATTGTGGATAAGTCAATCAAACCATGTTTAGTGGAAGGAGCACAAGCACTTTAGCACTGCTTAGCAGTGGTAAAGTGCACAGAGTACTAAGGCAAACAAAAACCAATTCAGCTGAATTGGAAGCAAGCAGGCAAAAAGTGTGGGGGAAGACCACCCTAAGGCTGACAGGTCTAACAGTACCTTACAAAGTTGTAAAACTTGTACTCATTATTCTATAAATATTGATTACTAATTTAGGTATTGTGTGATTTGCAGCCCTGAGAAAGTCTGCAAAAGGTGAAACAAGCTTTGGCTAGAGTGAAAATCAAGGAATTTAGGGGCATATTCACAAGGAGCTATCGCCGAATTAACGGCACTTTATCGCAGCCAAAGTCGTGATAAATTTACCTTCCCATTCACAAGCCGGTGTTAACAGCCCACAGCACCAGTTTACCTGCGATAGCAGCCGCAAAAAACATCGCCACAGAAGACCCCTGCAAATATCGCTAATGAGATGCAGAGTAGGCGTTCCCGTGACAAAAGCCGAGACAACATCACACCTCAACATTCACAATGACCAGCCACATCGGCGATAAGAACACAAAACAGGCGATAAGGCGCGTTAGCACCAGGAAATTTACACCTGCTCTGACCTGGTGTAAAGTCGGACGGCAGCCAGCACCACAAAAGGGAGCACAGCCCAGGGCCACATCCGAAGGGCAACAGATGCCATGGAGCCACTCATCATGTGGCCCGGACACCCAAGAGGGCCACAACACCCACCGCCACCACCCCAGGACCCCAACCCACACCTGAAACACCCCCCCCCGGACCACCACAGACGCAGCGCAGACAAAGACAGCGGACCCCCAGGAAACGTACCAGCCGCACAGACCCAACATCTGACAATGTCACCGTCCACTACAGGCTGAAAGGGACAACCATCCTACGCATCCTGACCATCATCGCCTAAGAGGCCTACGGCACCAACACAGCGGACAACCAACATCCCACCCCACACAAAGCTGCTGGCTTGGCTGCACCTGTTGGCCCCTGGTACCCCCCAAACAACACCCTCCAGAGTCGGAGGAGTCACACAGCCAGTCACATCCAAGTCCCCCACACCTGTCCTGGACATCACCATCACCCTGGTACCCCAGTCCCCATACGTCCAACACAATGCGCAGGATCCACTGGAGTCCAAGCAAGGACCATACGCCATAGCAGGATGCACGCACGTGTTGGGGGCAATCCACAGCACACATGTACTATCTGTGCCCCCTGGTGACAAAGCACACAATCACCTCAACAGGAAGCACACGTCTCGCATCAATGTGCAGGCAACAACAGAACACCGTGGAACCTCCAACAATGTCGCCTTCAAATACACAGCCAGTGTGCATGATACCTTCATCCTCCGACAGTCCATCATCAACCAGCGTTCCCAGGATGGCAACAAGGGAAATGCACACCCACTTGGCAAGTTCAAAATGAACACCCCACACACCTCAACTCCACAACCATGCAACTCACAACTCTGGCAATGCACACGTCACAAAATCACAACCAACATGCTCAACAACATGACCACCTACCAGACACGACAGAACAACTTACAATCGTAACCTGGGCAAGCCCTGAACATGAGCCATCAACAGCATGGCACCTCAGCCACATAATAGCTGAATGTGGGGAGAGGTGGCAACCAGGCATGTGTGAAGGATGCAGTAGAACCATGATCGGGAAAGCACACAATGCCAAGAGTGGCGGAGATGTGCTGGACAGACCGCAGTATGCAGAACACACCCATATCCATGGCGACATACACCTCTGGCGTATGGAGTGCAGTGGACAGTGGACGCAACCATGTCACCCCAGCCAGTGGGGACATCGGGAAATGTTGCCTGTGACGCCACCCCCTAAGCGTCACCGGAGTGGGATGGCCCGGCGTAGGCCACGCCAGCATAGGGGTGTGAATAAAAAGCACGTGGCCTGGGCATGGTCCTCTCCCGGAAAGCCCCACGTCTCTGTCAGGGTGGCGCCTCCCACCCCGCCACGAGGCCGACGCCGTCCTCGTGAGCGGAGTTGCCTGCGATGCTGTGCGCCTGCCGGACCCCGGCACGCTGGACCACGAACCCGTCAGGCCCGCCCCTGCGCAGCCAGGCCACACTGATCACCTGCCGACACTGGCGTGTGTGAAGGAGGGCCCACCACGTGCCTGCGCAAGCTCCAAGCACGAGTCCCGTGACCTTGGCAGCCACCTCAGACCATCACAGCCTCCACGACACAGGCCCGCTTTAGTCCTTTCTCGTTGACGTACTCTACTGCCACCTTCGGCCTACTCTTCGGACCAATAGGTCCCATATGTGAAACTGTGTCCTGAGTCATGAATGGCAGTGACCCCAAATCCGGGCCAGCGGCCACAGCACCAGACCCCCCGATCAGTGAGGCATAGTTCCATATGGGCATCTTGCGACATGTGGTGCCACTAACCCTGTTCAACGCCAGCCGGCTATACGTGGTGCCACTAACCCTGTTCAACGTCAGCCGGCTATACGTGGTGCCACTAACCCTGTTCAACACCAGCCGGCTCCACGTGGTGCCACTAACCCTGTTCAGTGTCAGCCGGCTATACGTGGTGCCACTAACCCTGTTCAACGCCAGCCGGCTATACGTGGTGCCACTAACCCTGTTCAACGCCAGCCGGCTACACGTGGTGCCACTAACCCTGTTCAATGCCAGCCGGCTACACGTGGTGCCACTAACCCTGTTCAACGTCAGCCGGCTATACGTGGTGCCACAAACCCTGTTCAATGCCAGCCGGCTACACATGGTGCCACTGAACCTGAACAACGCAGGCCGGTGGGGCCATCCAACCTATGCTGGCGACACTAGGTGAATGGGCCATGCTGACCGCTGCCTCAGGCCTACACCACGGTCAGGTAGGTCATACATTTGGAACTGAGTCTTGATCACACCACGGCAGTGAACATCATTTAAGGCAGAGAACAATTCACTATACTCCCTTCGATGTGGTGCCAACAAGTCTGTGCATGGCATCACAACCACACGTGTCTGTGGGCCTACGCGGACCACTGCCCTCGGCCTACGCTGCGCACGAGTGGGATCACAGATTTGGAACTGAACATCGGTAATTCAAAAGGCAGAATACATATCATCGCACGCACGGAGAGGCGTAAGAGGATGACGCGTTGCAGTCCGGAGGGAACAGGATCATCGTTACGGAGGTGATCGAACACTACCGACAACTGCCCTTGTGTCACTAACTCTGTGCCTCGCGAGCCAATGACACGTGGCTGTGGGCCACTGCTGACCGCTGCCTCCGGCCTACACTGCGGTCCAGTGGGTCACAGTCTTGATTTGGCAATGGTGGAGTTCATATCAGTGTACCGGCATCATCGCAGACTGCATCCCCTCACAGCACCTGTGCCACTAAGTCTGTTCCCCGACATTCATGGACACTCACTGGTCGTACATTGGTGCCGTCTGAGTCTATGGACTAGGGGCTAGTTTTCATCCTCATGTAGCTGATACCGAATTGTTGGTGAGGACGAGGGTTGCGCTTTCCACTCCTCCATTTGCTGCTTCCAGATAACATCAGACCTTCCGCATCATGCCCTGGAGGACACCTTCCACTGTCCCCCGCAACCCTCCGCAGCATACACCTCGGACATTGATGGGGACCCGCTCAGGTCGAATGGCTCACCTGACTGCACTGCAAGTCACCGTCCCGTGGCTGGGTGCCTGTGCCGGCCGCAGTGCATCCGGGGCCACTAACTCTGTGCTTGTCAGGTCTGGGACCCCTTCTTCTGAGACATTGGATGGCCTCTGAAGCGATGGTCTTGGGATCATCAACGCCATGTGTCTGTGGCCCTGCGCTGTCCGCAGCCTCCGGCCTCAACTGCGGGCCACCAGGGCCCACACATAGCATCGAGTCCTGACCGGCCCGGATGTCGCATCACCGCAGGATGCTCACGCCACCACCGCAAGCACCACCTCCAACCGCCATCTG
The DNA here is from genome assembly GCA_963921515.1 of Calotriton arnoldi. NCBI lineage: Eukaryota > Metazoa > Chordata > Amphibia > Caudata > Salamandridae > Calotriton > Calotriton arnoldi. The sequence continues at coordinate 1,363,086 of CAWUFW010003755.1, read as the reverse complement.
CCAGAGTCGAAACTGTGTTCCTGACAGACCTACGGAGTTGCTCAGACCTGTCGTGGATGCCATCATCGGCCTGATACCCTGCTCAGCACTCCAGGTGCCAGTGACTCAGTGCACTGCAAGCCATTGTCCGTTACTGATTGAGTTGTGTGCTGTGGAGAGGTTGCGCAGCAATGTCACCTCAAACAGTGTGGGAGCCCTGGTACGTTGATGGGGGAGATGATGCAGGTCTGACACACCCCACTGCACCTGAATCAGGAGCATATATCGAAGGGACACAATCCGAGACTTTTTCTTCACATAAGCGCGCTCATCTCTAGTGCCCCAACCCCAGTGCACTGCAACTCACGGACACTTCTGTTTGCATGTTGGCTGTCCTCTGGAGTTTCTCCGGCTCACTCCATGTTGCTCAGCTGTTGACTCGGTTATGCATGTGTTTTCTGTTTCCGTTGCACTGGTGTCCAATGTTCAAGTTGTTACCAGCACCAAGCATTCCGTGCGGACTGGCTTACACTCACCCCACACACATCCAGCACAGGCGTCACTATCCATGTGGCTCTGCCAATGAAGGGGCCGGGCGCACGTGCCCGTGGCCAGTTCAACATGATATATGCGTGTGTCCCTGTGGTCTTGTTGTATGCATGAGGGCCCTGGGCCCTAGGACATTACATTGTGCTGTGTACATCGGATGCAGACATGTCACCGCAGGCAGCGGGTTGTAGCTTGGACATGTAGCTTTGTCGTCACCCACTCAATTCGTAAGGGGAGTGGCCGGGGCCATCGTACGCAGAGCCAACATGGATGTGTGACTGCTATTTGCGCGCCCCTGGGCGTGGCTCTGTACTGTGAATGTGCATCTGCATGTGTCTCTATGGCAGTGTGGGTCTCCTTTGTGGGGTGTGGGTGGTCCCTGAAGGGTGATAGACACCTACGTATGTGTTCTAGTTCGCATTCCAGGTGTTCGGCCCCCACCCAGGCCTGTTGGGCCACCTCCTTTTGGCGTTCTGACACCTGGCATTGGGGTGCCATGTGTGGGTGGGTGACGTGTGGTGAGCCAGCTGTGCTTGCGTGTGCTTCCTGCTGTGTGGTCTGTTGCAGGCTCTTTGTTCTCCTCTGAGTAGTTCGGCTGCCCGGGTCCTGGTGGTGGGTTGCGTGGGATATCCATGGGCTGTTGTAGGGCGTCAGTGTCGACGGTGTGGTGGTCCTCTCCGGCATCGCAGATGTTTTGTCTTCTGTGCTCTGCTGGAGGTGTTGTGTGCCCCTCTGCAATGTGCAGGGGAGATGCATGTTGACATTGTGTTGCAATGTATGTTGGCGCATTGTTCTGGTTTACATGCAGACTGTCTGGCAATGTACATTGTGACTGTTTGGGAGGTGCTGGATTCTTCTGCGGGACAGTGTACATTTGGACTACATGACGGATGTGAGGTCGTACGCGTACATTTCCATTTCACACTTTCCAGCTCTGTCAGGTGTAGTAGGCATGTTTCTGGGCATGTGCGGAGCCAGTTGTGTCCTCTGTTCTGCAGTGTCGGCTATGCGCATTGTACCACTTTATCGTCGATGTGGGTGTGCTGTTCTTGCTATGTGTGTGTGCTGCAGTGTGCCATGGGGATCTGGGACATGATCCTGGATAATTGTGGGTGTGCAGTGTGCTACACCTCGTTGTGCATGTGTGCCATTGTGCCCATCTCCCACCGTCCCCCCAGTCCCTGTTCGTTACACTCCCTGTTGATGTTGTGTCAGGTCCTCTCGAGCTGTGTCCGTACTCCCTACTCCTTGCACCGTCTACACACTGATGACTGTGGCCTGGGTTTCCTCCAGCTCCTCCTGTGGCGCAGTATTGCCACCTCCTGTCGCCGTCGCTACCTTCCTGTTGGCAGCGGGTTTGTACCTGGTTTAGGTTGTCACGTCCTGCCGGCGCCTCTTGGCCTCCTGGATTGGCCTCCTCGGCACTCCGACTGCATCCCAGGTGGTCTGCTTGTGGGTCAGTTGCTGGTAGTGTTCTGTCACCTCCGTGACGCTGGTCTTGTTTTCCTGCGGTCTGCACCCCGTCTTCCTCTCCCTTTTCTCCTTGGCCTTCCCCGACCCAGTTGTTCCTTGCTGGTGGTCTGTGGGGGTTGTGGGGTTCGCGTTGACCTCTGCACTGGGTCAGGGTGCATCCATATTGCTACGTGCTTTGGCTTGTTTCTGGTGTGTTGTTTCTGTGGGTTTTATGGTGCATTTTCCCACCAGACGCGTGGGATTTGCAGGCCTGTGGCTGGTTTTCGCTACTTTTTGTACCGCGATTGGCCTCATCGCATGATTTTTCACGTTCTCGTTTTGCATTTTTGCGGCTTTGCGTTGATTTTCACGCTGACATTTGACGCGTTATCTGGTGTCTATCGCATGCTACCGCCTTGTTGTGAATTCCACGTTGGTACGGGGTTATTTTCCCGCGATAGGCTGCGATGTTGAAAGTTGCGTTACGCTACTCTTGCGGTAGTTATCACACGTTCTTGTGAATATACCCCTTAGAGTGCTGAAGTTGACTTTTTGTTTTGAACTAATATTTTAAGGCGCTCAAGGGTTTTGCTTCAAATGTAGAAAATTCCATTTGTGAAGTTTTTGTGCCAGCTTTTCCCTCTAGAAGCACTGAGTGCATTTTTATTGATGGAGATATGCTCCTGCAAAGAATCCTCCTCTCCTTCAGCACTATTTTGCTGATAAATCTAGCAGACTGCCACAAGAGTGACCTATTAACCGAATTAAAGACTGTTTTTAGGTCAATAAAAGTTATGAACAACGTCAAGTTATTTATACATACATATTTCAAACTTCTGTTATGTAATCTCATGTCCTGCTCGATATTACCTTCGGAGAACTCAAGGCAGGATTCTCTAGTTGTTTCTTTGATGGCTGCAGTGGTCATCAATGTGGAGTGCTGAGCTTTCTCGCTGGATTGTAAATGGAGGGCCATGTGGTCAATTCAGCCGGCCAATATAGTTCTTTTGGAAATCATAGAAAAATACTTTATCCAGGCAGAAGACACAATGCCTGTTTGTAGATTGTTTGTGGGACTTTGATAACCCCATGTGAACAGTTCTTAAAAGTTCCAAGTATTTTGTCTCTGTTTTAGTGTAATCCATGATTTTATGTGGAGGTGCTCTTCTTGTTCTTGATGAGGCAATTGTATTTTTGTCACTTTTAAATGTACTTCCCCCTTCTTACCTGTTTTTCTCGCACTCTATTTGAGATTATCTCCAAGACAGACATCGGGAACATCCCCCAAAGGTTTTTTGTTTGTGACTCGACATGAAATGCCTTCTGCAACATTACCTCAAAGACCTTCCTTGCATCTCTTTGGAATTATTTGTCGTCGCCTGTCTTCAGAGGCCCCAGATTAGTAATAGCTAGAGAAAGTTATATATTAGTATGTTTAGATTGTGTGACTCCTGTTGGGTCCCTGTACAGTCCTTTGCACCTACATACAGTAATTTTGTCATGCTCTCAAAGATGTGCTCCAAAAACTGTCTCTTGGGCCTCCTTAGCAATATACACAGGTTCTGTGTGAACCTTTGTTTCTGATCAGTGTTTAAAGTTGTGGAACATTAACAACTGCTATAGGACATTGGACCAAGACCAGTCTCATGGTGATTCTTTTGGCTCTAACAAAATAAAGGTATTGTCCATTGATATGTTGAATATTTACCATAGTGCATCAGTTACTAGAGTAAATCTTGTATATGTGGCATTTCCTGTAGAATGTTAATATTCATGCAAAATACATGTATTTTGCATGAATATTAACATTCTACAGGAAATGCCACATATACAAGATTTACTCTAGTAACTGATGCACTATGGTAAATATTCAACATATCAATGAGTACTTTAAGTTTATGTAAAAGCCAAGAGTAACAGCAGTCTTGGGTTCTATTTTCCATAAAAAAGTGATCACTCATTAGAGACTTCAGAAAATCCATGAGAATCTTTATCTGATGAGACTTGCCGTGTGATTACAAATTAATGATATTTATTGTGTGTTTTCACGTATATCCCTGCCACTTGTCCCCCCTATTTATTGTCAGTGCCGAGCGCAGTCATGGATGTGTGTAGCTCTGTTGATGTGTTCCTTGTGGCTGTCGCAGCCATATTTGATGTAAATGTTATTGGTGTCCTCAGCACGTTGTTCCCGTCGTCCAAAGGTGCAAAAAATGACTATACCCACTTTCCTCCAAATGCAGTTAAAGATCCTTCTGGTCAGTCCTGCAGCCCCTAGCTCTTCAAGGCAGGCATCTAGGCTTTTCTCTCCAGCCAGGTACACTGCAGGGCCCATTCCTCTGTGGTCAGCCGGGCACTCTAGGAGGCAGGAATCATGCTTTTTGTGTTCCTCAACCAGGCAAACAGGAGGCCAACCATCCTTGGAGAGGAGATCCAATCCCCCAATGCCAGTAGGATCTTGAGTCCTTGAGATCTTTAAAGTTACTCTCCTTCTAGCAGGAGCCAGGGGGCTTTTTCCAGCAATGCCCTTTTCCTCAGGTGGAGTCTTCCCAGGTCAAGAAATATTTTGAGTAGGTGCTGGTTGAGGTATCATATTTATCCAGTGCGCTGGGCAGTGATTGGAGAAATTCTGACACCCAATTGTAATTCTTTTCTCACAGTCTCCACACTTTCTTTTTCAGTATTTATCATGTTTTAACTTGGCAGAGTCCTTCTGCCACCAGGCAGGCCCTCAACAGCTTCTGACCCACTTCCCAATTTAGATGAGCTTTCCTCCTACCTGATGGGGTCCCAATTGGCTCTCTCGCTAGGGTGACCAGACGTCCCGGTTTTCCCCGGACGGTCCCTGTTTTCGGAGCAGTGTCCCCGTGTCCCGACACTTTGCTCCTAATTACAGAAATGTCCCGGTTTTTGTGCAGTGCCCGGGTTAAACGGAGAAATGTCCCGGTTTTTAAATAGTGCCTCGCACTGAAACACTATTTAAAAAACGGGACATTTCTCTGCTTACTTAGCACAGGTGCTGAGACGTGTCTCTATTGGGACGTCCATTTTTGCCCTCAGGATGAAAAAACAATCTTACTGCTGCAGCAATACCACCCTTCACTGCATTCAAAGAGACCCGTTATAGTTCTTTCACAGACTCATCATCCCAGAACTGAAGCATTTTCAATGTTATGTACAACGAAGCCCAAGTTTGTTGCTTATTTATCTTATGCAGATAAGAACAACTGACAAAGCGAATAGTCCTGGCTTGTTGTAGGTGTAATGTTACATGCATAGCTGCCAAGGTTTCAGATTTCTATGCGTGACATTTTCATAATTTCAAAGTAATTATGAGTGACATTTTAACGACTATGAGTGGCACTTTCTTGCGAGCAAAATCAAGATATTAAAACGAGGGAATCTTATAAATATCAGATATGACACCCATTTGAGCAACTAGAAATTCTACGTTAGCTGCTGCAAAGCGTAAGAAATAATGGTTAAACAACTTTCATTTATACTCATGTCTAAGTAAATATACTTAGAATCGTACAAATATCAGGAAACTCCCTTGCAACATATTATATCAAGGCTCTCTCTGCACACTAAGTCAGGAGGTGTTTTTTATTTTTTTGTGGTTGTTTGTTTTTTGAGGCTTGTTCCTTCAGTCTTTGCTGACTTATACTGGACCCTCTGGTTCCTCCCTCGTAATTAATGATGCTGCGCAGAGAGCATCACTCAGTCCAGGGCCTCTCTCCAAGGTGGGACCCAGCCCAAACCGGATGTGCGAGGCCCTGCTAACAACACTCTGGTGGCTACTGTTGTTGGATAGGCCAGCAGAGAAACAACAAAGATTGCCTGCCTTTGTGGTGGCCCCCCTCCTTCCCTGCAAACTAAAGTCAGAAGAACATCAGGACTCTGGGCCACCCTCTGATGTCACATGAGTGACCCTGTGCCTCTCTCCGACCCAGCCCAAAAAAGTTGTGCGAGGCCCTAACAACACTCTGGTGGCTACTGTTGTTGGATGGGCCAGCAGAAAAATCAACATAAAGATTGCCAGCCTTTGCGGTGCCCCCCTCCTTCCCAGCAAACTGAAGTCAGGAGAACATCAGGACTCGGGGCCACTCTCTGATGTCATGTGAGTGACCCGGCCCAACAGGGAACCTATGTTAGAGAGGCCCCAACAACATAAAACACACTTCACGCGGCGCCAGTCTTGCAACCCATTTCACCGTTTTGAGTAACACCGCAGCAGGCGCTGCAGCTGCCTGATCGCGCGCTGCCATTGGCACCCAGGCTTAAAACTTAAACTTACTTGGGCTGTAACACTCTGCCAAGGCTGGCCAAGCTGCAGGCACTGGTAGGCTCAGGCCGCGAGCCACTGCGTGCCCCGGCAATTCGGGTTTGCTGCTCAATCCGCGCCTCCAGGCCGTGTTGTCCAGGCTGTGCAGTGAGTCATACTTTGCAATCCACAGGGAGCCATGAGTGTCACCAAGTAAGGATATCACACCGTGCAATTAGCGGGTCACCCGGGTGACAGTCACTGAAACCTCGACGTCTCTGTCGGCTAAGTTTGTGTCACACATATGATTTGTCTGTAATTCTTCATCTGTGTCTGTGGAGGCGGCTGTCATTTTAGTCCCTTTTCCATGTCTATGACAGCTGTCAAATAGTCCTTTTATGTCGACCGTTACTGCAAACTGTAGTCCTACTTCTATGTCTATGAACTGTCCCCGTTTTTTGTTTTGAGAATCTGGTCACCCTATCTCTCGCCCACTGTGACTGGAGCCTGGCTTTCTAGGACGGTTATGGCAGTGAGTAGGAGATGCCCTCCATGGCATCTCTTGGTTAGAAAAACAGTGCTAACACTGTCTATTTTCATCCCTAGATAGTTTATCCTTGCTAAGTAATCAGCAGTTAAAACTATCCTGCCATCCCTAGACTCAGAAGCAGAACATTGTCTTCTACCTCTGAGCTATTAACTCTCTGAGCCAAGTCTGTGTATTCCAGCTCTGGGTTAATGATGAATATCAGGCCTGGTTTTGAGAAGATTCTGGCTCAGGCACCTTAAAGTACAATTTTATAAAGTTACTTTTCCACTTAATCTATCAAAACACCATTATCATAACTAAATCAGATTTTAAAAATTAAATAGGGACTACCTTTGAATGGCTTTGCTAGCATATTTCCAGATAGAGATATTCAATTAAGTACTTTTAAGATTCTCAGTGCCTGTTTGTGGAAAATGTAGCTAAGCCTACACAGTGAATTAGCTTTTAAGTCTTCATTCACTGTGATGTCATACTTTTTAAATATTTGATGTATCACTTTCTTATATATTAGGCACTCTCTCTGCCTTGTGGGATTAAAAGTTACACATTAGAAGAGACTTATTAATATATGAAATAGGATTTCCTACATGGCAAGAGCCTTTTTCTTTGCTATGTATTACTACATTGCCTTTAAACTGCAGCCCTGCCAGAACACGGTGGGCTACTGGTATCCAAGTATTTTGATAATATATGTGGGTGGTATAAATAAACACTGCAGCCACCATATGGCATTGAACTCCCATACCATGGGTGCATTTTCTGTTCCATCCACAATGGCCTTACAGAAAAGTTAAATAGTCCAATTAGGTGAAAGCCATTTTACCAATACAATTTTATAGCCAGAACTCAAACACTCTGTCATTGAATAGCAGTGACACAGAGTCCTAATATCAGAAAAAATATTATCCAGAAAGAGGCAAGCAATCTTGGTTGGCAAAGCAGCAAAGGGGATTTGCTACACCTTTGTATCTTTGAAAAATGCACAATCTCTAGATTTACCTTATTACATTAAATACTTCACCTTGTGCTGCAATGAGATGGACAGCTTTGTCCTCGGATTGTTGATACAGGATCATGGTGAAGTAGACAAACAGGGGCATAGAGGCTTTAGAGTATAATTGCAATTTTGTTTAGCCCACTTAGATCATTTCAACTGGAGAAAAACAGCTGTCTGCTGATCACACCAATGTTGTCCAGAAGTTGTCTTAGAAGTTACCATTTCCCAGTTATGTACTCTTTTATAGATAACATGTAACTGCATATAATGCATTTTAGGCTATGCTGGTACTATAAAATCCTTGTAAGCTTTGGGGGAAAATGATGCCCCAGAACCTTTGCCCTGGAGCATGGAATTGGATCAAGACTTTCTAACTTTGAAAAGAATGCATGCTCTAAGTGAACCTAATTACACTAAGCCCTTCAAGTTGGACTGCCATCAGAGAGAGGTCTTTGCTTTTGAAGTGTTGATACAGGATCATGGTGTTAATAATGTTTATTTCTCTGCTTGTGATATTGTGGCAGCAGAGGTGCCTCTGTGTTTGCATGCTGTTGAAGCAGCTGTCCACTGTATCTAAATGTCTAAAACTTGCTCTTGGGTCACCCATCAATATTGCTCTACCTCATGTCATAGCTGCACTGTTGTTAATGACTAAAACTCTGCACTATTGCAGTCCCGACTATCAAACTATGAAATATTGGTTCTCCCAGGTTCTCATATAACTTTGGTATGATACCTATGTGGAAACCAGCTTTATCGTTCCTGACAACCCACATTGGAGGAAGACGCAATTGCATCCTCATCACTGCACACCTTGCTAAACCCATTGTTGATCTCACTGAGACGTCATGGCCAAACTGTGATCTTCTTTATTAGGTTGATGGTTCTGGTCTCAGAAATGATGCAGGAATACTAGTTGATGGCTGTGCTGTCTGCATTTTATATGAAATTGTCGAGAGTCAATGTTTACCGCAAGTATGCCCCGCTCAAGTAGCAGAACTAATTGCCCTTACACATGCTTATATAGTAGCTACCCAGAAAACCATAACCATTTGTACAGAGTCAAAGTATGTGTTTGGGGTTGCCCCCAACAGAGGCTAATATATGAGAGGCTAATGGACAGATCGATAATTCTTCCTTGTACTCCTCAGGGGTCTCCAGCCTTACTTGATGTGAAGTTATAGATGATGTGTCCCTAGAATAATGAAAGCAGCCCATTCACTGTCTCCACAGCTTCTGTTCTCAGTTCAAGCTGCAGCCGCACTGACTAAAGTCTGCCATGATCTACAGCTCGGCAATTTTTGCAGTTTTGAGTGTATGTAAAAATCCACCAGTGACAGTCAGCACTTCTTTGCCACTGTAAGGCCCCTGTCATAACCTGCTCATCATTAACACTGCCAAGTACTACGGACTGAAGGATCCACATATTGCACTGCAATTGAATTCAGAATTGAAAGACATCAGACCAGCCGACATAACTATTACTCTCCGTGCAAGTGATCCCTCAATGAGTTTGTCCAGTTCTCTTTGCTGCTAGCTTGTTTGCTTATAATATCATATTACTATGTCAGATGGGTATGCCGGTGGGTTAGAATCAATCAACTGGACAGATCTCATTTCCAGAAGAAACACTCAATTTACAAAGTCAGCACTTTTCTTCAAGCCTTGGATCAATGCAAGCAGGATCCCATCCTCTTTTCCTGTTGGCTGTAATCCCATGTACCCACTAATTCCAATGAGGGCATACCAATGATTCCGTTTCCTTTTGACTGAGAGTAACAATGTGATGATTTACATCTGCATGGGCAATGTATTCTATAGTGTGGCAAATATACCACCTGCATTACCCTTACTGCTCTAACAATGAAGTAAATCTCCTTGCTCAGTAGAAAACCATATTTAAGAAATGTACAAAAGTCTCTGGAGAAAGCGATAGGGTAAGAGGAATGGGCTGGTTGCTGGAGAGGAGGCTGGAAAATCAGGCTTTGGGGCATAATAAGGTATGCGGAGAGAGGCATTTTAAGAAACTTTGTGTGACCATGCTGTTTGACAGCTGGTTAAAATTAGGTAGACTAATAGAACAGGGATGTGTGATGAAATATGATTGGGGCTCAGCTGACATTGTATGATTACTGCTGAGTTGGCTATAATGTTTACAATCATTCTGCACATGATTTGTAGACAAATAGTGTACAATAAATATTCATAAAATGAAAAATATCAGCTATTGTGTATGCTTACTGATTTTGTGGTATGGAGCGGGATCTATGTATTTACCTGTAGATGAGAGATTCTTTGACAGGTTTGTCTGACACCTAACACTCCTTTATGAGTGGAAAGTGAGGGATACCTGCCAGTTCTCCTTTTCTCTAAAAGGGTCACAGTTACATTTTCGGACTTGGGGGATCTGCTGGGTGTGACCCCAATATTTTGGGGTAAAACAATAATTAGGTTTATGACAGAGCAGGCTCAGATGTCCCTTAAAACAGGTGCACTAGACGCAAACAGGGAAAATGCACCCTACTACATTGAATGCGCTGCCCTCAGCCGCAAACTCGCGCTGCCCTGGGGGTAGCACATTCCTGTGAAAAATGAAGTAGCTGCTTTGAAGCCGCTCCGTGTTTTCACTGTGCAGGTGGCACCAGCTTGCACTTTCAAAGGGGATTAGAGATCCCCATTCAGGCGGGTGCGGTCAGTGGCTGAACCCACCTGCAAGGGGATGTCTGAGGGGTCTAGAGGACCCCCTTTCACCCTCCAGAGGTCTGCTCTCAGGGGGCGCACTGACAGTGTGCCACCTTTTAGTTGGCACACTGTCAGTACGCCTTCTGAGAGCTTCTTTGCCTCTGTGCCCGTGTCTGTAATACGGTGTGGGTGCAGAGGAAAAGGGATTCCCTCATTTGCATGGGGCACACCCCCATGCAAATGAGAGAATGCCTCCTGCAGATAGCGCTGGAGCTTCATGTGTGCCAACGCTATCGGTATTACAGAAGGGGCACACCAAGCGTCTGTGACCCCTTCTGTAATACCAAAGTTCCCCGGGGGCACGCAAAGCAGGCGCAAATGCCCGTTGCTCCCCCGGGGCACTCTCTGTAATACAGCCTCAGGTCAGTGAGGCAGAGGGCCTGCCCTATTCAGAGCTGTCCTAATGCATATTTTTATGTCCAGCACGGAATGGATGACAGTTCTGGAAATGAAAATGAATGAATGGCGCCTATGCACAGGGATAAATCTCGGCCTGCCGGGGCAAGAGATATTTTATTTTACAGAATTAAAGCCCCAGTTTGGTGGGTTTGTTGCTGCAAAACAACAAATACGCCATGGCATGTCAATTTTTGGGTGAATGTGCTCCAGCAGTTGCATGTTTGCCATAACAGCCTCTGCTGGGTTCTTTAAATATGGGGAACGGGCCTCTGGCAGGCAAACAACTTTTCTGAATAACTGCCGTCGATAGGGTCTCCCAGGTGGGGAAGAAAAAAACTGTGGGCAATGAGGTGAATATCCTGGTGGACCCCATCTCAATTTTCGGCACAGACTAGAGGGAGAGAGAATGACATGGGCAGTTCACCAATCTTATACAAAAAAGAGGCCAATTGTGTTTTTCCAATTTCTATTTTAAGTGCACACACGTTCGTGGGAAATGGAGAAGAGCGTTGTATTTTGTGCTTAAAAATTGCTGAAGGAGCTGAAGATTCTGGGGCATATTAGCAAGACCCACGTTAAAATTATCGCCGTTTTAGCGGCAGGAAACTGCCGCTAAAACGGCGATAATGGGCTTGCTAATATGCGTTATGGAATTCCAATAGAAGGCCAGGTTAGACGTCCTGCACATCTAACCTGGGCTTCTATTGGAATTCTATAACGCATATTAGCAAGCCCATTATCGCCGTTTTAGCGGCAGTTTCCTGCCGCTAAAACGGCGATAATTTTAACGTGGGTCTTGCTAATATGCCCCTCTATTCTTTAAAACAAAAATGCTGGCAACAATGGACCTCGTTATTGTAAAAAATGCAGTCCTGCAGCGGCAACACATTTGTAGAATGTAATTATAGGCTTCACTGCTTCGATACTTTCAGCGATTACAGGCTCTTTATAATTATAATGATTACGTTCAGAAAATGTTTGTGTTGACAAATAAACACTGTATAATAATTATTGATATTTAACCTCCAGTGCCTGTGCTCAAAACGTTGAGGCGCACTTTAAAAAGGTTTGCTTTATGTGAAAATGAATGACCCATACTATTAGCTTGCAACCATTTTGAGGGTGCATTTGCATAAAGCAGCACGCACTATGTTTACATACAAATAGTTTCTTCCGTATGGAAGATATTATTTAGTTTTTTCTTAGAAAAGCTATTGACTTAACCAATTTCCCTGCACTTGCGACAGCATTAAGTGGTGTTTTATGAAGTGAAATAATGAGCGGGCAATGTTTTCTTCTTCGTGATTTATGGTTACAATAAGAACTGCTGCACGGCAGAATAAAGTCAATACATATTGGTACATTTCGCTTTATAGCTCTCGGCTGGTTGTTCCTAAGAGCTCTGTTGGAAGTGAAAAATGAACCTGAAGTCAGTACAGATAAAAATGCACAGCAACTAAGAATAGCAGCGTGGTGGCGGCAGGCTGCCTTTGAAGACACAATGGCACTGCTGAGGTTTTCTAAGAATCATCTTGTTTTTCTGTAAGCGAGCTTTTTTCCAAGTTAGAAATAACCTCTTAAAAGCTCAACGACGGAAAGGGATTGCGGTAACATAAATCCCCCGTGGAAATGCTGCTGGGGCTCCCCTCCGATGCTGCAGTTATCTGACACAAGTGAATGGTGACCTGTAAGCATGGTCTTATTGCTTCAGAGTCCCAAGTGTGTGCTCGGGATTCTCACTTTTATTATCTCACTCCTAGGACTTCTCCGCGGGGGGATACCAGCGTCGGAACCTACGATACTGGCAGGTGTCTCCCCTGCGATATTAGGAATTACAGGTCTGCCCTCAAAATAACATACCAATCCGGTAAAACTGGGTCTAATCCTGCATGTTTTTCCACGTTCAGGGGGACATTTTCGGCCCAAATTGCAAACCTTTCTCACCTGCTTGGAGCAGGTGGTAAATGCTATGAGGGCTTTTTAGGTCTCGCGCCATGCGTTGCAGTGCGTAGCACTGCTCGCCCAGCGCGAGACCTCTAGAAAGGGCTTTAGAAAGCTAACCACACGCTCGTGTGAGTGGTTTTGCTTTCCGCGGCTGCATTGGCTTTCGCGTGCTTTTTAAAAAAAAATCCAGCACGCAATTGGGCAAAGGCGGGTGCATGTCCCGCCTTTGCTCCGCCCATTCCCGTCCGTGGCCAGCACGCGCAGCAGCGCGCGTTCGTCTCGCTGCCACGCTCCCTCCCCCCGCTACTCTGTGGTGCGCGCGCACCACTGGTTTCTCCTGCAGTTTTATATAGAGCGAGCTCGACCCGAATGTATTGGAGCGCTTAACATGAGCCGGTTACTGCGTAAAAAACGCCGGAGTTTGTTTAAGAATCCGTCAGAGAGTGGCGCCGGCTGTAACCACAAGATGGAGCAGGACTGTGCCGGTGCTGAGAGGGCAGCGGGCAGCGCGAGGAGCGTACGCCGGTACTGGGAACCTCGGGTAAGGCGAGCTAAGTCCGACAACCCCTGCAACCCCGTTCCAGGTCTGTGGAGGAACCACGCGGCGTACATAACACTCCCACCACACAACTCCCAAAGCGCCGCGCTGTGAGTTGATAGCCTCTAGAGTGTGTTCACTGTTCTCTGGAGGCCGCGTGACATGGTGCAGATGTCGGCAGGGAGCGTGGCATAGCCTGGCATCTGGCTTTGAAGTTGAAGGGGGGCCTCTGGGCTGCGTGGCTTGTCCGCAGCACAGGCTGACTCTTTCTTCCACACGTCCAGCCACCCCCTCTGCGCTCCGATCACACAGGTACGTATGAGCGCCTCGACTCTCGCAGTTTTGTGACCTCTCGTTGTGAGAAGTTGGCCTGGTATATGCTGTCCACTAATTATAGTGGGCACCTTGCACCAGTCCAAACAACCCCTTATTGGAGATAGGTTAAAGACAACCTTTATTGAAAGCTATCCTAGTGGTAGCTATGGAGAGCAGCCTTCAGGCTAAGTCTTGAAGGAATGTAAAGCAGCTTGTTTTACCAGCCTATAATCTCTTGAGTGACCAAATGAAAGAGGACCACACCAGGTATATATTCAAAATATATGTATTTATTGCTAAACACACCCCTCTAGTCTCTTTATGAGGCTAGAGTTCGAAGTACATAAGTTATAAGTTAGTTATCAACAGTAATAGCACAAATACACGTTTGAGCCCTAGGGGCGTACCAAACCATATACCAATAAAGTGGTATAAGAACCACGACTGAGCTAGACACAGAGCCTAGAGCCTGTAGAAGTGCTTGGACCACAAGGAACCACCCAAGGTAGTGACCCAGGGGACCCACGGGGGACGCATGCAGTGTGAGAACACAGCCGCGAATCGCCGTTGACTTCTATGGGGAAAGTCGCGGTTGGAATTTTAAAGAAAAGGGACACTTAGAGGAGGACTTGGAGCAAACCCTTTTAGAACTGGGTCGTTCTAGAGTCTATACCCACGGGAGCACCGGAGTACTCGAGTTACCTCACCCAGGGAAGCCGGGTGCATAGGTGTCTTTCGGGGTCGGGTTTCGTCGTCGTTTTCAATGGTGATCTGCTGCAAAGTGCTGCTGGCGGCCAAGTCGAAAGTGTTCGGGTGGATCCAAAGGTGGATCGAAGATCTGAAGAACCTGAAAGCAGAGGGGACAGAGTCTGGGTCACTAGCCAGTGACCAGGAAGGCGATGAGCAGATGCCCACCGATGTCGAGTGCTTCAGGTAGGTTGACGGTTGTCTTGACTCTTCAGCCACGAGGTCCAGGAGGCATCGACAATGACCAGGAGCTGGATTCGGGCTGTCCCATGACGTCTGTCGATTGCTGAGGTATTGGCGACCGGATTGGACCCAACAAGCCTTGGCAATGGCAAGTCTTGTGGAAATAGAAGAAGGACGGTGGTGCAGACCAGCAAGGTCTGAGGGACTCACCCAGCAAGGGTAAGTCAGGGCACGCCTGGAGCAACCAGGGAAGCCTAAGCAGAAGAAGATTGGCCTTCGGGAGGGCCTACTAGCCAACGGACTAGCGACCGCGAAGGAGCCTTGAGTGGACGCACTTGGAGCTGGCTCACGGGACACTCGTGGAGTGGAGGCCAGTGATCTTCGGTGCAGTTGGTGTTGGAGGTGGGGGCTACTCGGAGCCCAAAGCAGAACTTCGTGGGAGTGCAGGAAGAGGATGCACTTGCAAATGTGCTCGGTGTCCAGGGGTCACAGTTCCACGTTACCCACGACAGATACGGGCCTCAGCTTTGCTGGGGACTCAGGGCAGCCTCGGGGAAGTCTGGAAATTTACCTCTGGTGATGCAAAGACTTCGGCGTCCGGCGGGAGCTTCAGCGATGCAGACCGGACAGTTGCTTCTTTGGTGCCTGCCAAGCAGGGGAGTCACTCCTTGACCCCAAGGGAGATTCTTCAGTCCTCTAATCTTGAAGTAGAGCGTCGAAGGTCCAGGATTCTGTGTCAGAGTTTCGTCCAGGTAAATCTAAAGTCCTAAGGACTGGGGTCCCATACTTATACTAAGATAGGGGGTTGGACATACTCTGGGGACCCACCTATGGGAGGGTCAGGGCAGAGGGTGGTTACACCCCTTTCCCTTTGTCCAGTTTTGCGCCAGAGCAGGGGATGGAAGCCCCTGAGCCGGTTTGAACTGGGGTATGCACAGGGACACCAAATGTGCCCCCAGTGCAGGACTTCAAAGCACCAGAGAGTGCTCCCGCCCAGCCCCAATACACACTATCCTGTCTGGGGAGGTGGTTACACCTCCCTGGGACAGGAAACCTATTGTCCAGGCCTCACCTGCCGGAGTTTCGGTCAGCAGCAGGAGGCCAGACTCGTGTCTGTGGCAGCGGCATCCATTTTGTGATGCCAGGGCTTGGAAAGAAGTTACCGGGCAGGCCGGTGTGTACACGTCTCTCCCTCTAGAAGGGTGGAATGCTACCCCCGCCGCCAGAACTGGCGGGGGGGTAGTATTCCAAGATGTTTGACACCAAACACGACATGTTTCCGTGCAGCTATCCCAAAGTTAGCATTTAACGGGAGGTTATAATGCGCTTAAGAGTATATGGTCAGGCTGCACTACAAACAGCATCAGAGAAGGGTCTCCGAATGCTGCAGAGGGGCCCTGCTCATGCAGGGGCACCCTCTCACATAGGAACCACGCACTCTGCCTTCAGGATTGATAAGGCCTGCCATAGGAGTGACTTATAGGTTTATATGTGTGTATGTATGTAGTGATATAGGTAGCCTATATCACAGTAAGGGTGCATGCACCACCTTACCCAGGCTGCAGTAGCAGACCTGTGGTGTCCTTTTGGCTGGCCTTCCAGGGGTGGCACAATACATGCTGCAGCCCCTTGTAGGCCTCTGAGGTACCTATGCCCTGGGTACATAGTATACCATTTACTAGGGACTTACAAGGGCACTCAGATTCCAATCAGAGATGTGCCTAGGGCACATGGAAACCATTTTAGAGAGGAAGCAGCTAGGCTGGGGTTCTGATTAGCAGGGCCCCAGCCAGACTAAAGTCGAAAAACAGTGAAGCATCAGCAAAAAGTGGGGGTACCCATGTGAAGCAGATCCTACTCTCCTACACAACCCCCCCAAACGTAGGGACATTAAACTAACCTTGCCCAGTTAAGTCTTCATGTTCTAAGTGGAAGTACCTAGAGAGTCCATCTGCATTGGCATGGTTACTCCCAGGTCTATGTTCCACTGTGAAGTCCAGCCCCTGTAGGGAAATGGACCACCTAAGCAGTTTGGGGTTTTCACCCTTCATTTGTTTTAGCCATAAGAGGGGCTTATGGTCTGTTTGAACAAGGAAGTGAGTACCAAACAAGTATGGCCTCAACTTCTTTAGAGCCTAGACCACATCAAAGGCCTCCCTCTCAATGGCTGACCAACGTTTCTCTCTAGGGGTCAGCCTTCTGCTAATAAAAGCTACTGGCTGATCCTGACCTTCATCATTCAATTGTGACAGTACAGCCCCTACCCCCAATTCAGATGCATCTGTTTGGACAATGAACTTCTTGGAGTAATCAGGACTCTGTAGAATGGGAGCAGTGCACATGGCCTGCTTTAGGTCATCAAATGCCTTTTGACAGCTAACTGTCCACTGAACCTTTTTGGGCATTTTCTTGGAAGTTAAGTCATTCAGGGGTGTCACTATTGATCCATACCCCTTGACAAATCTCCTATAGTACCCAGTCAGGCCTAAAAGGCTCTCACCTGAGTCTGGGTAGTTGGAGCAGTCCGGTCCATGATGGTCTGGATCTTGCTCTGCAGTGGTTGAACCTGGCCTCCACCCACAAGGTGGCCCAGTTACACAACCTGACTCTGCCCTATCTGGCACTTGGTGGCCTTGATAGTCAGGCCTGCTTTCTGCAGGGCCTGTAAAGCATTTCTGAGGTGGACCAGGTGATCCTCCCAGGTGGAGCTAAAGACAGCAATATCATCTAGATATGCTGCACTATAGGCTTCCAGACCTGTAAGGACTGTATTCACCAACCTCTGAAAAGTGGCAGGTGCATTCTTCAGACCAAAGGGCATCACCACAAATTGATAATGCCCACTAGGGGTTGAGAATGCTGTTTTTGGCTTTGCATCATCAGCTAGTCTGATCTGCCAGTAGCCAGCTGTCAGGTCAAATGTGCTTAGATACTTGGCTGAGGCCAAAGTGTCTATTAGCTCATCTGCCCTAGGTATTGGATGGGCATCAGTCCTAGTGACTGCATTGAGACCCCTGTAGTCCACACAAAACCTCATCTCTCTTTTCCCACCATTGGTGTGAGGTTTTGGCACAAGGACCGCTGAACTAGCCCAAGGGCTATCTGAGGGTTCAATAACTCCCAAATCCAACATCTTCTGGACTTCTGTCCTGATGCAGTCCCTGACATGGTCAGGTTTCCTATAAATCTTATTTTTAATAGGCAGACTGTCCCCAGTGTCCACTTCATGAGTGCACCAGGTGGTCTGACTGGGTGTCAGTGAGAATATGTGTCTGAACTGATTGAGCACCTGTCTGCAATCAGTTTGCTGCTGGGCAGTGAGGCTGCCTGCCAAGGCTACACCATCCACTGACCCATCATCAGGGTTCTGTGAGAGCAGGTCAGGGAGTGGGTCACTCTCTTCCTCCTGTCCCTCATCAGTAGCCATGAGCAAGCCCATGTCTGCCCTGTCCACATATGGTTTTAATCTGTTGACATGGAGAACCCTGTGGGGACTCCTGGGTGTTCCTAGGTCTACTAAGTAGGTAACCTCACCCTTCTGTTCAACAATGGTATGGGGTTCACTCCATTTGTCTTGGAGAGCTGCTGGGGCCACTGGCTCCAACACCCACACCTTCTGTCCTGGCTGTCAGTCAGTACAGCCTTTTGGTCATGCCAGGCTTTTTGAAGTTCCTGGCTAGCCTCAAGGTTTTTAGTTGCCTTTTTCATGTACTCAGCCATCCTGGAGCGGAGACCAAGTACATAGTCCACTATGTCTTGCTTTGGGGGCTTGAGAGGTAACTCCCATCCTTCCTTCACCAAGCACAATGGACCCCTGACAGGGTGACCAAACAAAAGTTCAAAAGGGCTGTAGCCAACCCCTTTTGAGGCACCTCCCTGTATGCAAATAAAAGGCAGGGCAAGAGTATGTCCCATCTTCGCCTAAGCTTTTCTGGGAGCCCTTTAATCATGCCATTCAAGGTTTTGTTGAATCTCTCAACTAAACCATTGCATTGTGGGTGATAGGGTTTGGTGAACTTGTAAGTCACTCCACACTCCTTCCACATTGCTTTCAAGTATCCAGACATAAAGTTAGCTTCCCTGTCTGATACAACCTCCTTAGGGAAGCCCACTCTTGAGAAAATTCCCAGGAGGGCCCTTGCCACCACAGGTGCTGTAGTGGTCCTAAGGGGAATAGCCTCTGGGTACCTGGTGGCATGATCCACTACCACCAGGATAAACCTGTGCCCAGATGCTGTTTGGGGATCCATGGGACCAACAATGTCAATCCCCACCCTTTCAAAGGGAACCCCCACCACAGGTAGTGGTATCAGGGGGCCTTTGTAGTGCCACCTGCCTTGCCACTGGCCTGGCAGGTTACACAGGAGCGACAAAACTCCTTGGTGTCTTCAGACATGTGGGGCCAGTGAAAGTGAGGGACAATTCTGTCCCAAGTCTTGTTCTGGCCCAGGTGACCTGCTAAGGGAATGTCATGGGCTAGGGACAATAGGAAGCCCCTGAACTTCAGAGGTATGACCAACCTCCTGGTGGCACCAGGCTTGGGGTCTCTACACTCTGAGTACAAGAGTCCATCATCCCAATACACAGTATGGGGACCACTAGCTTTCCCAGCAGCCTCAGCAGCAGCTTGCTGTCTGAGGGGTTCAAGAGAGGGCAGCTCTGCTGCTCCTCGCTCAGATCTGCCCTGGAAGGGCCCCTGTCCCCAAGAACTCAACCTGGTCAGGTTCAAGCTCCTCTGGGACAGTTCCTTCCTCAGGACTGAGATCATCCCCCTCAAGAGACTGATCTTCCTTCTGAGCCAAGGGGAAGGCACTGCCTTTACCCTACTACTCCTCTTCTTGGAGGGCACTTGGTCCATTATTCCAGAATCCAAGGCCTGTTCAGTGTTAGACATTTTGGCTTGTGACCTGGTCACAGCAAACACATCTGCAGGGATGCCAAGCATTTCTGCATGGGTCCTGAGCTCCACTTCTGCCCAAGCTGAAGTTTCTAAATCATTGCCAAGCAAGCATTCAACTGGTAGGTCTGCACTTACCACAACCTTCTTAAGGCCAGTTACCCCTCCCCAGGAGAAGTTAACAACTGCCAGAGTATGGTCTGTTCTGACATTGCTAGCATTGGTCACTTGGTACATTTCACCAAGTATAATCTGCCCAGGATTCACAAGGTCTTGTGTCACCATGGTGACACTTGCCCCTGTGTCCCTAAATGCCAAAGCCTCTTTTCCATTGATTAAGGGCTGTTGTCTGTACTTGCCCAGATTACTGGGACTCACAGAGGAGGTCACATCCATGCCTCCATCACAGACTAGGACAGCCTGAGTGAGTTCTCTGACTAGGTCAGAGCTCATCTCCTTACCCAGGGTCAACCCTACTAAACCCTTGGCTTGTGTAGTCCCACCACCAACTGTAACTGCACTAGGGGAGCAGGTGCCTTAGGGGCATTGGTGGGGGCTGGAGTAGAGTCTTTGGACTTGGTGTAATCACTGGTCCAGTGGGTCTTTTGCTTACAGACCTTGCACCATGGTTTCTTTTGGCCTTTCCCTTTGTTAGACTGTGAATCCCCACCTGAAGAAGGTTTTGGGGGCCTTGTGAAGACTTCTGGTCTTTACCCTTCTCCCCACCCTTATCAGAGTTCTTAGACTCTTGCTTCTTTGGGTCACCACCTTGGTTCTGTACCTTCTGCCTCACCCTGGTTCTGACCCATTTGTCTGCCTTCTTTCCCAATTCTTGGGGAGAGGTCAGATCAGAGTCCACCAGGTACTGATGCAACAGCTGATTTTGACAGTTATTAAGAATCTGCTCCCTCATGATAAGATGGTACAATCCTGTGAAGTCACACACCTTACTGCCCATCAACCAACCTTCCAGAGCCTTAGCAGAACAATCCACATAGTCTACCCAGTCTTGAGTCTGTGCTTTTTGGGTATCTCTGAACTTTAACCTGTATTGTTCAGTTGTTAGGCCAAACCCATCAATCAGAGCACTCTTCAAGACTTTGTAATTGTCAGCATCCTCTTCTCTTACAGTGAGGAGCTTGTCTCTACCTTTGTCTGCAAAGGAGAGCCACAAGATTGCTGCCCACTGCTCCTGGGGGACCCTCTGTACTTTACAGGCCCTCTCCATTGCAGTTATCCATTTGTGGATGTCATCCCCACTCTGGTAGGGAGGGACAATCTTGCTCAGGTTTCTATGGTCATAAGACCTTTCCCTATCTCTGGGGAAATTGCTGCCACCATGGGACTCTAGTCCCAACTTTTTTCTCTCTCTGTAGAGATCTAGGGACTCCCTGTCTGTAGCCAATTGCTGTTTTCGGAGTTCAAGCTGGGCTTGCTCATACTGAATCAGCCTCTTCCTCCTCTCATGAGAGGATTCCCTTCCACGAGAGGAGACAGAGGTCCCTACTGAGGTGTCAGAGTGGTTAGACTCCTGAGAAGGAGATCTAGACCTTCTGGGCACACTCACAATTCTTCCTGGGGGGACAAAGGGGAGGTCATTTTGATCCTCCTCCTCCTCCACAGGAGGAATTGGGTTTTCCAGGTCAAGGTCATTTTCACCTTCCTTGCCAGTTTCAGAGGGGGGGCCCTGGGTTTCTTCACCCCTGACCCCTTCCTCATTTTCTGCCCCACCCTCTCTGCCTACCCCTTCAGACCCTAGGGGTCTGCTGAGATCATCAGCCAGTAACACCTCCCTGAGGTGTTGGGTGCTGGCACTTTGCCTGCCTTCAGCTTCCTAGTATTGCATAATGCTCTCAATTCCAAGAATGGGAGTTTATCATACTTGGAGGGAAGAAGCCCACTGGCTTCTGGCAAGGACTCACTGGGTCCTGGCTTTGAAGACATTACTAGTGAGGTGTGGTGTATGCACTACCTACTCTAGTGTGTCCTACTAAACTATCTTGAGTTGTAGAAAGGGCGTGCTATCCCTTAACACACAACTCTAAGTTCAGTAGAACTTACTGTATACTAAGCTTGATTTATATGTACCTAAGGTACCCTTAGTGGTTTTCAGTTGATCAATTCAATTGAGATTATCTGGTAAAACAATAGCAAGCTGGAATCCCACACGCTGCACACCAATGTGAGAAGTTGGCCTGGTATATGCTGTCCACTAATTATAGTGGGCACCTTGCACTCAGTCCAAACATCCCCTTATTGGAGATAGGTTAAAGACAACCTTTATTGAAAGCTATCCTAGTGGTAGCTATGGAGAGCAGCCTTCAGGCTAAGTCTTGAAGGAATGTAAAGCAGCTTGTTTTACCAGCCTATAATCTCTTGAGTGACCAAATGAAGAGGACCACACCAGGTATATATTCAAAATATATGTATTTATTGCTAAACACACCCCTCTAGTCTCTTTATGAGGCTAGAGTTCGAAATACATAAGTTATAAGTTAGTTATCAACAGTAATAGCACAAAAACACGTTTGAGCCCTAGGGGCGTACCAAACCATATACCAATAAAGTGGTATAAGAACCACGACTGAGCTAGACACAGGGCCTAGAGCCTGTAGAAGTGCTTGGACCACAAGGATCCACCCAAGGTAGTGACACAGGGGACCCACGGGGACGCGTGCAGTGTGAGAACACAGCCGCGAATCGCCGTTGACTTCTATGGGGAAAGTCGCGGTTGGAATTTTAAAGAAAAGGGACACTCAGAGGAGGACTTGGAGCAAACCCTTTTAGAACTGGGTCGTTCTAGTGTCTATACCCACGGGAGCACCGGAGTACTCGAGTTACCTCACCCAGGAAGCCGGGTGCATAGGTGTCTTTCGGGGTCGGGTTTCGTCGTCGTTTTCAATGGCGATCTGCTGCAAAGTGCTGCTGGCGGCCAAGTCGAAAGTGTTCGGGTGGATCCAAAGGTGGATCGAAGATCTGAAGAACCTGAAAGCAGAGGGGACAGAGTCTGGGTCACTAGCCAGTGACCAGGAAGGCGATGAGCAGATGCCCACCGATGTCGAGTGCTTCAGGTAGGTTGACGGTCGTCTTGACTCTTCAGCCACGAGGTCCAGGAGGTGTCAACGATGACCAGGAGCTGGATTCGGGCTGTCCCACATTGTCTGTCGATTGCTGAGGTGTCGGCGACCGGATTGGACCCAACAAGCCTTGGCAACGGCAAGTCTTGTGGAAATAGAAGAAGGACAGTGGTGCAGACCAGCAAGGTCTGAGGGACTCACCCAGCAAGGGTAAGTCAGGGCACGCCTGGAGCAACCAGGGAAGCCCAAGCAGGAGAAGATTGGCCTTCGGGAGGGCCTACTAGCCAATGGACTAGCGACCGCAAAGGAGCCTCGAGTGGACACACTTGGAGCTGGCTCACAGGACACTCGTGGAGTGGAGGCCAGTGATCTTCTGTGCAGTCGGTGCTGGAGGCGGGGGCTACTCGGAGCCCAAAGCACAACTTCGTGGGATCCCAGGAAGAGGATGCACTTGCAAATGTGCTTGTTGTCCAGGGGTCATGGTTCCACGTTACCCACGACAGCTACGGGCCTCAGCTTTGCTGGGGACTCAGGGCAGCCTCGGGGAAGTCTGGAAATCCATCTCTGGTGATGCAAAGACTTCGGCGTCCAGCGGGAGCTTCAGCGATGCAGACCGGACAATTGCTTCGTTGGTGCCTGCCAAGCAGGGGAGTCACTCCTTGACCCCAAGGGAGATTCTTCAGTCCTCTAATCTTGAAGTAGAGCGTCGAAGGTCCAGGATTCTGTGTCAGAGTTTCATCCAGGTAAATCTAAAGTCCTAAGGACTGGGGTCCCATACTTATACTAAGATAGGGGGTTGGACATACTCTGGGGACCCACCTATGGGAGGGTCAGGGCAGAGGGGTGGTTACACCCCTTTCCCTTTGTCCAGTTTCGCGCCAGAGCAGGGGCTGGAAGCCCCTGAGCCGGTTTGAACTGGGGTATGCACAGGAACACCAAATGTGCCCCCAGTGCAGGACTTCAAAGCACCAGAGAGTGCTCCCGCCCAGCCCCAATACACACTATCCTGTCTGGGGAGGTGGTTACACCTCCCTGGGACAGAAACCTGTGTCCAGGCCTCCCCTGCCGGAGTTTCGGTCAGCAGCAGGAGGCCAGACTCGTGTCTGTGGCAGCGGCATCCATTTTGTGATGCCAGGGCTTGGAAAAGAAGTTACCGGGCAGGCCGGTGTGTACATGTCTCTCCCTCTAGAAGGGTGGAATGCTACCCCCGCCGCCAGAACTGGTGGTGGGGTAGTATTCCAAGAT
The DNA here is from genome assembly GCA_963921515.1 of Calotriton arnoldi. Classification (NCBI taxonomy): domain Eukaryota; kingdom Metazoa; phylum Chordata; class Amphibia; order Caudata; family Salamandridae; genus Calotriton; species Calotriton arnoldi. The sequence goes on along the minus strand of CAWUFW010003755.1, from coordinate 1,339,208 downwards.
GTTTGACACCAAACACGACATGTTTCCGTGCAGCCATCCCAAAGTTAGCATTTACCGCGAGGTTATAATGTGCTTAAGAGTATATGGTCAGGCTGCACTACAAACAGCATCAGAGAAGGGTCTCCGAGACGCTGCAGAGGGCCCTGCTCATGCAGGGCCACCCTCTCACATAGGAACCACGCACTCTGCCTTCAGGATTGATAAGGCCTGCCATAGGAGTGACTTATAGGTTTATATGTGTGTATGTATGTAGTGATATAGGTAGCCTATATCACAGTAAGGAGTGCATGCACCACCTTACCCAGGCTGCAGTAGCAGACCTGTGGTGTCCTTTTGGCTGGCCTTCCAGGGGTGGCACAATACATGCTGCAGCCCCTGGTAGGCCTCTGAGGTACCTATGCCCTGGGTACATAGTATACCATATACTAGGGACTTACAAGGGCACTCCAGATTCAATCAGAGATGTGCCTAGGGCACATGGAAACCATTTTAGAGAGGAAGCAGCTAGGCTGGGGTTCTGATTAGCAGGGCCCCAGCCAGACTAAAGTCAAAAAACAGTGAAGCATCAGCAAAAAGTGGGGGTACCCATGTGAAGCAGATTCTACTCTCCTACACTCGTCTTGAACACTTCCGCTTTTGTCTCCTGTACTCCTTCCGTGCTCCCCTCTCCTCACTGCACTGGCAGTAGATGGGTGAATCTATCTCTCCTCTTCTCATCGCTGACGCACAATGTCACCTCCTTATCACTCGTACCTCAGACACAGTCCCCACAGCTCATCACTCTAGCATAATGCCAACTCCCTCCTTATTACTCATACCAGTCAGACACACTCAATACCGCAAATCGATCTTACACACAATGCCAGCCCCTTCATTTCAAATACTTCTGCCCATCATTCACAAGTCAGACCCCCTCATCACACACATCTCAGACACAGTCCACAGTGCCCATCTCTCACACCTCAGACTCACATGCACACACCTCAGACACAGTCCACAGTGCCTATCACTCACACGTCAGACCCCCTCATCACACATACCTCAGACACAGTGCACATCTCTCACACATAATTTCACACCCCCTCATCACATATACCTCAGACACAGTCCAGAGTGCGTCAGTCACACGCCTACCACCTTTTCACTCTTACCTTAAACACACTCCCCATAAACCATCACGCATGTAGAATGACAGACCCCCTCATCGGATATACCTCAGGCACAGTCAAGAATGACTCTCCCTCACACATAATGCCATCTGCCCCTTTATCACTCATACCTCATGTTGGAAACGGGGTTACCGAATCCGTTACGGTAGCATGGCGCAAAGCGGGGAAGGCACGCGAAGGCAATGTGTAAGGCAGTTGTGCAGCACACTCTTACTTCAACTCAGATATGCGGAGCAATAACCGGACACCACACCAGGTTTACGTAAGTAAAAATCAAGTTCCTTTATATCAATCAAGATTGCGTTAGATTATGCAGATGATACAATACATTTCTTTAACTGGTGCGCATTCTGTTAAAAAGACCCTCAACAGTTCTGGCCACTAAAAGGCCGCAGGAATCAGTTCCTAAAAATACAGCACCAATAATGATTCGGGTGCACTAACAAATTAGGGCCTAGAACATGCACAACACTTTTTAGGCATATTAAAATCTCTGGGCACATACATCAGGCCTAGGTACTCAGTACAGCATGTGGTACAATAGGCGGGAGGGAATCCTAGAGGGAACCCCTCAACATGTCCAGCAGCTGGGGCTTCCCTATGAGGGGGGACTCCTATATCTCCCAGGGGAGGTGAGGGTTAAATTAGGCTAGGGCCCTTTCTCACCAGGTGCCTTGCCTGGGGCCAAATGTCATCGAGGGCTCTTCCCTCCTTAATTCCCTTGGGCTTTGTGGCCCCCGGCCCCCAGGGGCTTGGTGTAGAGCCCTAGGGGCCTCCCGGGCTCACCTGCGGTGCTGTAGCTGTCGTGGTGCCTCTCGGCGGATTCTCTCCCGGGCCAGCCCTCTGTTGGACGGGGCGGGGCCCGGAGCGAGTCTCACGGCCCTCCGGCCGGCGCTGCCAAACTTCCGCGAGGCTATGGAGCCTCTCGCTTCACTATCCGGTCGTTGGGGGGCCGGTATGCCACTCCTCCGGCCCCCGTGGAGTCAGCAGTGAGAGGGAGGAAGAAGGGTGACGGGAGCGGGAGCCGGCAGTCCTTTCAGACGGCTCCCCGCTTCCCGACTGAGCGCACGGAGTTCTTCCTCCTCCGTACGTGCTGGGGGGGCGGGCTCTCGATGCCGCCCAATCCCAGCGCGGCCTGGATTCTTCCGGGGGCTCCCGTTGGCAGTGGAGCCCCTTCGACGTCTTCCTGCTTGGCTCCGGCGGGGCCAATCGCGTCGCGGCCTTCTCCGGTTGCTGGGCGACGCCTCCCGCCTCCTTCTCCTCGGCTGCTGGCTCCGGCGGGGCCAATCCCGTCGCGGCCTTTTCGGGGCGCGACCTGTGACGCGGTCGGCGTCCCCGGCCCCACGGCAACGGCGTCCACGGGCCTGGAGGCCGCAGTAGGCCTCAGCTCTGTTCACGCGGCCCTCCTGGGCTGCGGAGGTGTTCTTCTTGGCCGCGCTTGCAGCGGCAGGGGTCTCGGGCCCGGCGGTGATTTCTGTGGGCTTCGGTGAGGGCGCGGACGGCGCACCTCACCACACTCATGCACGGGGGAGAGGTCTTCCTCACCTCAGCACCCCTCTTCACGCGGCGGCGGCCGCGGCGGCGATCCAGTCACCAGGTCAGTGACTGGGGGGGGTTCAAGTTCTCCCACGTGGAGTTGCAGCGCGGGGCGCGCTGACAGCCTTAGTCACCGGGCTGTGTGGGAAGGGTTCTTGGGGGACAGTCCAGCTGTCGGTGTGGATAGATAGGGGGGTGAAGGTCTAGCGCTTAGGACACAGCGCTTCGCCTCGTGATCCCCATTAGACGGTATAACTTAAGTTCCTGTTACTCTTGGCTTAAAAGTTCTTCTTCTTATGAACAGGGGGGGTTGTGAGTTGGTGATTCTGGGAGTGCTTGATGTTCCTCCCCGCACGCTGGAGATGGTTTCCTGGGTCCCCTCACACTGGGCAAGATCAGTGGGTGGTGGGCGTTCCTCAGCTATCTTACGGCAGCAGGGCCTTGACCCTGTCAGCAGCAGTAGTGTAGGTCTCCCCCTAGGCCCTAAAGTCTATACTCCGGCGCAGGTTCTCCCAGGTTCAGCGGTGCCTCAACCTAACTGACTAAAAGGTTTTCCCTCCAAGCCTCTTATACCCCGAGGTCAGGTGACCCTTCTAAAGGCGGCAAAACGTAACTCCTCCCACAGCCCGGAAGGTTCTGGAACCTTCCACCTACCTAGCTATGTGGCCCAGAGGCGGGGACGGGATGGATACTGTATCCCTAGGTCCCAGCCTGACTCTGGCTACTAGCGTGTATGTGTGGAAGGCCCTCTGCAGTAGCAGGGGCCTGTGGCAGCCATCTTTAGTGAGAGAGCACCTGCACCTCAGCACTGACCAGCAGTGGCAAGGCGCCCGGAGACCTAGGTCCAGTAAAAATATGGTGGCAAAAATGAGGCGCAAAAGGGAAAAAAACAGGGCAAGACCACCCTAGGGCTGACAGGTCTAACACGCGTCCCCCCAGCCGAAAGTGGGGAGAGCTTCCCAACCTCTAGGGAGTTCTCTTCGCTAAGGCGGAAAAACCGGGAGAGACCGTCAGCGTTGGCGTGGTCTACACCGGGTCGATGTTCCACCCGAAAGTCCATCCCCTGGAGGGAAATGGACCACCTCAACAATTTGGGGTTTTCGCCTCTCATCTGCATGAGCCAGCGAAGGGGTCTGTGGTCGGTCTGGATCAAGAAGTGACAACCAAAAAGGTATGGCCTCAACTTCTTCACAGCCCAAACCACAGCAAAGGCTTCCCGCTCGATGGTACTCCACCGCTGTTCCCGGGGGAGTAGTCTTCGGGAGATAAAGGCCACTGGCTGGTCTTGGCCATCGTCATTCAGCTGCGAGAGCACAGCTCCTATGCCATGCTCAGAAGCGTCTGTCTGCACGATAAATTCCCGTCCAAAGTCTGGAGTCCTGAGCACCGGCGCGGTGCACATGGCACGTTTAAGGGTCTCAAAGGCTTCCTGGCAGGCAGCCGTCCAGATGACTCTGCGTGGCTGCTTCTTCGAAGTCAATTCCGTCAATGGGCCCACGATGGTTCCATATCCCTTGACGAACCGGCGGTAGTATCCCGTGAGGCCGAGAAAAGCTCGGACCTCTGTTTGGGTCTTGGGGGCTCCCAGGCCATGATGGTCTCAATCTTGGCTTGGAGGGGTTGCACCTTACCTCCGCCCACCAGGTGTCCCAGGTACACGACAGATCCCTGTCCAATCTGGCACTTGCTGGCCTTGATGGTTAGACCAGCCCGTTGCAAAGCCTGTAGCACCTCCTGGAGATGCTGCAGATGGTCCTCCCAGCTGCTACTGAAGACAGCTATGTCATCCAGGTAGGCAGCAGAGAAGGCCTCTAGGCCAGACAGCACCTGGTTCACCAACCGCTGGAAAGTGGCTGGAGCATTTTTCAACCCGAAGGGCATCACCTGGAATTGAAAGTGGCCCTCGGGGGTGGAGAACGCAGTCTTCTCCTTTGCTCCTTCCGCCATGGCGATCTGCCAATAGCCTGATGTTAAATCAATGGTACTCAGATACCGGGCTGCTCCCAGCCGGTCAATGAGCTCATCCGCCCGAGGGATCGGGTGAGCGTCGGTCTTGGTGACTGAGTTGAGTCCACGATAATCCACACAGAACCGAAGTTCTGGTGTGGTGCCCGGGGGGGCCGCTTTCGGCACCAACACTACCGGACTAGCCCAAGGGCTACTGGAAGGCTCAATCACCCCCAGTTCTAGCATCTTGACAACCTCACCCTGGATACTAGCCTTGACCTTATCGGACAGCCGGTAAGACTTGTTCTTCACTGGCGGACTGTCCCCTGTGTCCACATCATGGGTACACAGGTGCGTGATTCCAGGCGCGAGGGAAAACAACGAGGCGTACTGCCCCAAGACCTGGCGGCAGTCCCTCTGTTGCTCTGGGGTCAAGGATGGGGCAAGGACTACTCCCTCTACCGAACCATCCTTCTCATGGGCCGCCAGAAGGTCTGGCAGAGGCTCACTCTCCTCCTCCTCACTTCCATCCGTTATCATCAAGAGAGTGAGCTCGGAACGCTCCTGGTGTGGCTTCAGGTGGTTGACGTGGAGCACCCTGTGGGGTTGACGGGGGGTCTTCATGTCGACGACATACGTGGTCTGGCCTTTCCTTTCTAAGATCTCAAACGGCCCAGTCCACCGGTCCTGGAGGGCGCTAAGCTCTCCTGGCTCCATGACCCACACCTTCTGTCCAGCGTCTAACTCTACCGTCCGCGCGTTCCGGTCATACCATTGCTTCATGACGGCCTGACTTGCCTCTAAGTTGTCCGAGGCCTCCTTCCACAGCTTGGCCACTTGGCTGCGGAACGCCAGCATATAGCTGACCACATCACGGGGAAGCTTCGAGGAAGACTTCTCCCACCCCTCTTTGACAAGACTGAGGGGCCCCCGAACGGGGTGGCCATAGAGCAGCTCAAAGGGGCTGAAACCGACCCCCTTCTGCGGCACCTCTCGGTAGGAGAAGAGCAGACAGGGTAAGAGGACGTCCCACTTTCTTCTCAAGTCCTCGGGTAGGCTCCTGATCATCCCCTTCAAGGTTTTGTTGAAACGCTCCACGAGCCCGTTCGTCTGGGGGTGGTAAGGAGTGGAGAACCGGTAGGTCACTCCACACTCCTTCCACATGGCCTGCATGTAGGCCGACATGAAATTCGTGCCCCTATCTGACACCACGACCTTGGGGAATCCCACTCGGGTAAAAATCCCCATGAGGGCCCGCGCCACCACCGGTGCTGTGATGGTCCTCAGAGGGATTGCCTCTGGGTACCGGGTAGCGTGGTCTACTAGCACCAAAATGAACCTATGCCCAGCAGAAGTCGGCGGATCCAACGGCCCGACAATGTCAATCCCTACTTGCTCAAAAGGGGTATTGACCACTGGGAGAGGTTCTAGAGGGACCTTCACCTTAGTCCCTGTCTTGCCGCTCGCTTGGCAAGTGGTGCAGGTCTTGCAAAACGTGTCAGAAGTGACGCGCATCCTGGGCCAGTAAAAATGTGGGACCAAGCGTGCAAACGTCTTGTCCTGGCCCAGGTGTCCTGCTAGTGGTATCTCATGCGCCAACTCTAGCAGAAAGGCTCGGTAGCATTGGGGGACCACCACGGCCCTCGAGGACCCATGCACCGGAGCCTTAGGCTCACTGTAGAGGAGACCATCCTCCCAGTAGACATGGTAATTACCAGTCTCTGTTCCAGCTGCTTGGGCTTCGGCCTGTTGCCGTATGCCATCAAGCGTAGGGCACTCCCTCTGTGCCCGGCAAAATTCTTCCCGGGTAGGCCCTCCTTCCACCTGCCACTCTGCAGGGGTCGGCAGGTCCCCCACGGGAAAACCAACTACCTCAGCGGACTCCGGGGTCACCTCCGCGGGCTCCCCATCCATCTCACCGGGTGTCTCCTCCCGGACATCTCCTCGTCCAGCAGTGGGCTGGGCCATTCTTTCAGGCTCCAACCCGGGCTGAGTTCCTTGTCGGGCAGCCATGGACCGCGTGATAACGCAAGTCCATCCTGGTAATCCCAACATCTCAGCATGGGCATTGAACTCTACCTCTCTCCAGGCAGTATGTTCTAAGTCGTTGCCCAGCAGACAGTCAACTGGCATGGCAGGGCTCACCGCAACCTTCATCAGACCTGACACTCCTCCCCACTCAAAGGGAACTTGGGCCACGGGGTAATGACCCAGGCTATTATCAGCCATCACAACCGGGTGGAACTCCTCAGGAATCACCTGCTCTGGGGACACCAACTGACGTCTCACCATCGTCATGCTGGCACCTGTGTCCCTCAGAGCCTCCACCTCCTCCCCGTTCACCAGGACCCTCTGCTGATACTTGGCAGTGTTCTCGGGTACCTGAACCCTTGGGATGATCTCTCTATCCCCCAGGGAAACTAAGGTCAAGCCTGTCCACTCACCTCCCCTACCTAGGGACAACTCCTCCCCAAGCGCTACACTGGCCACCCCGGGGGTCTTACCTCCTGTGGGGGCTGGGGTTCTCTTGCGACACTGGGGATCCCCCTTGTAGTGTCCAACCTCCCCGCACTCGTAGCACCGGACAGTTCTGGGCTGCTGACTCCTGTCAGGGTAAGTGGGTCTCTGGTATCCAGATTGGGATGGGGAACCTACCCCTCTCCCAGGCGGTCTATTTTGGGGACCTTTAAAGAACTCCCTCTTTTTATCTCCCCCTCTTTCTTCTGGGGGAACCCCTGTCCACCTTTCGGGGGATCCGCCCCGGCTCCCTTGTGGGACACCCGAGTGCTGACCCACGTGTCTGCCTCCTCTGCAAGCTCCCTTGGGTTGGTCAGCTTGCGGTCCACCAAGTACTGGCGCAGCTCCGGAAAACATTTCTCGAGGAGGTGCTCTCTCAAAAACAGGTCGTACAGCCCTTTGTAATCATCAACCTCGCTGCCACGCACCCAACCCTCCAATGCCTTCCGGGCATAATCATAAAAATCTACCCAGTTTTGTGTGGTGAGCTTGTGGCTGTTGCGAAACTTTTGGCGGTACTTCTCTGGGGTGAGGCCAAACTTTCTGAGCAGGGCCTCCCTCATGATAGGGTAGTTGGTTCGATCCCCTTTTTCTAAGGTTAAAAGAGTGTCCCTGACTAGTGGAGGTATGTACCTATAAAGTCCTCCTCCCCAGTAGCTCTCAGGAACTCTATGGGCCACCAAAGCTACCTCGTACGCCGTCAACCACTTGTCGATGTCATCACCCACACTAAAGCTGGCCATCACTTCCCTGGGTAGATAGAATTTGGGCTCCTGTGGAACCCCAGCAGGTACGCTGCCACCATTTCCTTTGCCTTCTATCTCCATCTGCAAGGTTCGGAGCTCTAGTTCTTTCAGGCTAAGCTCATGTACAAGCCTCCTTTCCTCCATGGCTAGCCTTGCCTGCTCTCCTTCCCTTTCCATCCTAGCCAACTCTAATGTCAATTGCCTCTGCTCCCTCCTGTCCGTGAATTCCTCTGGTGACAAACTCCCCCCTGACGCACTACTGCCTGCCCTGGAACGTCTTCCTGGCAACACATTCTCGCTGACGTCAATGTTCAGTAGGCTCAGTTCTCCTGGGTCGTCTGCCTCCCCTCTGCTCCTCATCCCCTCTTCCCTCCGGGTGGGCCATTACCCATGCCCTCAAAGCTTTCTGAAGCACCTCCTTCCTGGCACCTCGCTTGACGGCCACCCCCCTCTCTAGGCAGAACTCCTTGAGCTGTGCCACCGTGTACCTCTCTAGGTCGGCTAACTCAAACTCCATCCTCCTAGGTGGGGTCCCAGACAATTTAAGGAAGGGGTTCTAAATGGTAGGTAGCAGGTCTTACGCAGGACTAACACAATCGGCAATCACAAAAGAGTTCCTTCTTACATTTCACTAGGTGTCTAATTGCGGCGCACTCAGAGTCACTGTAGGGTGCTGCACAAATACCAGTCCTTATCCCACCGCTGAACACCAATGTTGGAAACGGGGTTACCGAATCCGTTACGGTAGCATGGCGCAAAGCGGGGAAGGCACGCGAAGGCAATGTGTAAGGCAGTTGTGCAGCACACTCTTACTTCAACTCAGATATGCGGAGCAATAACCGGACACCACACCAGGTTTACGTAAGTAAAAATCAAGTTCCTTTATATCAATCAAGATTGCGTTAGATTATGCAGATGATACAATACATTTCTTTAACTGGTGCGCATTCTGTTAAAAAGACCCTCAACAGTTCTGGCCACTAAAAGGCCGCAGGAATCAGTTCCTAAAAATACAGCACCAATAATGATTCGGGTGCACTAACAAATTAGGGCCTAGAACATGCACAACACTTTTTAGGCATATTAAAATCTCTGGGCACATACATCAGGCCTAGGTACTCAGTACAGCATGTGGTACAATAGGCGGGAGGGAATCCTAGAGGGAACCCCTCAACATGTCCAGCAGCTGGGGCTTCCCTATGAGGGGGGACTCCTATATCTCCCAGGGGAGGTGAGGGTTAAATTAGGCTAGGGCCCTTTCTCACCAGGTGCCTTGCCTGGGGCCAAATGTCATCGAGGGCTCTTCCCTCCTTAATTCCCTTGGGCTTTGTGGCCCCCAGGGGCTTGGTGTAGAGCCCTAGGGGCCTCCCGGGCTCATCTGCGGTGCTGTAGCTGTCGTGGTGCCTCTCGGCGGATTCTCTCCCGGGCCAGCCCTCTGTTGGACGGGGCGGGGCCCGGAGCGAGTCTCACGGCCCTCCGGCCGGCGCTGCCAAACTTCCGCGAGGCTATGGAGCCTCTCGCTTCACTATCCGGTCGTTGGGGGGCCGGTATGCCACTCCTCCGGCCCCCGTGGAGTCAGCAGTGAGAGGGAGGAAGAAGGGTGACGGGAGCGGGAGCCGGCAGTCCTTTCAGACGGCTCCCCGCTTCCCGACTGAGCGCACGGAGTTCTTCCTCCTCCGTACGTGCTGGGGGGGGCGGGCTCTCGATGCCGCCCAATCCCAGCGCGGCCTGGATTCTTCCGGGGGCTCCCGTTGGCAGTGGAGCCCCTTCGACGTCTTCCTGCTTGGCTCCGGCGGGGCCAATCGCATCGCGGCCTTCTCCGGTTGCTGGGCGACGCCTCCCGCCTCCTTCTCCTCGGCTGCTGGCTCCGGTAAGGGCCAATCCCGTCGCGGCCTTTTCGGGGCGCGACCTGTGACGCGGTCGGCGTCCCCGGCCCCACGGCAACGGCGTCCACGGGCCTGGAGGCCGCAGTAGGCCTCAGCTCTGTTCACGCGGCCCTCCTGGGCTGCGGCGGTGTTCTTCTTGGCCGCGCTTGCAGCGGCAGGGGTCTCGGGCCCGGCGGTGATTTCTGTGGGCTTCGGTGAGGGCGCGGACGGCGCACCTCACCACACTCATGCACGGGGGAGAGGTCTTCCTCACCTCAGCACCCCTCTTCACGCGGCGGCGGCCGCGGCGGCGATCCGGTCACCAGGTCAGTGACTGGGGGGGGTTCAAGTTCTCCCACGTGGAGTTGCAGCGCGGGGCGCGCTGACAGCCTTAGTCACCGGGCTGTGTGGGAAGGGTTCTTGGGGGACAGTCCAGCTGTCGGTGTGGATAGATAGGGGGGTGAAGGTCTAGCGCTTAGGACACAGCGCTTCGCCTCGTGATCCCCATTAGACGGTATAACTTAAGTTCCTGTTACTCTTGGCTTAAAAGTTCTTCTTCTTATGAACAGGGGGGGGGTTGTGAGTTGGTGATTCTGGGAGTGCTTGATGTTCCTCCCCGCACGCTGGAGATGGTTCCCTGGGTCCCCTCACACTGGGCAAGATCAGTGGGTGGTGGGCGTTCCTCAGCTATCTTACGGCAGCAGGGCCTTGACCCTGTCAGCAGCAGTAGTGTAGGTCTCCCCCCTAGGCCCTAAAGTCTATACTCCGGCGCAGGTTCTCCCAGGTTCAGCGGTGCCTCAACCTAACTGACTAAAAGGTTTTCCCTCCAAGCCTCTTATACCCCGAGGTCAGGTGACCCTTCTAAAGGCGGCAAAACGTAACTCCTCCCACAGCCCGGAAGGTTCTGGAACCTTCCACCTACCTAGCTATGTGGCCCAGAGGCGGGGACGGGATGGATACTGTATCCCTAGGTCCCAGCCTGACTCTGGCTACTAGCGTGTATGTGTGGAAGGCCCTCTGCAGTAGCAGGGGCCTGTGGCAGCCATCTTTAGTGAGAGAGCACCTGCACCTCAGCACTGACCAGCAGTGGCAAGGCGCCCGGAGACCTAGGTCCAGTAAAAATATGGTGGCAAAAATGAGGCGCAAAAGGGAAAAAAACAGGGCAAGACCACCCTAGGGCTGACAGGTCTAACACCTCACGCACAGTCCGCAGTGGCCATCACTTACACACAATGTCAGTCACCTTTATCATTCATACCTCAGGCACAGTCCAGAATGACTCTTCCTCACACATAATGTCAGCCACCTTTATCACTCATTCCTCAGACACAGTCCCCACAGCCCGTCACTCATACATAATGCCATCTGCCTCCTTATCGCTCATACCTCACGCACAGTCCACAGTGGCCATCACTTACACACAGTGTCAGTCACCTCTATCATTCATACCTCAGGCACAGTCCAGAATGACTCTCCCTCACACATAATGCCATCTGCCTCCTTATCGCTCATACCTGAGTGTGTTTTTACAGGTGTGTGTATGTACTAGTGTCCGTCTGTGTGAATGTATGTGAGATGCTGGGTGCAAGCAGGTGTGTGTTTGTATGTACTGGTGTGTGTGCACGTGTGAGTGTATTTGAGAGGCTGTGTGTATTTGGTGTGTGTTTGTATGTACTGGTGTGCGTCTGTGTGCAGGTGTGAATGAATGTGAAAGGCTGAGTGTGTTTTTACAGGTGTGTGTATGTACTAGTGTCTGTGTGAATGTATGTGAGATGCTGGGCGCGAGCTGGTGTGTGTTTCTATTTACTGGTGTGTGCGCAGGTGTGAGTGTATTTGAGAGGCTGTGTGTGTACAGGTGTGTATTTGGTGTGTGTTTGTATGTACTGGTGTGCGTCTGTGTGAAGGTATGAATGAATGTGAAAGGCTGAGTGTGTGTTTACAGGTGTGTGTGTGCATTGTGAATGTATGTGAGAGACTGTGGGGCCGATTCCGATCTCGGTCGGAGGCGCACCTAACACTATTCGGCCGGGAAAAAAGCCAGGCGAATGCCTGTTTCCCGACCGATCCGCTCATTATTCCGAACGAGCAAGTACGATGCGCACAACTGCATACATTCCGACCCAGTCGTACTCACCCAATGCAGGTCCTGTTTTCCGACCGAGGCGGATCCGGAAACGCAAAATCGAGTCGCACGGAAGCCAAAATGCAGCCCCGTCCGGCCGGACAAGTACGATGCGCTGTCCGTACGCGCCGAACCCGTCGCTACACACGGCACGTCAAAGCATCCGGGAGAGGCGCACATAAGCTCCGATTCGCGCCACAACACGATCCACGGCTACGAGACGAACACGCCAGCGACGAGGACGAGGCGAAGCAAAGAGAAAGACGAACGAAACGAACCAACCATGAATCCCATCGTGCCGATCCTAACAATATTCTACATCTACTACCGGAACAGGCACGGACGCGTACGGCGCAGAAGGTAAGTCAGACACCAACCACAAAAACAAACTACACGTACCTGACATATCACACACACACAGAGGGATGCAGAAATTACTTACGCCAGCAACATCAGCACCATAGGGACGGGATGGCCATCAGCAATGCCACATATACACATAGGGGCCTGGATGCCTACCACTACTACCACATCTACCCAGGGGGTGCCAGATGCCTACCACTACTACCACCCTTACCCAGGGGGTGCCAGATGCCTACCACTACTACCACCTCTACCCATGGGGGGCTGGATGCCTACCACTACTACCACCTCCACCCATGGGGGCTGGATGCCTACCACCACTACCACCTCTACCCAGGGGGTGCCAGATGCCTACCACTACTACCACATCTACCCATGGGGAGCTGGATGCCTGTCACTACTACCACCTCTACCCCGGGGTGCCAGATGCCTACCACTACTACCACCTCTACCCATGGGGGGCTGGATGCCTGTCACTACTACCACCCTTACCCAGGGGGTGCCAGATGCCTACCACTACTACCACCTCTACCCATGGGGGGCTGGATGCCTACCACTACTACCACCTCCACCCATGGGGGGCTGGATGCCTACCACCACTACCACCTCTACCCAGGGGGTGCCAGATGCCTACCACTACTACCACCTCTACCCATGGGGGGCTGGATGCCTGTCACAACTACCACCCCTACCCATGGGGGGCTGGATGCCTGTCACTACTACCACCTCTACCCAGGGGGTGCCAGATGCCTACCACTACTACCACCTCCACCCATGGGGGGCTGGATGCCTGTCACTACTACCACCTCTACCCAGGGGGTGCCAGATGCCTACCACTACTACCACCTCTACCCATGGGGGGCTGGATGCCTACCACCACTACCACCCCTACCCAGGGGGTGCCAGATGCCTACCACTACTACCACCTCTACCCATGGGGGGCTGGATGCCTGTCACTACTACCACCTCCACCCATGGGGGGCTGGAAGCCTACCACCACTACCACCTCTACACAGGGGGTGCCAGATGCCTACCACTACTACCACCTCTACCCATGGGGGCTGGATGCCTGTCACAACTACCACCCCTACCCATGGGGGCCGGATGCCTACCACCACTACCACCCCTACCCATGGGGGGCTGGATGCCTGTCACTACTACCACCTCTACCCAGGGGTGCCAGATGACTACCACTACTACCACCTCTACCCATGGGGGCTGGATGCCTACCACTACTACCACCCTTACCCAGGGGTGCCAGATGCCTAACACTACTACCACCTCTACCCATGGGGGGCTGGATGCCTGTCACTACTACCACCTCTACCCAGGGGTGCCAGATGCCTACCACTACTACCACCTCCACCCATGGGGGGCTGGATGCCTGTCACTACTACCACCTCTACCCAGGGGTGCCAGATGCCTACCACTACTACCACCTCTACCCATGGGGAGCTGGATGCCTACCACCACTACCACCCCTACCCAGGGGTGCCAGATGCCTACCACTACTACCACCTCTACCCATGGGGGGCTGGATGCCTGTCACTACTACCACCTCTACCCAGGGGTGCCAGATGCCTACCACTACTACCACCCTTACCCAGGGGGTGCCAGATGCCTACCACTACTACCACCTCTACCCATGGGGGGCTGGATGCCTACCACTACTACCACCTCCACCCATGGGGGCTGGATGCCTACCACCACTACCACCTCTACCCAGGGGTGCCAGATGCCTACCACTACTACCACCTCTACCCATGGGGGGCTGGATGCCTGTCACTACTACCACCTCTACCCAGGGGTGCCAGATGCCTACCACTACTACCACCTCCACCCATGGGGGCTGGATGCCTACCACCACTACCACCCCTACCCAGGGGGTGCCAGATGCCTACCACTACTACCACCTCTATCCATGGGGGGCTGGATGCCTGTCACTACTACCACCTCTACCCAGGGGGTGCCAGATGCCTACCACTACTACCACCCTTACCCAGGTGGTGCCAGATGCCTACCACTACTACCACCTCTACCCATGGGGGGCTGGATGCCTACCACTACTACCACCTCCACCCATGGGGGGCTGGATGCCTACCACCACTACCACCCCTACCCATGGGGGGCTGGATGCCTACCACCAACAACACCCCCACTCACTGGATGGCTAATACATGACACAACAAGCACACACCAACATAAACAATGCAACATAAAGACATCCCCCCCAACACCATGACAAGCGTGTGTAGACTGTGTCAAATGCCTACAACACTGAACATGACTTTGAACATACAATGTGACCCCCTATCACATGTGCCACACATAAATGTGTGTGGCACCCACAATGCAAGCAGACCATGACCACTGTGGCAATGGGGTCCAACCCCCATCATCACAGTGACCAAAATGTAAGTGTGGGGTCCATAGCTGAAGCACATCTTGAACATTGTGGCAATGGGGTTCAAACCCCCATCATCACAGTGACCAAAATGTAAGTGTGGGGCCCATAGCTGAAGCACATCTTGAACATTGTGGCAATGGGGTTCAAACCCCCATCATCACAGTGACCAAAATGTAAGTGTGGGGCCCATAGCTGAAGCACATCTTGAACATTGTGGCAATGGGGTCCAAACCCCCATCATCACAGTGACCAAAAGGTAAGTGTGGGGCCCATAGCTGAAGCACATCTTGAACATTGTGGCAATGGGGTCCAAACCCCCATCATCACAGTGACCAAAAGGTAAGTGTGGGGCCCATAGCTGAAGCACATCTTGAACATTGTGGCAATCGGGTCCAAACCCCCATCATCACAGTGACCAAAATGTAAGTGTTGACATTGAAAAAGCTGCAACTGCCAAACTGCATGGATGATTCCTGGTCACAGAACAACAAACACATCAGTGGCAAAGTAGTGCTTGTGTCCCATAGCAACATAGATTGGGGGAGGCAAACACTGCAGTGCAAATAAGACATACCTTTGGCCATGTGCAGACAAACATCACACATGGGGGCTGACACTGTCAACAATCATCAATGACACAATGACAGAAGTGACCATGATAATGCAGACCCACATATTTGCACCAATGGGCACACAAATGCAGATACCCTGTGGAGACTATAGATGTGAGGTGAACAGATACCATACCATGGCAGCAATGGGACACACAAACAATGATCATTGTGCTGACTGATGACCTAGGAGTCTCAGGGACAGCAGGGGAAACCCACCAAACAACATACAGCCAATGGCACACTAAAGATATGCCAATGCAGTGGTGCAGATGCACAAACACAAACAGGCAGACCCACACTGCACATCAAACACAACAGGTGAGGGGTGCCAGTGTCCCCAGGCAACCACACAAAACACATGATGAGGCCTGAATACCAATTACACAGATGTGCATACAGTGCCACACAAAGGTAACTCATGGATCCAAACACCCTATGTGGACAATCAGGCATTGTTAGATGAGAGGGAGCACAAATCACACATGTCACACAAGCATGTAGGAACAGCAACTGACACAGCAAGACACAGACACACCACAGCACTACCCCAGGGTCCCCACAATGTGGTGACCCTGGGCTGCATTACAATCCCACTGTGATGACAAAGTTAGATGTCGTTCACACTGTGAACCACAGTCATGTGTCCTGAGCAACAAACTACCATCACACCCACACAAGCACAAATCAATCAGCACGGCCAGTAAGCCAAGGCCAACATGGAGGCAGGGGTCTAGCCGTGCAACAACTCTCATCTGCACACACTCAACACCACACACCTCGACCTCCAACAATGTGCAGCAGTGAAGCTCACATGCACTGGTGACATTGCACATGCACCCATGACAATCCCATGGGTGGTGGTGGGAACCAAGGTGCAGAAATACATCACACATGGCCACTCAACAAGACTCCTGAATGTCTGACACACTGCACACTACGCAGTACATGGACATGACGGCAATACCACACCAACCAATGGGATCCCAGCCACAGTCCCACACCAATGAAGAAGCCAAGGTCACCCACAAAGAACACACATAGACAACTACCAACATTGCAGCCCTGACCCTGAGGAGTGCCAGCAGTCACACACACAACGTGTCACAATCACTGAAAGCTAACACAAACTGGAAATCACATGACAGGTGTAAACAACAAGTGCCAAGGGGAATCCTGACTGTGACCCATCTGCGTCTGCCCACAAACTCAGCCCTGACAGCAAACACACCTATGGGTGACACCCTGATGACCAGTAATGTGCCATGCACCCACATCACAGAGAACCCAGGGAGAAGACTTTGGGGGAACATAGGTCAACTCAGCAAGCATCACAAACAGGAACACCACTAGGGATCCCAGCATGCACAGCAAAATGGAAGTGAACACACAGACATGCTCATACAACACACACCTTGGGCGCAGGCGATGTCACAGGAGTACACACTGCCATGAGGGGAAAGATGTGCCATATGTTGCCTCAGTAGGGCTCCATCATGTCAGCAGAACACTTGATCACACAGTCAACAATTTGCACCAAATTAAGGCTCCCGTCACATCAGTCTGGTCATGGGAGTGTCAACGAAATCATCAGCACAGATCCAACACACATGTATAGCAAGTTGCACTGACAACACAGATGAGTCCTTCCCCATTGATGCCCAAACCTGCATGTCCAGTGGAGATGGCCACACGGTCAGGGAAGTAGACTAATTGAACAATGGCAAGCACAACAGATGTGCAGGGGTGGAAGCCACAGATGTGACATTGCTAATGTAAGTAGGAAATCCAATTGCCAAATATTGAAAACATGACACCCTCAGATGCTGCTAAGGATGACATGGATACACCACAGGATAGGACACATTCCCCCTGGACCACATGGGTTCCTGAACAGTAACACTTCATTTTCATGAGACCAAATATCACCATCACTGCAGCAAGGGCATGGTTAGCATCATCAACATCATGTACATCAGAAGCAAAAGCACTAGAGAACAGAAAGTTGCTTTATTCAGCATATGTGGGTTCAAAAGTTGAAGTCCAGTAAAAAAGAAACAAAGGCCAATGGCCAGTCCATCATGAAAGTCAAAACAGGGTGACAGTGGCAGATGTCACCCTACGCATGCCTGCACTGATAAAAACCAGGGACAATCCCCTCGGAGGGGCATACGGGGGGGGCAGGCCAGGCACCGCAGGGACAGGATCAGGGCTCACCAGAAGGAGGCAGGGAAGGGGTGGTGGGTGCTGGAGAGCCACTGACAACTGCAGTGGAGGTGTCTGACATGGTGTGTGCTGGCACAACTGGTGGCATGACTCAGATGGTGTGGGTGCCGGCACGACTGCAGTGGACCGTGCAGATGGAGTGGACAGGTTCCCCACTGCAGTGCCCAAGTCAGACAGGGTGGTAGTGGACTCCACTGCAGTGCCTACCTCCAGGGGAGGAGAATGGGGATCAGGTAAGGTGGGCAGGACAGAGGGGAGGACACCGTCTCCACACCAGTGGCACAGACAAGCGCAGCGGGGGTGTGGGGCCGGAAGAGCAAGTGGCAGGGGAGAAGGCCTGATCTTTTTGGGGATGGTGTATCTGTGGGTGGGGAACCTGGGGCAGGGTGTGGTGGGGGCACCTGTGGAGTGGCGGCCTGAGGGATGGAGGAAGGAGACTTGGTGCCTGAGCTGCAGGGCGGCGGTGGGGTCTTGCTCTTCCGGGTCCGGGGGGACTTGCGGATGGGGGTGTCAGTCGGTCTGCACCTGGGGGAGGGTGTCTGGGGGCGAGGGGCACTCCGCTAAATGTGGGTGGGCTTCCTCTTCCCCCTGAATGCTGGATCAGCTGGATCGGAGGGGAAGAGGCCGAGGTCACTGAGGAAGAGCCGTTGTGTCTTTGGGGTTGCAGGTGAGGCAAGGGAGGGAGCTTTGGAGGGAGAGGCAACTGAGGACTGCGCAGTGCTCGTGGATGCGTGTGTGTGTGCCTGGGCCCCATCCCCTGTGAGTGTGGTTTCAGTTCCCTGACTGTGCGTGCGTGTGCGTCTTGTTTGTGGTGTGTGTGTCTGTGTGCTGCTCGTGTCTGTGCTGGTGTGTGCCTGTGCCGGTGTGTGTGTGCTTGGGACAGGTAAGGTGCTGGGGAGTGTGGATGGGGCAGAGGCAGGAGGGGTGAGGGACTGTTGGAGGAGGGACACTGCTGCCATCAGGGAGGAGTCCATGGACCTATTGCCCCTCTGTAGGGCAGACATGCCCGATGAGATGCCCTCCATGAACGACACCAGCTGAGTCAACAGAGTGGTGTGTGCATGGAGGACACTCAGCATCGCTGTCTGCCCTACATGGAGCTGGCGAAGGAGGTACACAGACTCCTCACTCAGGGCAGCAGGGGACACAGGGGCAGGGGGTGCGGTGCCTGGCCCGAAGGAGACACGCTCCCGAACATGGGAGCCTCCACGGACCTCGGGAATGGGAGCCGATGGGAGGGCGGTGGTGGTGGTGGTGGTGATGGTGGCGGGGACAGCAACACTAGCTGGGGTGTGGTGGCTGCTGACACCCGCATCCACAGGGGAGTCATCCTCCGAGCTGCTGTGGTCCTCAGCTGAGGTGGATGGTGCTGAGGACTCCTCGGTGTGGCTCCCCTCGCCCTCCGTGCCACTGGGTCCCTCCGACCACTCCTCGGCTGCTGACCCAGTCTGGCTCTGCGGCTCCTCCTGGTCCGTGGAGCTGTCCCCTCCTGTGGCCGTGGATGTATCTGCAAACAATAGGGAAACAGACAGACATCAGTCACCTGCACCGAACGCACACACCACAGTAAGTACAGCACATTACAGAGCAAGCCCTGGCATCCTTAGTTGAACATTGCCAAAAGTGCCCAAACAGAAAAGGAGAAGCCAATTGTCAGTCTGATGGTCAACCATGGCACTCACATCCCTCCTGGCCTTGCACCCATCTGTCTGGTGTCTGTTGGATGGCAATACCCCAGTGTGGACACATGCACCACCTACACAGTAGTTGGACAGTGCAGATAACACGGTGAAGCATGTGAACATGCACACATCACAACTCTTGCCACTGAGTCAGTACAGGTGTCCGGATGAAAGGGATGCCCAGTGTCAAATATGAAATGCATGTGATGCATACTAGCGACAGACACCATGATGCACCCATGTCCTGATAGCCATTGCCACAATGGTGTGCATGTAGCACATGTCACTCCCCTGCAGGATCACTCATAGGAAGTTACCTGCCATGGCACAGGCATGCCTGCTAAGTCATACATCACTGTCTCCAGTCACATGGGCAGGGCAGCCAGACAACAACAGTCTGCACTGTGTCACAATAGTAGGTCATGGGGAATGCAAGTCCTGGAGCTGAACAAGTGCACATGTACATCCCCCACACACCACATCATCTGAACCCTTATCTGTCCAGGTCATACCAATTGGACATATGGGAGACCTGTAACACAACCCTCTGAACCTGAGCACCTCACAATCTGCTGTGAATGGGAAACAGCTGCCTGAACTTCACATTCGCATACCCCAGTCTGCACGGTCAGGTGATCAAACACCTATGTGTCACACAAGTATCGTCTCCTATGGTCACATCTCCGGTGGCATGCTGAGCCCCAACCGAGAAACACCCCAGCAGTCTTGACAACGAAGCCACAGCACACTGACACAGAGGCAGACACCTGAGGGGACATATCACTGAGCATAACGTGTCAGCTGATACACGGGAGTGGGAGTACAGAGTGTATTGTATGGCCTGGAGTAGGCATGACTGTCCTGCCCCACATGAATGAGGGATGAGCCCTGGACATTCAGCAGCTGGCTAAGTATGTGTGACACACGTAATATACACACTCCTGGGGCCCAAAAATTGTTCCCACCCGCAGCATGGGTGTGTGCCAGATACCCCAGGCACATGTGGTGGATCAGCTCAGCAATTGGACCACATATCAAAGTAACACGCAGATTACATGTCAGAACACAGGCATTGTGTAAGCAATGGACCCACCCATGATGCCCACCACAGAGTTAGGGGAACAGATGCTGTCCCCCACCTTGAGTCAAGCAAACTGCAAGGACACAGTACCCAAGTGACACAATTCCCTGACTGCAAGGGCCACACCTGGGTATCAGATGAGGAGTGGGCAGTGCACAATCGAGGGACATGGGTCCTGGACCACATGACTGATGTACTGTGGAAGTTTAACCAGGCCAGAGGAGGGCACATAGCATGGCAGACAAAGTTCACAATGCAGTCATGGACTCACCCCCTCCTTGCTGCTCTCTGGCCTTCAGCTGCCCATCCAGATCAGGGAAGACCACCGCCAGGATCCTGAGCATGTGGGGGTCAGGGTCCGGTGTCCGCCCCTCCTGCGAGGAGGCGACAGCTTCAGCTGGACCCGTGCGATCCTCCGGGTCCAGCCCCGAAGGTCCTGCCACCTCTTCTGGCAGTTGCGGATCCGGCGCTTGTAGTCCCCCACGGATCTCACTGCCCGGACGATGGTCAGCCATATCTTCTGCTTCTGGTGGGCATCAACCTGTGAGGATGACAAAGTGAGAATGCCATTACTACACATGCAACATATCCGTGCATTACACAGTTGGATATACATGTCTCAATCACAGGGGCACATGATGTACACAGGCAGTGCAACGATGGCTATGGACAGTATGCCAGCAGTTACTACATGGTATCATTGCCTGGGAAGTAAAACCTTGTTTAAATGCACTGTCACTGCACTATACCTGTTCAGTGCATGTAACTACACACTATGGGGGTGACAACTACTCAGTGAGCATGCTAGCCAGTGGCGTGCAGACTGTTAGCCTTGCTAGTCAGACAACATGCACATTAAGTAAGGCAGTGGACAGCACACTCACCTGCTCCCCTGCTTTCCCATACAGCTTGCTGTACTGTGGAAGGAGGCTGTCCAGCAGGACCTGGTTCTCCTCAGTGCTGAAGGCTGGGGCTCTCTCCACAGTACGTGCCATTGCAGGGTCCAGAGGGTGCAGATACAGCAGCAGTGGTGGTTGCAGATGTCGTCCTGGAGCATGTAGTGCAGGCAAGTGAGCTCTCAGGGGAACAGCCAGCATTATATGTGTGCTGCAGAGGCAGATACTGTCCCATGTGTCCAAAGTGATAGGTCCAAGTCGTTTGCATCTTCTGAATCTGGCCAATCCATGGAATTGCACCACTTACACACGCCCACAGCATCCTTCAAAAGTTCAACTTCATGACACCCATGAATTTGCAACATTGTTGTGGGTGACCAACTGAATTTCCAGCATCAGACTCGTTCAAGATTTGAAAACGCGTCCGATGCCAGGCCAGGCCATAGCCAATGGGTGCGCACCGATCGGTCCATTGCTGTCCAACGCGTACCCGGGATACAACGCGTACCCGCACACATTGAATGCAATGGGCCGGCCGGGCACACCGATCGGTCCATTGCTGTTCAACGCGTACCCGGGAAACAACACGTACCCGCACACATTGAATGCAATGGGCCGGCCGGGCACACCGATCGGTCCATTGCTGTTCAACGCTTACCCGGGATACAATGCGTACGCGCACACATTGAATGCAATGGGCCGGCTGGGCACACCGATCGGTCCATTGCTGTCCAACGCGTATTGCGAATACAACGCGTACCCGCTCACATTGAATGCAATGGCCAATGTGTGCGCACCGATCGGTCCATTGCTGTTCAACGCGTATTGCGGATACAACGCGTACCCGCTCACATTGAATGCAATGGCTAATGTGTGCGCACCGATCGGTCCATTGCTGTTCAACGCGTATTGCGGATACAACGCGTACCCGCTCACATTGGATGCAATGGGCCGGCCGGGCACACCAATCGGTCCATTGCTGTCCAACGCGTATTGCGAATACAACGCGTACCCGCTCACATTGAATGCAATGGCCAATGTGTGTGCACCGATCGGTCCATTGCTGTTCAACGCGTCCATGTACAAGTCGCTGGCATATGTCACCATGCCTGTCACAGGTGAACATATGCCAGCCACATATACTTCCCAGGGAGTGAGGGGCACACCTACAACACCACGGCCTGTCCACACTGTATCCTAAGGCATGTAAGGCTGCATTATCTATTCCGTGTATGGGGGTGAACATGTTGTTCTATGGGTGTCACTTGGGGGCAGCCACTCCCAGGCTGTGCACGTGTTCATGGGGACAGAATCCTTGGTGTTTCGTGTACATGACCACTGTGATGTACAACTGTTCATTTCTGAGCATGTGGCATGGTCACATTTCACGGTGGTGTATGTGTATGTCATGTCACATACCCCCTGAGTCTCATGTGGGACGGCATGTATGTCCCAGGGTGACACATTGCCACAATAGTGATGGTCCTCCACAGTCTGTGTGCATGTTGTGTTTACAATGTCTCTGATTCCATGTGCACAATGGGAGACAGTCTCCACATCCACGTTGTTTGTGCCTGGACTTTGATGTTGTGCGTGTGTGTGTCACAGACATCCATGTCTGTCCTGCCGAGGCAACAGGGACCACTACCTGTGGGGGTCATGGTTGTTTTGCTGTGGTGTATTCATGATACACCATGTCATGCCAGTGTCCATGTGGCAATACAGGGTCCCTGGGAATCTACCTGTCGTTGAGCTGTGATGCCTGGGGCACATCTGTCCTCACATGTCACTGTGGGGTGTGTTTGGAACGTGGCAGCAGGAGATGGGAACTGTGACACGGCCTCATGATATCCCATGGCACAACCTGGGACTTGTTGATGCCACTTGTTGAACTGTGATGTTAGATGTTGGCCATATATGTGCCATACATGTCCTTACGGAACTGCACACATCATGTACTTGTGCCTCATAATGATGTATCATGTGATATTGAGTATGGTCAATGCCACATATGTGGGGTGACTGACAATCTTTCTTTCTTCACCTATGCACTGCAGGGCACCAGCTGTCCATAGACCATTCCCTGACCTTGCAACCATGGTGGAACAGGACTGCATCCGACGGTACCGCTTCACCAGGCCGCTGATTGAGGTATTGACGGTGCGGTTGGCCCCACATTTGCAAGCTGGCCGGACATACCCTTCAGCGCTGACCCCCAAGGTGAAGGTGATGGCAGCCCTACACTTCTTTGCCACCGGTACCTTTCAACACACTGTGGCGACTGCTGGTGGGATGTCACAGACCATGTTCAGCCGTGTGCTCCGCGATGTTTTGGAGGCTATGTTGATATACCTGAACCAGTACATCTATTTCCCTAGACTCCAACAACTCACTGACGTGAAGAGTGACTTCTATGCCCTGGGGAGGATGCCGCATGTCATTGGCTCCATTGATGGGACACATGTTGCTTTGGTACCACCACAGGCCCAAGAGCAGGCATACAGGAACCGCAAACACTACCACTCGGGCAATGCACTGGTGGTATGTCTTGCAGATATGAGCATCTCACACGTCTGTGCCCGTTTCCCCGGTTCTGCACACGATGCCTACGTGATGAGTAGTCGCATCCTGAGGATGATGTCACAGATGCTGAACCAGCGTGCCTGGCTTGTTGGTGGGTACTGACTTTGTACCATTGTGTGTGTTCTGCAATGTAGTGTTCCACACTCTTTTCCAACTCAGCTAATGTGCAATTGTCTGTATGTAGGTGACTCCGGATACCCAAACATGCCGTGGTTGCTGACGCCCCTCAGGAACCCTGTGACACCAGCCCAGATGCGCTACAATGAGGCACATGGTCGGACCAGGAGAGTGATTGAGCGGACATTTGGTCTCCTGAAGAGCCGCTTCCGCTGCCTGGACAAGACAGGAGGGTCCCTCCCATATGCCCCAGCAAAGGTGTGCAAGATTGTCATCGTCTGCTGCATGCTACACAACCTGGCAGTGCGGAAGGAGTTGCCTCTCATCCTGGATGACGATGACCAACATCCGCCACCTGTGGAGGATCCTGGCCTGGACCACGATGCCAGTGATGATGATGATGATGATGATGGTGATGTCCGCACACAGCTCATCACCAACTTCTTCAGCTGAATGTGAGTATCCAGAGATGTCATGTCAATGATGTGAGTATGCATGATATGTGTTGGTGGTGCTCTGGTGCTGTTTGTGTGTGTCCATGTGCTACATGACTGTATGCGTGTAGCGATGTGTCCTAACAGGTAGTCTGTACTCCCCAACAGTGTTGACATGCTAACTTGGTTCTGGGTAGGTATCTTGTGACATGTATTGGGCATGAGTATTGCAGTTCTGTCCTGTTCTTCAGTGCTTTTGACTGTGTTTCATTTCTGTCCTTCACAGGGTACTTTCAGAGTCGTTTGGTCAACTGTGATCCCCGACACCGTGATCCGACTTCCAGGGTGGTAGCTGTTGTGTCCCTACAGGTGATGTGCGCCACACCCATGGACTTCCTTCCTTCTACACTTGTTGACTGTGTGCCCGCTGCCAGGTGGGATTACATTGCATCTGTAGTGGTTACAACATGTTGCAAATGTGTAATAAACCTGTGCTTCACTTTGTGATGTGCGTTGTCTGTGGTCACACATCTGACTGACATTTGCTTACTGCACCAGTGGGCTAGTTGACAAAGACTGTGAATAGGTGTTGTGTCTGTGCATTGCACCGTATTTCCTGGCAACATCAGTGTAGGCGATGAGTCAGATGGCCTAGGTGTGTATATGTTGTGTAGCCCTGGTGGTGTGTCTCCCTCATATGTGTCACGTTGCCATGACACACATGCCTGTGTTGTACTTGCTGTAGCAGTTAGCATGCACAGTGTAATTTCGCAGGTCATCATCTCCATGACAGAAACCACGTTGGAATCACAACAGAGGCCGGTATGGTGTATTAGTGTGTTTATTGTCATACATGTGTGTGTATAGTGCACAGGATGGTGGGTGCTGTACATTTTGATTGCAATCCAAAGTTCCTAGATGAATTGGAAGTCCTGGTAGCAGAAATGTCCTGAATAAAGTCCACAGTCATCTGATACATTGGTCCAACTTGTACTCCCCATGTCATGTGGGGGAGTTGTGTTGCAGTCAACAGGGTGAACAGTTTGCGCACAAAGGTGATTATCCAGAACAGGTTTTGGCTTCCTGGGGGTTGCACTTGGCCATCAGCCTCTCAGTTGCCCCTCCTCGGACAACCCCTCTTCTTTGGGGGGGGACCCTCAAGTGCAGGCTGCTGCGGTGCAGGGGACTCTCTGCCAGAGTCATCCTCCCTCCCTGTGGCAGTTGCAGTTGTTTCAGCACCAGATGTTGTGGGCACACAGGGAGGTGTTGACTGGTTGCTGCTCATCTGGCGGAGGCATTGTAATATGTCCCTATGCACCGCCGTCATCTCTTGCAGTGTGTCCCACTTGGACTCCACGCGGGACATGTGTAAGTCCAAGCGTGCATGATGGGCAGCCTGCTGCTGTTTTATGTCCCTGAGGAGCCCCACTGCCTGGCTGAGGTCTCCGGTGCTGGACTGGTACGCATCGGCTATGCGTACCAGTTGTGGGTCATCATGCAGTCCAGACCCCTCTTCGATCAGCGACCTATGTCTCCCACGCCTGCCACCACCCCTGGCGACACGTGCAGTACCTGAGGTGGCACACACAGGTGACCCTGGGCCCCCTTGGGGGTTGTTGGTGGTGTTGGTGTCCATAGCCCCACGTTGGTCCAGGGTCCCTGTGCTGGTGGTGGTGGTGCTCCTTGGTCTGTCCATGTCGGCAGGGGTGGTATGTGTGTTGACAGTCGTTGGAGGGGTGGGTGCAAGGGGTGCAGCTGGTGGTCCTGCTGTTGCTGCATGATGACTTGCTCCGGAGGTGCCAGGTAGGTCTTCGTCATCCGAGGAGGGCAGAGGCTGTTCCACACCAGTGAGCTCCGTTTCCCCTTGTGCCTGGGACGGGGAATCCTCAGCGTCTGCTGCTGTGTCCCCATCATCACCTGTTTTTGGGAGACACACACAATGTATGTTATGTTTCTGCAGGCATCAATGGTTGACACACCTGACAGTTGTGACTGTACCTCTGGATGCGGGCCTGTACATTGCATTGTCCTAAGTTGTCACAGTCAGAGGTTGATATTGGTGTAGCACATTGTCCTGCATACTTTGGGCATTTCTATATGAATGTTGGGGTGTGTACATGGTCTGCATTGGTTGTATTTGGTTGACATCTGGCCCTCCTTCCCACCCAGCCAGATATTCCACCATGGAACGTGCTTCCATTGCAGGGAGTGCAAGTTGGCTTTCAGGATGTCAGTCAGTGGTGTCCTGCTGTTGGTTGGTGCACAGTTGCCAGCAGGGCCTTGTGCTCCCCACAGCAGTACCCAGTGTCAGCCATCTTGTCAGTTCTTTTCCACTCCCTGTGATGTGCGCATGGTTCAGGGTGGTGTTGATGGGACAGTTGTGGGGGTGACCAATATCTGTGACTACCACTCCCATCATGCTATTGCCTCCACCCCACTTCCCAGCATGCCCATACTTACTTGCTTTTGGGTGGACTTCACTGTGTGTGAGTGTGAGAGCAATGGCAAGATGGCTGACAGTGGTGTCCTGCTGTTGGTTGGTGCCCAGTTCCCAGCAGGGCCATGTGCTCCCCACAACTGAGCACCAGTCTCAGCCATCTTTGAAGTGGCTTTTGACTCCCTGTGAGGTGTGCATGCTTGGGTGTGAGCTTGCTGGGCCATGTGGGTGGGGGATGTTGGGCTGTGACTACCACTCCCATCATGCTATTGCCTCCACCCCACTTCCCAGCATGCCCATACTTACTTGCTTTTGGGTGGACTTCACTGTGTGTGAGTGTGAGAGCAATGGCAAGATGGCTGACAGTGGTGTCCTGCTGTTGGTTGGTGCCCAGTTCCCAGCAGGGCCATGTGCTCCCCACAACTGAGCACCAGTCTCAGCCATCTTTGAAGTGGCTTTTGACTCCCTGTGAGGTGTGCATGCTTGGGTGTGAGCTTGCTGGGCCATGTGGGTGGGGGATGTTGGGCTGTGACTACCACTCCCATCATGCTATTGCCTCCACCCCCCTTCACAGCATGCCCATGCTTCCTTCCTTTTGACTCTGCTTCCCTGTGGGGTTGTGTGCCTGTGCTGACAAGATGGCTGACAGTGTTATCCTGGGGTTAGTTTTGCTGCAAGTCCCATGTGTGTCCCTGTGCTTCACACTGCATGACCCAGGGTTGTGGTTTTTTGTGGGATATTTGATTAGAGTGTGATGCAATGCATTCTCCCAGGTGAGTTGTGTGGAGTTTGTGTTAGGGGTGTGTGTGAGTGGAGCTGCTGGTAACTATGGTCAGTGCTGTCAGTCCTCCTTCCCACCCAGCCAGATTTTCCACCATGGAACGTGCTTCCGTTGCAGGGAGTGCAAGTTGTCTTTCAGGATGTCAGTCAGTGGTGTCCTGCTGTTGGTTGGTGCACAGTTGCCAGCAGGACCTTGTGCTCCCCACAGCAGTAGCCAGTGTCAGCCATCTTGTCAGTTGTTTTCCACTCCCTGTGATGTGAGCATGGTTCAGAGTGGTGTTGATGTGCGCATTGTGAGGGTGGGCAATATCTGTGACTACGACTCCCATGATGCTATTGGCTACACTGACTTGCCCAGCATACACAGGATCCCTTCCTTTCAGTGGGCTTCACTGTGAGGTGGTGTTGTAGTGGTGGCTACATGTCTGGATGTGTTTGTTAGTTATATTTGGGCCACTGCCTAGCTGTAGTTGTAGTTGTGTTTGTACATGTGATGACACAGTTACATATCACTATGAGATGGCATGTGTTGTGTTTATCTGACTGACATACACATTTTGGGATGATTCTGTTCTGGTTGGTGTGTATTTGCTAAGGGTGCATGGTTTGACTCTCCCCTTGACAGTGTTGTGTGTGTATTGTCGCCCATATTGTGTACATTTGTTGTGTACTCACCAGGCTCTGGGATGTTTTCTAGTCCATATACGCTCACTGGTGGTAGGATGGCCCGCACCTTCTCCTCCCAGGGCCTGAGGTATACTGGTTTGGCAGGAGGGCCACTGCCGGTTTGTTGGCTCAAGAGGTAGTCCTTCTTCAACAGCTCCCTGACCCTCCTGCGCACGTCATACCACCTGTTCTGGATGTCTCCCTTTGTGCGCAAACATGGTGATTGTGCGTTCACCCTGTCGACAATCCTCTCCCACATCTTGGTTTTCTGCGACATGGGTGTCTGTTGGACCAGTGTACCAAACAGCTGTGGCTCTACCCTGAGGATCTCATCTACCAGGACTTCCAATTCACTATCTAGGAACTTATGATTCCTCTTTGGGGGCATGGTGATGGGTGTTGATGGTGAGTGATGTGTGTGTTGGTGTGCAGGTGAGGGTGTGTGAGTGTGTGTTTTGCTGGGTGTATGTGAGGGTGCTATTTGTTGAGGTGCTGATGGTGTGTGGCTTGTGTGATGGATGAGCTGTGGGTGGGTGTGTGGTTGCTGTCTGTTGAGTGCTGGCAGGTAATTTGAAATTGCAAAGGATCATGGTTTGGATTTGTGTCCTTTATATGGGTGGAGTTGTGGGTGTGTCTTTGTTCCCTGTTCCCCCCCAGTATTTATTGCCTTTGTAATTGCTTGTTTGGCTTTTTTTTGTGTGTTTTTCCCTTAGTACTTTTTGTGCATGTAGGAGACGTTCTTGTGACCGAGTCGGACCCTGCAGTTGTCTCGTACGTGCTTCTCCGAGTCGTTCATGCTGTGTTTGTGCTGTTTTCTATGCTGCGTACGCGTCGGTCGCGGTGTATTGGGTTGCTTCGGCTCGCAGTTTTGTATGCGTGTCGGTCGTACGGCTTGGCCTCCATGCGACTCGGTCGTGTTTTCCACGCGTTGCATCGTACTTGGCGGGTAGGAGTTCGCGGGTACGTTTCGTTCGGGATTCTTCCTGGTGCGTGTCGGTCGGTTCGATTGGCGTGGTTTTCCGGCCGGATAGCTGTTTTCCGCCCGGTTCGGTCGTTCGGCTTGTGTTCCGTACGAGTCGGTCGGATTTTGCGCGCTTCTCATCGTACTTTGCGGGTCGGGCTGCACCGGTACGTGTCGGTCGGAAGGAATTCCGGCTCCGAGTCGGTCGGTACGTTTTCCGGCCCGAATCGGAATCGGCCCCTGTGTGTACACTAACACTAATCCTTTTATGGGTTCCGGAGTAGCGTGCTACTCACCAGAAAAGCGCTTCAACACCCATCAGGGGTAACAAGTGCTATATGAATGTAAACCTTTCTTCCCCTTCTATCCCTCCGCTATCCTTCTCACTCCAAATAACTGGCTAATATCCACCACTCAAATTACTTTCATATTTCACTATACTAATTCACCACAAATCCTTTATGGGTTTCCGGAGTAGCGTGCTTCAACACCCCATCAGGGGTAACAAGCGCTATATAAATACAAACCTTTTTTTCCTCTTCTATCTTTCTGCTATCCTTCCGAATCCAAATAACTGAGTAACCTATCCACCACTTAAAATTTACTTGCATGTTTCACTATACTAATTCAACACTAATCCTCTTTGTGTCCCGGAGTAGTGTGCTACTCGCCGAAAAAGTGCTTTGACGCCTCGTCAGGGGTAGTAAGCGCTATATAAATGCAATTACAATACAATGCAAGTTTGTTCCTGTGTACATTGCTCATACTTTTTTATTTCTTCTTAATGGAAAACTAACATGTGGGGATGTGTGTGCGTGTGTATATACAATGTACCTTTCTAATTAATTTTAATGAAGTTATGGATACAGTGCATTTGGTTCAACCTTTAAATAAATAAAAATAATATAAATATATTTTTTTATTATATGGATTTTCTTGTAACATTTGTATTGTGCTGTTTTGTGAAAACCTTAAACACGCAAAAAACTTTACTTTCTAAATGTATCTAATACTTCTTTCTGCAATGTTTCGAAGTCTAATGAACGCTGTAGGCCTTGCAAAGAGTATGTTAAGTGCTAAATAACGAAATAAGTACTAATGCAATAAAATACAATGTACCTTTCTAATTAATTTTAATGAAGTTATGGATACAGTGCATTTGGTGCAACCTAGAAATAAATGTAAAAAAATATATATATATGTATAGTTACGTGAATAATGTTTTAACAAAACAGCACAATACAAATGTTACATGAAAATCCATCTAAAAAAAAAAAATTCCCCACACATAAATTTACATGTAAAAATTAAATGTCATAGCAAAATTGTTAAACTTGACATTACATATTCATCACTAGACAATGTTCGCTCTCAGAATCCCAAGTTTATTTGCACAGTTTATACCTAAAGGCGTCTGAACCTACCTAATATCAATCGTCAGGGCTTTAAGTGGGCTGGGTCCGTCTGGGTCTCAGACCCGGAAGAATTTAAAACAGGCATTGAAGCGGGTCCCTGTTGGAGACTATAGTCATGTCCTAAACTTTACAGGCAAAAACAATGAGTGATTTTTTTTTTTTGTGTATATTTTTATTGAAAATATTGATAGCAAGAACATAGATCAGGTCACATCCTTGGTTACAAAATTTCAAGTGAGAGGGAGCTATGGTAAGCCAAGGAAAAATATATAGTAAGGACACTGCTGTACAATAGTTGCGGGTGGGGGAGTTTCTTCCTTTACAAAAAAACCACTGTTACAAATGGAAAGCAGTGTCTGCTGGGGGAGAGGATAAGCCTTTTGCCCAACTTAGACTTTACAAGTCCAGAACACACTGTCTGAGAGGCAACCACTGCACAACCATTTGGTCATATACTTGAAGGGCCCGTCTTCCGGGCTTTTTCATGATACCATTGTGGGTAGAAAAACCTGTTTTCACCGGAATTGCAGTAGTGTGTTTGAATCGTGCTGCCATCCTTCTTTCTTATTCACATTTCCCAAGGAGGAATCATTTAATGGGAAAACCACCCGGTTAGGATGGAAAACGTGCATGAGTTGGTTCTCAAGCACCAATACCTACGATTATTTCCACAATTAGAGTGCAAAACCCAGGGCTTTAAGTGGGCCGGGTCTCACCGGTGCTGAGCACCGGCAGTTTTTAAAGGGGGCCTTGAAACGGGTCTCTATCGGGCTCTGTTTTGTTCCCTGGCACAAAGTAATATCCAAGTATTCCCCAAGCTTAGTTGTTAAAAATATGCTTCATGGCTACACACTTACACGGTCCACACATGCTTTCTTTTTTAAAAGTCGCTGCTTGTTTGGTTTACTTTTGGCCAGTCACTCTCCAACAGAGCATTTTGGCACTCCGACACCAACTGCTCCCTCCATCCTCCCTTAGTAGGTAACAGACATTGCCATTTACAATGCCAATAGCTCTAACTTAAAAAAATGCGAGACCTATTGCATTTCCAATGCTTGTTCTCTTTGGCCTTGTGGGCTAGATGCGGGGGTAAGGATGGAGGAAGGGCATGGTTTCTTTAACTTCAGCTGGGGGTAGCCTTTTCTGCTTCTTCCATGCTGGAAGTAGGAGGGTAGGCAAGAGCTGGGCACAGCAGGTGCTTGCATTCCCCTGACCCCACACAGCACCTCAGAACAAAAGACCCAAAACAAATTGCAACACAACTATTCTAGTGCAATACAACAAATTCACATTGCCATAATGCTGCACAACAACACAGCAGCATTAATATCAGCAGAGCACTTCACCACCACAACCAAATACCACACACACAAGAAATATGTGCAAACGTTCTTGTCACACATTAGCAACTCCAGAATTCTGTTTTCATAATACAGTGGTAAAGGGTGTTTGGAGCAAGCACTGCCATAACTTACCACAAATGACAAGTAGCAGCACCATTCAATTCAGATGCAGTCATTAGTAATTAATGTAGCGTTTAGTGCCAATATCATTAATCACTTAATCATGAAATTAGGTTTGAGGTGGCACTATTGTATAAAAAGATGGTTCATCGTTAAGCAGATGGACTGCAATTGAGCTAGACCGAGTCTGATGCCTCAGGCTTAAAATTATCAGGTCCGGAGATTGAGGTCCTGATATTTCCGGGCCCGTATACATCAAAACCTTGTAGTTGCCCTGAGCAGTATCCTGCTTAGCAATATTGCTCACATCAACTCATTATGAGTGCCTGAGTGAGATCAGCAGCAGGTGTGCATCTATGAATGCATCCTACATGAATGAAGATGTATCCATCAGGTTAGTACCTGCATGTCGACACATAACATTCCTTTGAAAATAATGATAAATGAAGGAAACAATGTAATTGGGACCACAGGGATAAAAAAGGTTGTTATTAGGGGTTGTCAAGTTGCATTGTCTAAAGCCCACAACAATGCATCTCTTTTATACTACAGAAGCTCCTCAAAGTACAAGCATCCCAGTGCTCCTCAATATTGTATTGTATTGTATTGTAATTGCATTTAAATTGTGCTTACTACCCCTGACGAGGCGTCAAAGCACTTTTTTGGCGAGTAGCACGCTCCTCCAGAACCCAAAAAGGATTAGTGGTGAATTAGTATAGTGAAAATATGAAAGTTATTTGAGTGGTGGATATGGTAGTCCGTTATTTGGATTGAGAAGGATAGTGGAGGGAAAGAAGAGGGAAAAAGATTTGTATTTATATAGAGCTTGCTACCCTTGATGGGGTGTTGAAGCACTTTTTCGGCGAGTAGCACGTTACTTCGGAACCCATAAAGGATTAGTGGTGAATTAGTATAATGAAAATATGAAAGTAATTTGAGTGGCGAAAATGTTAGTTAGTTATTTGAATTTAGAAGGATAGTGGAGGGCTAGAGAAGGGAAAAAGGTTTGCATTTATATAACACTTGCTACCCTGATTGGGTGTTGAAGTGCTTTTTCAGCAGGTAGCACGCTACTCTGGAACCCATACAATGTTAGTGGTGAAATAGTGTAGTGAAATATAAAAGTAATTTGAGTGGTGGACATTTTAGTCAGTTATTTGGATTGAAAAGTATAGTGAAGGGACAGAAGGAAAGGATTTAGATTTTTTGGGGTTTTTTTTGTTTTGGAGCTCATAGCAGTAGGAGGAGGCCTGGGATGAGTAAAAGGGACGTGATGGGGGATGAGTAAAAGTGAGGTGGAGGGGGAAGAGTCAGAGGGAGGGTTTAGAAAGGCTTGTTTTGGGGGATCGGAATAGTAAAAAGAGGTTTGAGATGATGCAAGGAGGAGTGGAGTAGGGAAGAGTCTCGAAAGGGTTATTTTGGGGATCACAGTAGTGGTATGGGGTTTGGGATGAATGAGAGAGTGGAGGTAATGGTTATATTGATAGAGGTATAGGGTGAGAAATAGGGTAGTGCATTGGAAACAGTAGTAGAAAGAGGTTTGAGATGAGTCAGAGAGTTGAGGTAGAGGATATATTGAGAGGGGTATAGGTTGAAAAATAGGGTAGTGTATTGGATATGCTGAATTAGAAGAAAAGTAATAAATAAGTAGAAGTAATAAATATATAGATCCAAAAGTAATAATGATATAGATCCATAAGTACATGGAAGGAATATAGATGCATAAAGGAAGGTAGTATCTGTAGATTAAAGATGCATTAAATAAACTCTGGCTTTCAAGTGTTGTTGTACTTTAAATTATCTATTACATAAATATCATCAAGTCAATTCCTTAAAATTCCTCTTACACACAAAGGTCAATCTGAAGACAGATCTTTCACTGTTGAATTATATTATTATTATTATTTATTAAATTTGTAAGGTGCGACAGCTACCCAAAAAGGGTTTCCCGGCACCGGAGCAGATCAGAAGGATGTATAGCAGCTTGTTTGGTTACTGGCTGAAAAGCCAAGTCTTAAGGGATTCGCGAAAAAGTGTGTAGACCGTTTCGTTCCGGATGGCTGTGGGAAGTGCATTCCATAGTAAGGGGCCGAGATGTGCAAACGATCTGCCTCCCATCCGAGATAATTTAATTCTTGGCACAGAAAATTTCTCTTGAGTGGAAGAGCGAAGGCACCGGGATGGTACGTAGGGGCTGACCAGAGACTGCAGATATTGAGGGGCAGTTCTATTTTTGATTTTGAACATGTAGCTTAGGTCTTTGAACTTGATTCTGTTCTCTACCCTGAGCCAGTGAAGGTCCCGCAGATGACTTGAGACAGAGGTAGCTCTAGGGACCCTGCAGAGTAGTCTTGCCGCAGAGTTCTGCACCATCTGCAGTCTGCGAGTCACTTCCTTGTTGGATCCGAGGTAGAGAACATTTCCGTAGTCCAGTCTGGAGGTGATAAGAGCCTGGACTACTGTTCTTTGAGTAGACTCGGGCAACATCCAGATGATCTTTTTCAGCCACTTCAGGATGGTAAAACAAGTGGAGGTTACCTTGACTGCCTGATGGTGCATAGTAAGCGAGTCGTCAATGATGACACCTAGGTTGCGGACTTGACTGGAGGGTCGAGGAAGTGTTCCCATTTCACTGGGCCAATGTTGTGGGCCCCAGAGATATTTATTTTTGCCAAGGATCAGGACCTCCGTCTTCTCTCCGTTGAGCTTAAGGTAATTAGCCTGCATCCATGATGCAATTTTACCCAGGCCAAGCTGAAGGAGGGATGGCCCGGCCGCGCTCTCCATGGAGAGAGAAAAGATGATTTGGGAGTCGTCCGCATAGGAAAACAGAGACAACCCAACCTCTTCCGCGACATCGGCTAAGGGTCTCACATATAGGTTAAAGAGTAGGGGGCTAAGGATGGAGCCCTGGGGTACCCCGTAGGTGAGGAATGGATGTCGGAGCAGGATGTTGGGGAAAATATTTGAAAAGTACGGTTGGCGAGAAAAGAAATCAGCCAGTTCATGGCTGAGCCACCGATGCCTAAAGATCTTAACGTTTTTATCAGTATGGTGTGAGATACCGTGTCAAATGCCGCACTCAGGTCTAGTAAAATGAGGGCGACCGTATCTCCAATGTCCAGATGTTGCCGTAGCCGTTCCGTTACCCCTAGTAACGTTGTTTCTGTAGAGAAGCCAGCTCTGAAGCCAGATTGTGATGGGTGAAGGAGTTTATTCGTTTCGACAAAATTAGAAAGTTGAGAGTGGATGTGTTTCTCCAAGATCTTGGAAAAAGCCGGAAGTAAAGAAATAGGCCGATAATTGGAGGGTACGTCGGGGTCGGTGTTGGCCTTTTTTAGGAGGGGGATCACCATGGCGTGTTTCCAGTCTGGTGGAACTGTGGCTTCTTGAAGGGATGCATTTAAAAGGTCCATGATGGCGAGCAGAGATGGATGCTCAAGTTGCTTGAGCACAGGGATAGGCAGGGGGTCCTTGGGTGATCCAGATTTGACACTATCTAGGAGTCTTTTAAAGGAGGCTGCATTGAGTAGGGGCCAGGTGTCCAGGCTATTAGAGTGGGCGCAAGGTAGCGTGTCCTGGTCAGGATGGATAGAGGCCACTACGGGGGGTGTAGAATCAGACAAGCTTTAGAACATGCAACCTTTAGAACTTCGATCTCAACTCTCTTGTACTACTTTTAGGAAACAGTTAAAGTCCTAGTTAGTTATTCAATTTCAATTCACACAAATTGCTGCCAAGAAGCTTCAGAGTTAGTTCACTCCAAAAATTCAGCATTTGAACAAAATATAGAATCAAAAATATTGTGTTACATAAATATCGTGTCAAGAATATCATGAGAAATTAATATCCTGGATGTTAAATCGTTGTCAAAAATATCGTTTTAGGTGTTGTCTGAAATATCGGTTTACTTAATATCGATGTAGTATATATCGTTGGTTATAATATCGTTTTTGTAGTGGTAAATTGTGTGTTATGTAGTGTAATATTTATGTTATATATGGTTGTTATTTATATTATTTTTTAATTTCTGAATATAAATAATTTATAAAAATGTTTACTTTACAATTTAAATAGTTTTAATATTTGTTTTGATATGTACAAATATTTTGTTAGTAGCGGGATGCTGGGTTATAGGAGATAAGGATGGGAAAATTTAAAAAAAATATGTAATAATGTTTACTTTATAATGTAAAATTTGTAACTGTTTTGCTTTTTTAAAAGAAAAAATGTTGTGGCATATTGGGCTTATGGGGTATAAGGTTAGGGAGATTTTTAAAAATGTTGTATTAATGGTTACTTTATAATGTACAATTTTTAAACGTTCTTTCTTTTTAAAAGATTAGTAGCGGTATGTTGGGTTTATTGGGGATAAGTGTGGGGAGATTTGGATATATTTTTAATGAATATTTTTCTTTATAATAAGATTATCGTTTTATTATAAAAAAATTTAAATGTTGCAATACTTTTCAACAAAATTACTAAATTAAAAAACAATTGATAATAAGAAGTGTATTTTTAAAATATAAGAGTTTAGGTAATCCATTTTTATTATCTATAACATTTTAATTTTTTACATGTTTAATAAATATTAATACATTTATGTTTAAATATGAAATGTATATTTTTTTTAATGTAATAATGTAATGTAGTTTTTTAAAAATATTTGTACATTTGTAATAAATGGAAAATAAATGTTTAAAATGTTTGCAATTTTGAAAAATCTATCGTTTTATCAGTAAAAAATAACATTTTGTACTGATTATAGTACTATTTAAAAATATTGTTATTAGTGGTAGAAAATATTTTTACAAAATTTTGCAAATAACTTGTCAATTTTAATATAATTTTTTTAATAAGATATTTGATATTTTTGGGAGTAGTATGTGTTATTAGGAAATGTAGTAAAAATTGGAAATAAAATTAATTTGAAAATGTGTAGTATCAAATATTTTTAATGTATTGGTAAAAAATATTATTGTACTTAAGGACTTTTCTTTTTATTTGGAATTATTAAATGTATTTTTAAATTTTGTTATATGTTTCTAAACTTTGTTTACATTGCAGTGGGAATACTAAATGTCACCCCTTTAGTGTCCAAGACCTTTCCTGACTTTGTTTGTATTGGAGTGGAAATAGTAAATATCACCCCTTCAGTGACTTAGGGCCTGATTACAAGTTTGGCGGTCTTATCGCCATTCTGCCCTGGCGGCGGTCCCAAGTAGTCCGTAGAGTGGATGGTCTTTCGCTGGCTCTATTCAGATGCATGCAGCCTGGAACACTGGAGTGTTTCCCGCCTGCGACTCAGCGGACTGCAAGTCTGGCGATTCATACTCCATCGCCGTCAGGGCAGTGGGTTCCCACCAAGCATATTAAGAAACCACAGTTGCGGTCCCCTTGCAGCGGTACCCCAACAGTGGTAGTCTGTCGCAGTATGCTATCAGCAAAGCACCATAACAGTGGCATTGGATGGATACTAATACAACACACCTGATGTCCATTGGCCAAGTGGATACACCTGCAACTCACCCTATTAAACATACCCCATTTCAGACCATTATCCTTTGCCACTCAACTGCAGCACATCAATTCTGAGACAACATATTAATGAGAGAATGCAGGCCTTTTTTCCCTAATCCCTTTTACCACTCTCCACACACTTCTTCAGCACATATTTTTTCATCCCTTGGTGTATTTTTGGATGTATTGTCATTGACATTAATTTGGGGATATGGCCAAGCAAACAAATCCACGTTTTTTAGAGGCAGAGTTGTCAGTCATGGTGGATGAAATTATAAGAGTAGATCCTCAATTGTTTGGAGCCCAAGTCCAAAATACTACTATCAGTCAGAAAAGGCACATGTGGACCAGAATAGTAGACAGAGTGAATGCTGTAGGTACCACCATGCACACACCGGAGGAAATTAGGAAGAGGTGGTACGTCCTGAGGGGGAAGTGTCACTTGGAGGCCCAGAGGACTGGTGGTAGTCCTCCCAGCACCCCAATAAAATGTTTCCCTGGGAGGAGAAGGTCTTGCAGACCCTACATCCTGAAGGCTTTACAGGAATACACAGGGGAGTGGAGTCTGGTAAGTTACACCTCACTAACTGTCACAATACCTAAATGTCCTATTTGCTCTCAACTCAGCTTTTGCCATTGTGTTGTGTACCTAGTTTACTAACATGCAATCCTCCAAGTATCAGAGATATTGGAGTGTCCGTGTTAATGTGTATTTTTGCATACAGGATCACATGTAACAATCTCCATTACATATTTCTATAAAATATAATTACAGGACCCATGATATGTGCCAATATGTAAATGTATGGTCCATCCCAACTGTATTCTTTCAACAGGTATGTTACACTAACCATTTAGCAAGTGTTGGCAAGTTGAGATTGAAATGACTACAACTACCATGAGGCCCTGTTTCTGTAACTCAAAACAAGATGAAAATGTGATTTTGCCCATTCTCACTTGCCTGACATATTACAACTGATGTTCAACTCTCATGGAGTGAGCAATCTACAAACAATGCACTAATCAGAGAAATGTCTGCTTATTTTGCTTTATGTTGTACTGGGCTCCTCAACTGAAACAATTGGTGGCATGAGTGACACCATAATAAGGGCCTGATTACGAGTTTAGCAGTCTTGTAGTGGGTTGGCCCGCCAGCTCCCAGCTCCAAGACCGGCAAACTCGACTGCCGGCTGCCAGCAAAATTACAAGTAATTTGGCTCCCCCTACAGGCACCCCATGGCCCTTAGGAAACACAGGGGGCCCTGTGTTTCCTCACTGCCTCAGTTTTGACTGTGGCAATGAGGAAACTCCTAATATGCTCAGTTGTGCCGCAGTGACACCACCAGCATATTAGAACATTTGACTGCCGTGCCACAGCAGTTGGATACAGGATCCCCAGCAGTTGCGGCAGTCCTGTGGCGGTCCCACCGCCGTATTCGCAATACGGTGGGTGGACTGTCAGTCTGGTGGTCCAGGGACTGCAACTATGGGTTTGAGGGCCCGATGGATCGCTGAAACCGTAATCAGGCTCAAATATTTGTAAGGCATGAAGTTAACTCAGCTGATTAGAAGTGGCAGGTGACACATTGACTCTGCACTGCTCACATGATGACTAATGCTAAATATACAAATATGTTGTGTGATCGCTTGTTTTGTACACAGCTAGGCCTTGGAGTGGACAAATACACGTTGCCTCTCCACTGTGTTGGCTTGAATGTTTGGGAGATGTCGTGTTTATTCCTTAATCCAAACTGCAACATCTCAGGCCATCTAATGAGCTGCCTAATTCAAGTACATGTATTTAAAGTCTCCAAATGCCTTGTTAACAAGTGCAATATCACTGAAATATATCACAACAGTAATCTCTAACCATTTTGTTTTCCCTAGGTTTCTACTTGCTGCGTCACAAAAGATTTGGATGTAGATACCACACTTCCACCAATTACAATGTTCTCTATTTCACAACAGGTCTATCTGGAAGAGCACGTGCCCAGAGCTTGGCCACAGAAGAGACACCCACTCCACCCGAGGACCAGGCCTTCAATGATGACAACACTCCTGGTGATCTGGATGAGTATGACGGTGCTGTTCCATCTGGTCAGCCTGGGCAGACATCAAGAGTGCGCCTCACTAGGGCCATAAAAACACCTCCCAACCCAGCTGCAACTCCTCAGCCAACCTTAGTCCCCACAACATGTGTATGTAGCACAGTAACACCCATCGTGTGCCCCCACCCCAGTCCTGGATCCTGATGTGAGAATCACCACCCCAGCTACAGAGGAGCCAGGACCCACTGGGAGAGGGCACCCTGAGCCAAGGGCACAGGCTAATGGGGGTAGGGGTCACGGGAGTGATACTGTGGGCAGGCAAAGTGAGGGTAGTGGGGCCACTCACACCCATGCCACCATTGACCAAATCTTAGGAGCCTATCATGAGTCCCAAGGCAAAATGGGCCAGGTACTCACCAAAATCCGGTAGATCAAGCAGTTGTAGAGGGACATACATCATCAGATGGAGGCCCATAACTGTAACATGGGCTCCCTGATTAGGGTGCTGCATGAAATTCACACACACACCTATGCAGGGCTTTTCCAGCACCATCTATATCTTCCTGTGGTCCAACTACATCAGGCCCATCAACATCTACTGCAGCCACAGGAACGGAGGCCCTGCCAGAGGAAGACACACCTACAGACACCCTTGTCCTTGCAGCTGAGGATCCCCCTTGCAATGGCAGGCGGGGACGTCCACCCAAATACCCGGAGATGCGGAGGGCATGACCTCCACAACCACTACCAGCAAGAAACCAAGAAGCTAATTTCATTAAGTGTGTGTAACACATTCACTCTGTGGGCTATTTCTGGGCACCTTTATCTTTCTGATGGCAGTAGTATTTTGGACATTGGACGTCAAACTATTTGGCATCAACAACTATGGTTTCATTCACCATGACTGACTTCTTCACCTTTCTGTTTTCCTGTTTGGTTTTCATAATGTTCATTTCTCCTTGTTCACTTAAATAAATTCACTAGTCTAAAACGCATTGCCTGCTGTAGTATACCTCACAACTAGCAATGTATATATCTACTTCTATCTGAACTTTACAATGTCAAATATATCAACTTGTGTAAGCATGGATATGTTGCATGTACACAATGTTTAGCTCAGGATCACATCCATGTCTCACCAGAACATACATACACGTGTGTTCTTGTATACCGTCTTTATTCCATTGTACCAACAATAGGCTGCCATTACGTCAGAAACATAGTAAATCATGAAATACACCAAGAATCTGTGCCAGTGATTACATTTTGAGTTGGAGACCTTATTGACATGGAAGGAGGGGACACATCAGACAATTTCCTATTGAATAGGCAAAATAAAATTGGTCAATGTCATCAGCTGGAGCCATATCACCTAGGTAACAAAAGGAATCCCACATCAATAACACCAATAGACAAACACATGGCAGTACAACATTTTCTGATCACAGGACCATTCCACTCTATTGTTCCTGTATCTGGTGGAATATCACAACCACATTTCAGAAGAGACACATCAAAAGCTACATACAATTTACACACAATGAGGATTTAGCCAATGTGAAGGGAGAATAGCATAATTTGGCTCCACAACAACATTTTGTTGGAGCACATGATGGCACACATATTGCATTAGGACCATCACATGACAAGGAACAAGTCCAATGGATTCCTCAAAACTTCTATCCTATCACTGTGCAAGATGTTTAGGTACTATATTTGTACACCCAAAGTCTGTGTCTGCCATGCCCAGGAACAACCCATGTTCCCTTTGTACTTCCAAACACCATCATATACCCGCATATGTCCCAACTCTGAAATGTCCAAATGAAGATGCCATGGTGAAGGTACCTAAAACAGACCAAAACAAAGAAATTAGTTATCAAACCATACACATCAGACAATTCACATAGTCAACTTCTGGAGAACACAGTCCATGACAAAAATTGAAGCAAAAGAATGCAATACCAAAAAAATGACCATGTGTCAAAACCTTGTTCAACAAACACCTTTCACCTGGATTTCCCAGAGCTTGCCCTTCCTAAGAGTTGCTGTAACAGTCAAAGTTATGACATTTGACAAAATACTTACACTCATGAAAAGAAGTTGGGGATGAGATCTTGATGCATGTCCGGTCCTTCCTCTTCACCACTATCATCTTCATGTGGCATTTCAGGATCCTCACCCAGTGACACTTCATGGTCTCCATCCTCTGCAATACAAGGGATGTTCCGCCGCAGTGCAATGTTGTGGAGCATGCAGACGCCCACAGTGATTTGACACGCATTCCTATGTGAGTAGAGGAGGTCTCAATCGGTTTTGTCCAGACATCTAAATCTGTCCTTCAGGAGCCCAAAAGCCTGCTCCACTGACTGCTGTGTCCTTCCATGGGCCTCATTGAAACAGACTTCCCCTGGTGTTGTTGGATTCCTCAGCGCTGTCAACAGCTATGGACGGTTGGGATAGGCTGAGTCTTCTAAATGGAAGACAGACATAAGTGCAACAATAAGTTACACACTTTCTGATCATACTACCTGACATTACCCACACAAAGTTAGGGCAGATCATACTTACCAACAAGCCAGGCTCTCTCCGATAGTAGTTGTGACATCAGCTGGGGTATGGTGCTGTTCCACAGTACAAAGGAACCATGAGATGATCCAGTGAACCGGGCACAGATGTTTCAGATATATAAATCCGGTAAACAGACAACTTGCATGTTAAAAGAATGGAAGTGCTTCATGTTATGGTAAACTTGTTCCCTGGCTTGCTGTGGTACTAAGACAATATGGGTGCCACCAATGGCTCCAACCACATGTGGTAGGCAAGCAAGTCCATAAAAGTCAACCTTCACATTGGCTAAATCCTCACGTCTGGGGAACTGAATGTAGCTGTCAATGTGTCTCATCATTGCTGAAAGCACATCTTTTAGTACATCACTGAAACCTGGTTATGACATACCACCAGAAATGGCCACAGTGTATTGAAAGAAACCTGTGGCCAGAAAATGCAATACTGCCATAGGTTTCACAATTGGTGTGATACGTGTGGGATTAGTGTTGTGAGACAGGAGATCAGACTCCAAAAGATTACATATATCCAATATGGTTTGCCCGTTCAAATGAAACTTTTTAATGATATCCCTTTCTTCCATGGTCTGAAGGTCTGGAAATGGGCGGTACACTGGAGGCTGTCATCATCTCCCTTTCCCAGGGTACCTATGTGGCAATTGAAAACAGTTTTTGAATGTTGGTCACATTTTCCACAGAAACATATGTGAAGAGTAAGCCAAACATCATGTGATAGTACATAGCTGTTTCAGATTGCAATATACACGTATTACAAATCCCCATTGTGGCCTTGACGTATCTCTTGACCATTAATGTGTAAATAATTAACCCTGGGCAAAGCACTACGCTACGCTCGCGTAGTTTGCGAAGTTTGCGCTACTTCGCACAACGCGAATTGCACGTAGCACAGTGCAAACACGCGTAGCGTAGTGCAGCGGTCATTTTTTGCTTGCTCGCGGTCCTCAACGTCAAGTTGGCGACCGCGAGCAAGCAAAATGACATCCCGGCGAGACTTTTTCTCGTTCGCGATCAGCAACATCAAGTTGCCGATCGCGAGCGTGGAAAATAAACCTCCGGTGAGATTCTCAACGCGGGAGGTCAGGTTTCTCATTGCGAGTGGTCGCGTATGCTCGCGACCGCTCGCGATGAGAAACTACCAGTCCGCGTTGAGAAAGCTGCCACTCGAGTAAAAATCTACTCGAGCGGCAGTAAAAGACAGCTCGCACTGTGCAAGATGCCGTTTTCAATGATTGCACAGTGCGGACAAGCATCCGGCACTGTGCAATCATTGCGAACAGTGCACTACGCAGTTCGCGTAGTGCTACGCGTAGCTCGCGAAGTGCGAACTGCACTTTGCGTAGCTTCGCGTAGCGCTACTTCGCGAACTACGCCCAGGCTTATAAATAATACATCTCGGATGTATTATTTGAACCTTTATTTTTATTTTTTTATTTTGTTTTGCACAAAATACCATCAACGGTGGTGTACACTGCACTGCGCTAATATAGCCTTTATGCATAGTAACACACTAGACATA
The DNA here is from genome assembly GCA_963921515.1 of Calotriton arnoldi. NCBI lineage: Eukaryota > Metazoa > Chordata > Amphibia > Caudata > Salamandridae > Calotriton > Calotriton arnoldi. The sequence goes on along the minus strand of CAWUFW010003755.1, from coordinate 1,295,512 downwards.
TAAAAAGTGTAGTAACATTTTAATGGCAACGGATTTGTACATATTTAAACATGTAATGCCTTATTTGGAGTGGTGGTGATGCAGTTAACAGTCACCAATACAGTACTTTCAACCGCTAAAATGGAAGCTGCGTGACCTCGCATATTGGACATTGTGCATCTGACACCGCTGGCGGAAGTCGACCTGAGCCTGTAGTTGATTCCACGTCAGACCCACCATAGGCTAAAGTTGGTGATTGTGATAGTAGAGGGCCAATGACATTCTCCGTATATGCTGATGACCGCGTACATTGTGTACATGTACACCACAGTTTGAAAAATACTTCAATTGCCTCCTGACACTGCTGCTATCAAGACCTCCTCCACTTGTAGCTGCTGTTTTGCACCTCTAGGAGCAATCATGCCAGGACAAGGAGGTGAGAGGGCCCGTGCCTTCTCTGCACAGGAGCTGGAGCTGCTGGCTGGTGAGTTCCTTTCCCTGTATGGCCAGCTCTATGGCTCACCAGAGGAACAGGTAAATATCTTACATACATATGTTACTCTGTTTAACTCCATCATTTCCATTCCTACAGGCTACAATGTGCCTCTGAGTTCCAGAGTTAAATCTGATTACTGTTGTAACATTTTGTGGTCCCTACATAGGACACTTATGTCAGGGATTGTTGAGCACTATACATTATGTACTTAACATCACCACTGGGATGTGTGACGTGTGGAAAGCCCTAGATTCTACTTGTGGTGCATGTACACATCTATGCATGTATACATTTCATGGTACCTATGATATATTTACTAATCAGATCATGCTAAATGTTCAAACAAATGTATAGCCATTACAACATGATCTGTGTATCTATTTTGTAAAAAGCAGTTGAGGATGTTAGCTATGTGTACAGTCCCATATATCACTTAACCTGGATCAGGGATCACCAAACTGTTGTCTGGGAGCTAGCAATAGCTCACAGACCCCTGCAAAGTGCCACACAGACTTGAGGTCATGTACTGGATGGCTACAAGCTGAACCTTTATATATTGAACTGGTAGAAATGTGATATTCATGTGGGATCAGTATGCTCAACCTGCAGAGAGCAAGGCCTGACAATGAGTTGTGCCCAGGCTGAACCATGGGCCAGGCTGGGGCTGAGTTTCTGTGGCAATACAATTGATGCACAGAGTAAAATCCCTATAGACCGGTAGATCCTTGGATGATGACAAAATGAGTTTTCAGAATTGATAGTAGCCCTGGTTGGTTTTACATTGACTGCATTTGGAATGGTGACTGAGGTAACCCCTTGACCTGATACTTCATTCCATTGATCCACATAGTGTGTCATTTACTAATGACAGGCCCCTTACTCCCACAGGTCTATTTTCACTTTTCCATAAGTCATGCTTGCACTGTACAGGCCTATTTCACATGTGACACATTAACAGTGCAGATAGTTGGCTTTGATATGTGAATCACCAGCTGTTTTACATCCAACCAATAAAACAAGTAATACAATGATATGTTGATGTCATCCCTGTAAAAGTGCCACATATGTCAAAAGGTGTGTCCTGTGGTGCCAGTACATACCACACAAACTCAATCAGACGTAGTATGATATCCCATTAAGTAGTCCACATGTCCACACATCCCCAGAGAGGAAGCTCTCACTGACACCATGGCGGCCCTTTCATAGTAACCTAAGTCTTAGGCTGTAGTCTATACTATGGTACTCGCTGTATGGACCGTATACATCAAGTCAATGGGCCTGGCTGTAAATGTGTCTGTACAATAATGCACAAGTAGTTTACCCACCAAAAGGTCACAATGGTGTGTCGTGTTTCATAGTATCTCACATCACAGTACATGTAGGATGTCCCTCGGCTACATGAAGTTAGTGGGCTGGCTTAGTCAGTGTAGGACATGACCAGGGATGAGGATAGTCAGCAGGTGACTACAAAAGTGTGCATTCATGTCTTTGTAGTGTTCAGCATGTGAAAACCACACCTGTTGTGTGTTAACTTTTGATTTATGGTTGTGCATGATGTATACAACTTGTGTGACAACAAAACAGATATCCAAACACTTGTAGTTATATTCAGTTTTTTCCTCTCTTGTACCCATACAGGTCAATGCCCATCAGAAGCAGGCCATTTGGAAGGTCATCGCCCGGAAGGTGTGGACCATGAGGTTCTATGGCTGGCGCCGCGACCATTGCAGAAAAAGGTGGGAGGACCTGAGGTGCTGACCAGGAAGATCGCAGAGGTCCAGCAGGGGAAGTACTCCCAACGTGGACGGGGTGCGCGCCGCACACTGACCCCCCCTTATGGCTTCCACACCGGCTGTGGCCTATCTGGAGCTTGTTGGTTAGTTCAGGGCCCAGCAGCAGTTACAAGGGGCTGAGTCCTGGCCAGAGTTGTACATGTGCAAAAACAACAGTTGATGGACAGAATGCAGAATAATGTCATACATTCACCCCAGTACAGAGATCTGGGCCTAAATCCATCGTTTTTTTGCTCACCATGCCATTCCAGCTTGAATCCAGCCATAGGCAAATCAGTCTTGACCCTGTGCCTCATGGGAACAGTCCAGCCCGAACTGCCAAGCCAGGTCCTCCCTGGACTGGAAACAAGCATCCTAGGACCGGTTTTGGGGTTTCACCCCTCTTCAGCCAGGATAGCTTGATTCCAGTGGCATGGAGAGCACGGGACCCACGTTTGGGCATACCCGTCCCACTCGGGGTGACAAATGCAAAAACAACAGTTGATGGACAGAATGCAGAATAATGTCATACATTCACCCCAGTACAGAGATCTGGGCCTAAATCCATCGTTTTTTGCTCACCATGCCATTCCAGCTTGAACCCAGCCATATGCAAATCAGTCTTGACCCTGTGCCTCATGGGAACAGTCCAGCCCGAACTGCCAAGCCAGGTCCTCCCTGGACTGGAAACAAGCATCCTAGGACCAGTTTCGGGATTTCACCCCTCTTCAGCCAGGATAGCTTGAGTCCAGTGGCATGGAGAGCACGGGACCCACGTCTGGGCATACCCGTCCCACTCGGGGTGACAAATGCAAAAACAACAGTTGATGGACAGAATGCAGAATAATGTCATACATTCACCCCAGTACAGAGATCTGGGCCTAAATCCATCGTTTTTTTGCTCACCATGCCATTCCAGCTTGAACCCAGCCATATGCAAATCAGTCTTGACCCGATGCCTCAAGGGAACAGTCCAGCCCGAACTGCCAAGCCAGGTCCTCCCTGGACTGGAAACAAGCATCCTAGGACCGGTTTCGGGGTTTCACCCCTCTTCAGCCAGGATAGCTTGATTCCAGTGGCATGGAGAGCACGGGACCCACGTCTGGGCATACCCGTCCCACTCGGGGTGACAAATGCAAAAACAACAGTTGATGGACAGAATGCAGAATAATGTCATACATTCACCCCAGTACAGAGATCTGGGCCTAAATCCATCGTTTTTTTGCTCACCATGCCATTCCAGCTTGAACCCAGCCAAATGCAAATCAGACTTGACCCTGTGCCTCATTGGAACAGTCCAGTCCAGAGTTGTACATGTTACAATGCCAACTTTTTTTGGCAGGCATTTCCCAATCAACATTGGGGGTGACCCATGTCCAACATACAAGAAGAGTTCTTTATTGTGTAGGTCTGGTAGTAGGTGCATGATGATATTCTTTGCCTATTGTCCTTATGACCAGGAACACAGCAGAGTACAGTCCACTACCAGTTTACTGTCTTGAGCAGGCACATGGCTGTGTAAAGTCATAAATCACCTCATGTTGTTTTTTTATGTTCTGGGTGGCAGTTGTACCAAACAGGCCACTTGTCTTCATCGTGCCAGGAGTAATGCTCCCTCTCTAATGTGTCTCGTGTGATGGTAGCCCTATTACATGTGACATAGCGTACACTGCACTTATGATGCAGTGACTGGACAACAATTCCCACTGGTAAGTTGGGATTCTACAGTACCATGAGTGTGCAAACATCACTGGTGTCCTCAACATTAGTGCCTACATGTTGCCCGGTGTACCTTTCCCTGTTGTTGTTTCATCTGCAATGCTGTTTCAAGATTCATTCACTGACTGGTGACATGCATCAGGGAGTGAAATGTAGAAATGTAGGTATCATATGTGAGTGTCCACGCTCAGTCTTAAAAAGACATTAATGTTTGTAATGCAAAATGGTGCTGTGATGTGCCATCCCATTAGGACTAAAGAAATTCCACCTCTTGTCATAGATATTTATTAACACACAACAATCTTCACAGGTGTATTGGCCTTTAGGAATGCCATCTAAGAATGGTGTTGTCACCAGTACAAAGCAGGATTGGGGATGTTCATAGGGCTATATGAACTCTTATGCTATGTGTTTTTGGCCCAGAATGTCTCCAGGCTACTTTTCTATGCAACATGTGATACATAGCAAAACTACTCCAGTACAGTTTTCATTTGACTTTTTGGACAGTGGACATGTGATGAAGTTTCAACGAAAAAGTGACATCAGTGTGAAATGAGCATTTGCATGTGACATGATTGCTGTTACAGCACATAGTGCTGCTACAATGCTGTATTACCTTACCTTCATTGCATCATGATGTTGTTTAAGGTAATGAACATTTGCTGAATTCAGGAGCTTGTGTGAACAGTATAGAAATGTTTTTTCTTGTAGCCATCCTATTAGGTGACATTAGTTCAGTATGGTATACTACAAGGGCCAAAGTATACAAGATGATCCACTATCCTAGTATAGATATAAGGATGGAGTATAGTCAAGTTCATTAATGGTATTGGAGCTGTCGGGGGTTATGACATCACTGTGATTAACTGTTTCCAGGTAATGCAGCATGCATGCATGCATGTGCCCATGCTAATGTTGAAGCTTATATAGTTAACCATGAAGCTGGAGTAATCTGTGCACTTTTGAAATGTTTTGTGTTTAAATTTGATGGTCAGGGGTGTTAAAGCAGTAGCAATAACCAATGTTATAGGTCATTTCAGATTCATCCCAAGCAAGCAACGGAGAAAGGTCTAACATCATTGGGGAATGAGCTGGCCACAGTGGTTGAGGTCCTGACAGTACGGACACAGAGGGCCCAGTGACCGAGAAAGTGTGGGGAGTGCCACAGAGGATGCAAGCTCTACTTCATTATCTTCAGAGACATCCTTCAGCGGACACTCCTGAGTTGTGGCAGGCCCCACAGGATCTGTTCCAACATCATCCTTGTCCGCCACCCCAAGTTCCATCTCCACCCTCCTTGTTGCTCCCCGTCCAGGTGCCCAAGTTAGCTCCCCTAAGAGGACAGCCGTCTTCTTCACTCCAGCCACCTCAGCCCCTGCACCTGTCCCCCCTACTGTGCAGAATGAGGAAGCTATTGACCTCCTGAGAAGCATCTCTGTGGGTCAGATTGCACTACTGAATGCCATCCAGGGGCAAGGCAGCCATCTATAGCAGATGGTGGCATACCTGGAAGACATTCACAGTGCAATGTCTAGCCTACAGAGATCTTTTCTGGCTCTGGCCTCCTTCCTCAATGCAGCCTCCTATCCTCCTACCTTGTGTCCCTCCCCCGCCCCTTACCCATACCAATACTCTATTCCCAAACCTACCCAAAGCATACACAAATATTTGCACACACCTACTCATACAGACCCAAGCAGCACATCCACACAGAAGCACTAACAACACATCAAAAGAGGCAGCCTTCCAAGCAGACACACACCATGCCCACCACCACACCCACAGGCACCCCCACCACTGTCACATCCACAACCACCACTAACAACACCACACCCACATACTCACACCACTCCCCATCACATCCCCACACAGCACAAATGACAGCACACATGTATGCACACACCACACCCCCACCACCACATCCATAGCCAGCACAGACACCACACCCACCCTCCCAACCACCATTACTTCCATACACACACCAAACACAACCACACCCACTGTCACCACCACATCAGCATCCACAATATCCACACCAAGCACTTCCACTGCCGCAACATCCACAGATCCACCAGTCACATTTTACACACTTAAGAAATGCATACGCACATAATCAAGCACCCATTAGACACCACAGAAACAAGACACACCCATACTTGCAGCACATACACCAGGCAGACATGCACCTGCACCTGCAACAGACCCAAGCACATCGCACACAGTCACGCCCTCAACTTCCAAGACCCCACTTCTGCTAATCCCACTAATAAGTGCCATACCAAAGATCCTTCATTTTCCCTTGCCCTCACCCCTCTCAAACATCCAAACACCACTTCCAGGAAGCTTACTACTCCCCTGCACCCAAGACCATCCTTCCCACATCCACAGCCATCCCTATTACTGACCCATAAAACCCTTCCACTTCCCAAGGCACCCCTGCCAAATGTTGTACCACCACTTAACATTCCCAAACACCCACCCTAAACGTACGTCCACCCTTTTCTCTTCCCAAACCACTACTACCCAACCCAAGGACAACCCTCCCAAAACCAAACATCCCCCTTCCAAATAACATCTTTGAGGTGCCTGCTCTGCCCTATGGATGCCCCTTCGTGAGGAGGTTACCCTGGCAGTGTCTTTTGGGCATGTTTTGTGGCACTGTAGTGTGCTAACTCACACAACTTCTGTATGGACTGGCCATTGGCCTTTTGTTGTGTTTTGTCTTTGTGTTTTATTCGGACAAATACATTCTGGTTTGTTTTTGAACCTGGCATTTCTTTTCCCTAGCTATTTTTGGGAACCTACCAATGTTGCAGAGATTTGATTGTGACGCAATGCTATTGTGTTTACACATTGTGGCAGGTTATACTACATATATTTTTATAGTGTACTTTGTTATACAAATGCACAATTTCGCCCGCCATCGTAATAGGCCCCTAAGTCCTTAAACATCACTCTCTCCTCCACAGGCAGCCAGTGCATATCCTTGAGATGGGACTAAATTGAAGTGTTTTTCGAGATATTAAGCAAAAGTCGGGCTGCAGCATTCTGTACCAACTGCGAATGTTTGAGTAGGTACAGGGGGAGACCCCAGTACAGGGCATTTGCGTAGTTCAGCCGAGATGTTATGAGGGGATGGACTACTGTCTTCTGACATGACAAAGGTAGCTGGAACAAAAATTTCCTCAGAAATCAGAGATGACTGAAACAGGACCCAACTACACTCTCCACCTGTGATGTAACAGACAAATTGTTGTCAAACTTCACCCCAAGATTATGAACCATTGTGGCAGGGATCGGAGAGGAAGGGGCTGAGCTGGGCAAAAATTTACAACCCAAGAAGGGGGAGGGGATTCAAAAACCAAGACATCTGTTTTACTGGTGTTGCATTGGAGATTACTTCAGTGCATCCAATGGACTGCTGACAGGCACACTTTAAATCTATTTTGGGCCATAGAGATGTTCCCTTCCTAGGTTAAGAGATCTGCGTGTTGTCAGTGTACGAAATGTTCTGCACTCCAAATGATTCCGCCAGGGCAGCCAAAGGAGCCATATAAACATTAAACAATGTAGGGCTCAAGGCAGATCCCTGTCAAATGCTGAACTTCAGAGGTTTGGAGTCAGAGGCGAATGGAGGCATTCAAACAGATTGATGTCTGTTCGAACGATAGGAACCCAGCCGAGTCAATGCAGTCCCCCGTATCCTGAAGTCCTCAAACATTGCAACAGTATAGGCTGGGATGGGAGAGCATATCAAATGCCGCAGAGAGATCCAAAAACAGTAGGGCAGCTTCTTTCCTCATGTCAACAGCCAATTTAATGGCATCTGAGACCTCAACCAGAGTGGACTCCATCCTGTATCCCGGGCAGAAGTTTTTATGGTTAGGCATTCAACATAATAATGACCACTTGCACCACCTAATTGATGTGATTTGATACATTGGGATGTGTGACTACAGGTGTGTTTGTTTCACCCTGGTTGCTGATCAATATGAAAAGGTTCGTATATTTAGACCTTGGAGTCAGTGCAGGAGTCACACAGAAAAAGGGGAAATGTTCCATGGATGGAAATGTGGGATGATTCCAAATTAGGCTCGAAATTGATTTTGGTGGTATTTCAAATGGTAAAGATTCCAGCTTGTCTTGAGCAATGTCTACATCATTTTGCTTGCGCTTCTCCCTATTATGTATGTTGGATGTGTGTTTAATGTATGCAGGTTATTTATTTGTTTATCCAAACCTGGAGGCTGGTTCATTGTCATACCATTTTGTCTTATTTTTTGGACATGTGTCCATTAATTTGTGTGTACCTTACACCTACTTTAGTTCTATGAGAAGAATGTTGTTACTTATGTGTTTGTTTTAATTGCTTGCACATACACATTACACACATATGCATGGCACTTGGTGATGCTATTGGTTGTCACTGATTTACTTATAGCCAGGGAACCTGCGCACAGAGACGTTTAGAGGCATGGCAAGGTGGCAAAGTGGGTTCTGGCCCAGGGACCCGGACTTTCAGGGTGCCCTCTGGTTGAGGCAACCCTGTTCTACAGAGAGTCTTTCCATAATGATCTTGTAATACTTCTTGAACAGATTGTTTCAAATACATTTTCCAAAAACTGCTTTTTAATGTGGGTGATGTGTGAGAGTCTATTGCAGACATTTTTGCAGAGAAGGTATGTTTCTGTTTCATGAAACATCCATACTTAAGTTTCTTTTATATCAAAACAGGACCTAGCATGTGAGAAATGGGAGGGTGTCACAGAGATTATTTGCTTTAATGTTAGCGAGGAGCTGCTGCAATATTGAAAACACACATCACTATCTATGAATATTAGATGTGAACTCATTTAGAATTTGTAAGAGTGTGCCAGTGCGGTATTAGTGACCTGGTCAAAGAGAGCATCAAAGAGTTGAATTTGGATCAGACATTCAAAGCTGTCCCTAACAGGGACCCAAGAAGTAGGTTGGGCCCAGGGCACCCAAACACCTTAAGTTGTCCCTGCCTGTGCATCTGTTAACTGAGAAGTCAATGGAAATGGGTTGGATTGTGGCTTATCATTGGTTGCGTCCATGACAGTGTGGGCTTTGGACATCATCAAGCAGTGGCAGGATGTGTACGATCGGCTCCATGGCGGCACAGGACGTGTGAAGCTGAGTACAGGTGAGTTTCTGCCTTATATCTGTCCCTTTCCGGCAACTCAGGTGTGGAGGTTTTACCACCACAGTCACGTTGGCGGGAAGAGACATCATGATTGGGTTAGAGGGGATACTGGCGGTCCCCCCTCTGACAGATGTATTGGCCTGTCCCATCACAGTCGCAGTCAGGATTTTCTGGTGGTGACGGTGAAACTGCAGCGATCTTTAGTCTATGCACCAGCTTCGTCGTAAATTGGGCGGGTGGACCCTCAAGTTCACGGGGGAATCTGACGCTGTTTCAACAGCGAGACCCTTTCTGCCAAACTCATAATCAGCCCCTTAGTTTGCAGTGGAGTGGGAATAGTAAATGTCACCCCTTTAGTGTCTGACAGCTTCCCTGAGTTTGTTTGTAGAGGAGTGGGAATAAAAAATGCCACCCCTTCATTGTCCAACACCTTCCCTTACTTAGGGCCTAGTTACAACTCTGGCAGTTGGACCCCCACACAACCATCAGCGATCTGTGCGGTATGGCGGCAGTGCCGAGACAGGCACCACAGTTGCGATTATAAGTTGCCTTTCTGACAACCTATTCATCCCAGGATGCCTGCCATGAAAAGGTTGCTGGAAACGGAAAGAAGTGGCCCGAAACAAGGGCACCGAGTGACTTCACCCAGGAGGGTATTGCATGAGGGCACATGGGTTGTACCTCCCTTTGCATGCACTGTTGTGGGTGCACTGTGTGCCATGCACAACATGGTGCATGGTAACACTGCACGCATGGCAGCATCGCCTTCAGGCTCACATAGTGAGTTTGAGCATGCCTCCACTGAAAGACCGCCACAGTCATGGCAGTCATTTCATAATATGGTGGTCAGGATGCCGCCTGTCTGACTGCCACATTCGTATGAGGCCCTTAATTTGTAGTGGAGTGGGGATAGTAAATATCACCTCTTTTGTGTCCTACACCTTCCATGAGTTTGTTTGTATTGGTATGGGAATATACGTTTCTATTTTTGTACTATTATTATTGATATTTTATTAAGTATAATAAAACAAAATCACATACATTTTGTTCATTTTATTTTTAAAGAAATAACATTTATTTCCATATTTTTTTAGTTGTTAAAGACATTTATTAAATAAAACAGTAGTTACGTTCTATGTAAATACATAACATAATTTGTTTCAGGTGTAAAACAAATGCAGAAAAACAGTACCTATTAGTTTTTGTATAATATACATTTTTATATTTTTAGAAATATTGTGAATATTTTTTGCACATTTTTAAAATAATTTTATATACTTTTTGTAAGTGCTGTTTAACAAATATTATTAGTATATAATAAATAAGTTTATATGTTATATTATTTAATATATACTTTGCAAATGTTCTGATTTTTTTATGACATTGTTTTACATAAATAATATTTTTTCGTTTTTTTACACATATAACATTGTTACTATTTTTCCTATTCATTCGTATGAGTCGATCGTCCTTTTTTAACTTTTATTAGGCAGTCATTTTTTACTATGCTATCTTTATTTTGTACTCTGTTGGTGTTATTTTGGGTTATATTTGGAAGGAAGAAGTCACGGTTGGGAGCTGCCGTTCATCGGAAAAGGTAAGTTAATTTTTAGTGTTTTTAAGGTGTTTCTAAGGTATGGGGGATGTATTTAGTTGTCTGAAAGGTGTGTGTGTTGTTATAAAGATTTTTTTTGTGTATTTTTAATACTATTTTGTATTGTGTTGTTTTATCATGATTTCTTCAATAGAAAGTTAATGAATGTTTAACCTATGTTTAAAATATGTGTTGCTAACTAAGGGGGTCATTATGATGGCGGGCGGATCGCCCCCGCCAGGCCGGGCGGTAGTCACCGCCTGCCCGGCGGGGGCGATCCGCCCGCCATCCACACTGCAAAGACCCCCCGCCATATTATGATGGCTGGGGGGTCCGCGGCGGACGGAAAAACTGTCCGCCGCTTTCCGCCAGTCGACTCGTCGACCGGCGGAAAACAAGGATAATATGGTGGCGGTGTCTCCAAGACACCGCCATCCATATTATGATGCCAGCGGAGATCAGCCTTTCCATGGCGGCGTTGCCGCCATGGAAAGGCATACGGTCTTTGCATTTGGGGGCCCGTTGATGGCCCCCAGGATGTTGGGGGGGTGAGGGGTGCACATGGGGGTACCTGTGGTACCCCCCTGCATTTGTATTTGGGAAAGTAGTGTGTTGTATGGGAGGGTCTTTTATTTATCTTTTACAGGTTTGTGTTTCTGAGCTGTTTCTATGGGAAACTGAACATTGAATTTTTTTTTTTAAGGAAATCATTTTTGCTTTATTATAAACCAATTTTTTAATAGAGATTTCCCTCTTTTTCACATTTCCTGGAGCGTTCTTTGTTTAAATATTTTCTCTGGATTTTTATGGAACCTACAGACTGTGGATTGCTTCGAGGGATTTCCTGTGTATTTTCTTTATTTTTGCATTTTCTTTGGGTATTTTGGACATCATTTAAAATATTTTTGGGTGGATTATCACTTTTTACTATGTGGATTTGGCCAGAGATCTGCAGTTACAAAATCGTAAGCTTTATTTATATTTTTACTATGGATGGGAAATGCAATATGCTTTTATCAATGTTATGTTGATGTATTTAATAAGTTGTTTTGTTCATAATATGTGTTATATTTAGTTAATGTAATGGATTTAGTTTCTTAGTGAGTTTGGTTGTGAAATACTTTTATATATTATTTTTTAAATGCTACTATTAATATTTTTATTATATTAGTGACTAATACATTTAGTTTTTTTATTATTTAGTCACTGATATAATAATATTATGATATTAGTATTTAACAAAATATGTAATTTTTGTGGTGTACTATATTGTTGTTTCTGAGGTCTATGGTAGATTTATATGGGTTTTACAGGAATGATTTGGCTATTATTTCTAAGTAGTCTAGTCCTTTGTTATTTATAAATATTTTTACTTTGCTTTGTAGCATTTCATACATTTTTTGTTTGTTTATTTAGTTTAGCGCTAATTTCGGTAAGCGATTGTTCTATTCTAAGTTCTTGTTAGCTTTGTTCTTTTTGTAAGGCTTCTAGCAATTTGTATAGTGTAGGTTGAGTTCTGCCTAGTGGCTGGAAGGCATTATGCCATCCTTCCACTGTATGGTGTGTTTTGGCTTCCTGTGCTTAGGTGCTATCACAGACATTTCACTATGGTGTCTAAAATTTAGGTTGGTGTCTGTGTCCTGACCAATGCAGTTTGCCAACCTATGTGTCCTCGAAGTAGTCCATTAGGGGAGTAAGTTTGTCTTACTTTTTTGGATAATAGGGGCTTTGTATTAGAATGTTGTAGTGGTTGGCTTATTCTGTGACAGGGACGTAGGCTAATGCAATCATTTTTTTAACCTCAAAATCAAAGGCAAATTGGCTGTTGGTGGCGTATTCCACACTTAGGAACTGATTACAAAGGCGGGCGAACTTACGTCTGCCCGCCACCGTATTGGAAACGGGACCGCCTGACAGTCTGTTAGCGGTCCCAACATAGGCATTACAATGCGACCACCACCACGGCGGTCGCAATGCCATGCAGGGCCTGCCACATGGTGCAGGGATATGTAGGGGGGCACCATAGGTGCCCCCCATGTCCCATGTCTGGGGTGCAGGGGGGAAGGGGGTATTCTACAGGCCCCCAAAGTCCCTTTCCGTCTGCCTTTTCATGGTGGGTTGCCCGCCATGAAAAGGAAGGTGAAAAGGGACATTGTAATCCCTACGGCGGTGCCTGGCAGGCACCGCGACCATTGTAGGGAATACAAATCCCTCCGACATACTGGTGGGCTCAAGGAGCCCGTTAGATGCTTGGAGGTTGGTCTTTCTGCCCGCCAACACACTGCCCGCCATCCTAATGTGGCAGGCGGGGATAATGCTTAGGATGGCGGTGAGACCGCCACCGACGGGCTGTCAGTGGTGGTCTCACCGCCATCCTAATCAAGCCCTTAGTGCCTGATTATGACTTTGGTGGTGTGGTACGGCCTGCCTGGCCGCTGCACTGCCAAAGCCGTGGTCAGGCAGCTCACCAGATTATGAGTTTCCTCCTGTCTGGCGAGCTTTGTTTTTAACGTTCCCATGGTAGTTCCCTGAACAGGGGCACCGCAATGGGAATGCAAAAACAGTTCATGCATGGCATGGACTGTTAAATCCATTCCATGCAGAAACTGGTGTGCATGCACACAAGGGGGCACATGTTATGCCCCCCTGTGTCCATCCGCAGGGTGTGAGGCACCCGAGGGCCCTGTAGGGCCCCCTTTGTTTCCTCTCTGCCACAGTTTTCATAGTGGTGAAACCGCCATGAAAACCATTTCACAGAGGAAGCTTGTAATATGCTTGGCGGAACTGTTACGGTCCCGCCAAACATGTTACTGCCTCTATACCACCGTGAATCCACCAGGGACACCAGGGAACAGCCGTTCCCTGGCAGCTGCGGTGGGGCTGTGGCAGTCCGACTGCCCTAATCATAATAGGGCAGTCGTGAGACTGCCACCGGCGTGCCCCAACGAATCTGGTGGTCCGTGGACTGTCATAGACCCCTTAGTGCATATTTTTGTAGGTGATGCCACATACTTTGGTTAAAATGATAATAAAAGCCTTGTATGGGTGTATGGGTATATAGATTTAGGATGCTATGAATCATAACTTGTTCAAAGTCTATGATTATGTTTTTGGGGCAATAGTTTTTTGTTTGTTGTTTTACATGGGTTAGTAGCTCCATGTAGGTACAGCCTTGTTTATTAGGAAGCAAAGCGTAGATAAAAGGTATATTGGTGTTCTGAAATTCACCATGGATGGTGTATAATTGATGGAATGGTTTGGGACATATTTTAAATGCCCTGTCCGTCATCCAGGCTTGGCATAGTTTGAGTAAGTTATTTGCAGTGAAGAATATTAGTATTCTTTACTCATTGTTATTTCTGTCATATAGGAGGAAGTGTTCCTCTCTATGTGTTATTGTTAGATGGGCTGGTATGTCTATATCCCTGTATGTCCTTGGAGCAGGTGGGGTGTTGCTGGTGGCCTTTTTAATGCGTGTTATGAGGCGTTTTAAGGTGGGTATTGATGGTAATTGGCCTATTATATGTTCAGGGACTTTGGGTAGTATATACTTCAGTATTTGGGTAGTGGGTTGTTGAGATCTAGTGCTTGCTTTTCTTATGTCTTGGAAAACTTCTCTAACTTTTATCTCTGTGACATTTGGGGGGTGGTTATGCTCCCTTATATTAATTACATTTTCTTTAGTAGTTGCCCTCCCAAAACATGCATTGGAATAATATTTTGGACATTTCCAGTTAACATTTTCAGTAGAAACATTTTCTATGCTATAGGTGTACCCCATGTAATTTGATAACTGTTTTCCTTTTTGTGAAGTGATGAATTTGGTGTCTTCTGTCATTATATCTGTAATTTCTGTAATAATATGAATATGATATACAGTTATATTCTGCCTATTATTTATTTATTTATTTATTAAATGAAATGAAATTGCAATTTGTAAAATGCTCTACTACTCGGAGGTGTCTAGGCGCTGAAGATTTCTGGCAGAATAAACAAAAAAGTCTAACCAAAAAAGGATAGAAAACAGAGGAAGCAATATCAGTATGTTTAAAACAAACACACACCACAACTTTTTAGATAAGCATGTATATTTTTCTTTTGTATATTTCTTTTTGTTGAAAACTGGCTGTCATACAATAGAAGAATGAGTGATTAATTAGTGACTAATGTGACATGGGGTGATAGAAGTGAAAAGACTGTCAACAAAAAGCACAGATACATGAATAACACAAAATGGTGAACAATATATTTAAATCTCTGTCCAGGCATCCTTTCCATTTTTCAACTCCTTTTGCTTTAAAACTTTTCTTATGGCAGTATGGACCTCCCCTTTAGCGGTGACTTGATCGGATGTAACCTGACGCGATGCTTTCAATACATCATTTTTGACGTACGTGTGGAGGTACGTGTCCCTGGAGTTCCCTTATACTGGTGCATTCCGTTCGAGCCATCACTTGCTGATGGTTCGTTTTGCATTAAGTGCAAAACCGATACTCAGGTGAGTCTACTTTCCCGCCTGGCGCTCCTATGTACTATGTGTGCCCTATTTAATTTCACTCATGATTCAAGTCTCTTCTTACGCGCTTTGTCCTTCTTTCACCAGTTACATTACTTGTAATCGTGGGGACGTCAGCTCCCTTCGCCAGTCAAGTAATGGCCCTGAATATGGAACCGCTTCGATCGGTTCGACCTTAAAGTTTTTTTCAATTCCCCTTGCATTTTTGGATGGCAAGTGCATCCTCCGTTTGCAATTCCATTAGAATCCTATAACAGAGACAGTTTTTGATTGTACAATTGCTTGAGTTGAATGTCGTCTTTGATGTTCTTTACCCAGCAGCTTATCCATTGAGTACCCACTGTGCGCTTTGATTGATTATCCATTTGGGAAAGGATCAGCGTCAGCTCCCTTCATGATACGAAGATATTCCAGTGACTTTTTAAATAATTGATGGTGAGTGTACCACTCCCAAGTTCTTCTTTACTTTTTCTAGAACATCCCTAATTGTTTCTGCAATTTACTGAGTTACACCCCTCATTTATAGATGCCTTGACAAGACTACTACTTTGCACTCCATCCAGTATTGGAGGAGGTCATTTTACCACCACTCGGTGAGTCTACGCATGACCCCGCTGGCTTTTTATTATTGTTTTCCAAACACACACATCTAAACAAACAGTCCCCCTTTTTCTTTTCTTTTATTCAAACTGTCACACTATATTTCGTTTTGTCCTGAAGAAGACCCTACCTGATGTCCCTATAATACAGACACTTAGGTCGAAACACCGAGGTATTGCTCTCTCATGTCCTTAGACATTGTAACCTTAAAAAGTTGAAGTTTCAGGTTACTACTGGAATTATACACCTGGACAGAGATTTAAATATACTGTTCACCATTTTGTGTTATTTATGTATCTGTGCTTTTTGTTGACAGTATTTTCACTTCTATCACCCCATGTCACATCAGTCACTAATTAATCACTCATTCTTCTATTGTATGACATTCTGTTTTCAACAAAAAGAAATATACAAAAGAAAAATGTACATGCTTATCTAAAAAGCTGTTGTGTGTGTTTGTTTTAAAGAATTGATTTCTATTGTTAAATCACTTTATAACTATTGTATGTCTAAAGGAATTAGTTGCTACCCAACGGAACTACTTTGTAGACTATAACGTCAATACCCAGGTTCCGAGGGACACTGGGTTACCCCGTTGACTTTAATTGCAATATCAGTATGGCCATGCCTATTTATTAAACATCCATGTCTTTAGGGCCTTTTGGAAAGTCAGCAAAATAGTTATTTTTTTCAAATTCAAGGGCATAGAATTCCAAAGTTTGGCAGTTGCCACGACAAAGCTTCTACCACCCCAAGGGGCTTTCTTGACTTTAGGAACAACCAAATAGGCCAAGAATGAGGATCTCAGTGATCTTGAAGGCATATACCACTGAAAATACTGCCTTATGGACTCCTGGCTCTCAAGGTGCAGGGCCATAAAAGCTATACAGAGAGATTTGAACTGGACCCACTTTTCCACCGAAAGCCAGTGGAGTAAAGGGAGATTCTGGGAGATTGATTGATACTTAGGTATCCCGAGAAGCAATCTGGCTGCCGCATTTTGAATCATCTGTAGCTTGTGTAAAGATTTTTTATGCACACTAAGGAATAGTCCACTGCAATAATCAATTTTAGAGAAGACAAGTGTAGAAATCACTGCCTTGCTCAAATCCATTGGAATAAATGGAAAGATTCTCCTGAGTGTTGTCAACATTAAGAAACAAGATGATAGCATTGGCATGTCCTTCAAAAGTACGTTTATTATCAAAGTGAACTCCCAAATATTTCACTTTAGCGACAGGAGGCGGAAAGTTTAGGATTCAGGAATCGGAATGGAACTGTGGAATAATAAAGATAGGACGCAATACTAGTCTACTACAAGTCGATCTGATTTAGGACAGGTCAATGTTATTGCAATTGCCGTTTCCTGCCTATAAACCATTTTGGAGCGATTATTTAATATTTATTTATTTAACACCAATCATTTTTTGTCTCTTTAATTATGTCTTACATGATCAGCATCCAGGGGCAAGAACAAGAAGAAGACTGGGTCTGCTGAGGAGGGTGCGGGAGCTGGAGGGGCCTCCCAGGGGCAGGAAGCGGCCTCAGACGCAGATGGCTCTGCTGGCCCCAGTAAGTCCTCCTGGTGTTATATTAATATATATTTCCCTAACTTTTTCCGCTCTATTATTTCCGTTTCCTAATTTTAATTCTTCCCAAATCCTCTTCGATCTATCTGTATCTAAATTCTTGTTATTGCTCCATTACCTACTAACATTGTTATTTATATTTCTACTGTCTGTTTTTTTTTTTTTACATCAAATCAAACTGCATCTGACTCTGTATTAGTCTGTCTGTAGCTTGCTTTCTTTTGGTTTTCCACTCAGCTTTCCCTCTTCCTTTATATATTTTGGGGATTGCCTAGTGGTGGTACTGTAAGACTTAGAGAACCCATTGGTCCTACTACTAGTACTAGTATTAGTAAGGACTCCTTACAACTACTAGTACTAATCTGCTGTGCAGATTGCAAGCCCAAGTAAGGTATTCTACGCATGTTTGTTGAGATGAGAAGGCTTTCTTTTACTGTCTCATGCTCAATCAGTAAATGATGGTCACTCAAGTAGGACACCCCAAAGTGGTGTATTTTACTTTTTCTCGTCTAGGCCTAGTACTTTTTGTTATTAGCAGCAGTTGATGGTGAACACTGAACAACTGATTACCGCGCACCATGGCTGGAAGAAAGCATGAGGAGGACAGCATCATTATTTTCCAACCAAGAGAAACCTCATGTCCGATTGTCCACCCAGTTGGCTACTCTTTTTCTTCTTTTAAAAAAATCAGATGCACCAATAGCTCTAGCCACTGAGTCCAGTCCTTTGGGTTGTCCTCTTCTTGATAGGCTTTTCAAAAATTGCCACCAACAAAATGCCCAACCGGATATTTTGTTATTTTTGATTGGACATACTGTCTACTCTACTCTAGTAAACGAATTGTAGATAGTGATGTGTGGTGTATGTATTATTATTATGTATTTTCAATCTTGCTAATGGAAAAAATAAATAGGGGAGGCATATATGGCATCTAAAAAATGTGAAATGTTTTTCCCAGGTGTACCTACCACCAGTGCCGGGGCCAGCAGCGAGGGCCACGCCACTTCAGAGGGAGCGGATGCCGCAGCTGCAGGGGGTGAGCCAGCAGCAATGGCGGGCGGTGGTAAGTCATATTCCTTACTTATTGAGAACGATGAATACACTCGCTGCAAGGGTGTACACTCAGTACACTGTACTGCTGCTGAGACTAAGTTTTTGTAAACAGTTGAAGAAGACACCCATTATTTAACATTAGCATTAGCGGGAGTTGAGTAACTAATGGCCTATTCTATCTTCAACTCAGCAGAGACAGTTTTATGATGAAGACAAAGAGTCAGACGACATGTAATATATGACTGAAAGAGAAGGATGCGTGGGTGAAGGAAGGGGCCCCGGGATGCATATAGGTGGCTGAAAGGATGCATGGTTGGTTGAAGGAAGGGTGAAATGTGACAGAAAGGATGCCTGCCTGGGTGGGTGAAAGGAATCCTCTGGGGGGTTTAATGGGTCAAACTCAAAGGCAAGCAAGGACGCATGGCTGGTGGTTAAATGACAAATGTATGTTGTTGGTGAAAGGTTTGTTAAGATTGAGAATGATAGCCATGTTTTGATGGATGGATGCCTGGATGGTATCATAGTAGGTGAAGAGTCAGACTGGATAAAGAGAATGTAAAAGAAAATTAAACCGTGCCAGAGTAGCAAAGCCAAGGGTGAAGAATAAAATAATGCTAGAATAGCAATGCAATGATAAATGAAAAAACCCTGGGAAGAATAAACAAGGACTGGTTTTTTTCAAAGTTTTTGATTCAAAGGTTTGAGGTTGTATTTCAGAATGGAATACTCCCTTGACTCACAGTTGTTTGCAAGCACAACATATATATTGTGTATGACTATGACCCACCCATCATCAATCGCCTCCCTCCGAGGCCCACTCCCGCTCCCTAACCATGTCATTTCGACTGTGTCAGTCATGGGTGGCCTATCGGCTGAATGGTTAACTTACAATCAAACAATAGTAATATGTCATGTCAGCATCACGTGACGTGACATCCTGCCGTATATCATCATCATTCATATTAAGCATATCATGTGCCTTGTTGTTATAGTCAGGGTGAAAGTGAAATTGAGCATTTGCCATTGATTTAACAGATTATGGATCGTAATGGAAAAATAGATAATTGTGTAGTACAGCTGCCCCACCTGCAGACAGTAGTAAAGTAATGTGAGTCTGCAACATACGTATGTCTGTCTAGGGCGCAAGCTGACTGAGCTGGCATGCCTACAAGATTAATTGAGCTAAACAAGAGAGAGAGAGAAGAAGAATACTTGTCTACTCCATAGTGCCTAATGCCTGAAGTCTAATCATCATCACATCCAAATCTTAGGGGCCAAGGAAGTGAGGATACCACAAATTTTATGTACTGCTAGTTCTACTGTGCCACTATAATTTTATGTGTATAATTTTGTGTTACTGTTTTGCTAAGAGGTTTGGCTACAATTGTCTTTTTTCTTTCTTGATATAGCTACTCCTTCCCAACCCAACAGGCAGGAGTTAGCAGCCAGGACACGGCAACGGAAGCTGAAGGCCATCCAGGCTGAATATTGCCGGCTGGTTGTCCTGGCGGAGGAGGAGGAGGCAGCAGCTTCCTCCAATGCCCTGGGCCCCAACCAGGCCCCCGTGCCTCCGGTGGTACAGTGCTGTGTTCTGGCAGCCGCCCGCCGCAACTCATCCTCAACCACTGCTGCCCAGCCCTGCTGTTCCTGCAGGAACTTTCGGCGCCGCATGCTCCTCCGGATGGTGCGCCTAGAGGCCAGACTGGAGGAGGTCCTGTAGAACACTAGCCGGCACGCCCGCCGCTAGACCTCAGTCTTCTTGCCCCTTTTTTAATCTTTTTTTTGGTGGGAGGGATGTTGGGAGTTGGAGAAAATTTGGGTGTTCTTTTTTTATGAACATTTGGAGTGGACATGGACATTTACTGGACATTGGTTGGGGTTAGGGAGAGGGGTGGGTCAGATGCTGTGGATTTCTTCTAGTTTATTTGTTAGGGTAATACATTATTTATAAGTTTACAATACATATTATGTAAATCTTTTCTGGAGGGTTACTCTTTTACTTTGCCTTGTTTCCTCCTTTGCTGCAGGGCCGCAGCCAGATTTTGAAATCTGCCGATAGTGTAACACACCAACAGATAGATGCGGTACCCTCAATTGTCCTACTACTGTCAGTCTTTCCTCCTAGTCTATGAGGTCTGCAACTAAAACCCCTATCTACTCGGAAGGATGTGGATGTGTGAATTACTTAATTTCCATAGTAAATACATTATTGCCTCCCCCACACTTCTTCTGTTACCTGTGATTGATGTTTAGGCAAAGCGATGGCTGCATGGTGATGGTTTGGTTTCCCAAGGTGCCATGGTGGGTGGTGGTAGCAGTAGTAGACAGTAGCATTTGCAAAACAAAAAAGTGAGCCAGTCAGTCACCTGATGGAGACTAGGGAACGAGTAGTAGAAGTACAGTACACAAGAAGAAGACTGCCAAACAAGAAACCATGCTGATGATAAGCAATGCTAAAGTAAAATAAAATATAATGGTAGCAGGGATAGCCTAGTACAAGTTACAAACTGATGTTAACTCGACCTATGAAGTGGACAAGCGTAACCTTTAGTACTGGAAGGATGATGAATCGATGCCGTCGATGAATTATGATGGATTATGTTCCTCTGGAACAGAAATTGAATAGTGAATACTGAGCATGGGTGGGAAATCATATCTATATGTTGCCAGTGTGGGATATATATATATATATATAAACACTTAGAGCAAAAGAAGAACCTCGCCCTGCCTTGAGTTAGTGTTGCTTCGACCACATCCGCCCAGCAAGTGTGTGATCAATTGTCGGTGTAAATTTAATTTAGTCACACCGCAATATAAATCACACAGCCCGGGGGAAGAGGGTTAGGGTTTGATGAATGGTTGGGAAGGACGATTTGACGGAAAGGTTTGACAAATACAAACACTACACATGGACAACACATTCATCTTGGCAGCTGACCATCATAAATCTGTTGAGGGAGAGAAAGGAAATGCATGCATGATGAGGAGTAGTACTAGACTAGTACAGGGCAGTATGTTAATTATGCAATTGCCTGTCTGCCCCCGGAGACACCCAAGTTACATACATACATTATGTTCTGTTGTACCGGGCTTCCTTTGAAAGATAGCAAATAAAGGCAAAATATCTGTAGGAGTAAAATATAAGCTCACAAACAACACACACAGTCGTAATGATTATTACTGTATTATATTTTTGCCAAATTTGGAGTTGCATCTCCACATTCTTCTTGGTCCTTCCTTGGACTGTCCGTCCGTCAATTTTGGGTGCCTGGCAGATGTGGTTTGGTAAGGTAAGTGTGAATTGTTTTTCCCAGTATGGCGCAGGGTAAAGGGCCTGTAGATGAAAAAACAAAAAGGATATTGAAAAATCAAGGAGAAAAGTTAAACTGCATAATTAAGGAGGAGTGCAACAAGAAGACTTTCAGAGGAGGCATGGCTAAATCATGTCTGTTTCTGACAGTTAGTTACCTCCAACAACAGGAAGAGGCCCCCCCCACCCAACCTCCACTTAGTTTCGAATTTGAGCTAGACAGCAGTAGCACTGAGCACACACACACAGCAACATAGCATTTTCCAAATTAAGTAAAATAATCAATGCACCACTGTCATTCATACCACCACCACTACACAGACATGTAAGTCTGGTCTGGTGTTGTAGTGTAGCTCCTATTTCCCTAATAGGCTCTGCGCATTGGAATAATATACCCTATAGGCTTGACATAGGACTGAGGTCGGTATGTCCCTATCGAGTATATTAAACTTAATTACTTGTGCCAGCTGTCTCAGAGGCCACTAGAAACTCCTTGACGACAAGAAGGGAGTAGTTTCTGGCAGCCGCAAAACATGACAACTTTGTTTCCCTTTAGAATCAGAACGAGTCCCAGAGTCGTGGAAACAATAGATAACTATTTCACTCAGCTCAATCGTGCATGCTTAGTTTTCCTCAAAGTTACAGAGAAAGAAATAGACGGGCGTTTCAATAAAAGATTTATTGAACAGTCTTGTTTCTCGTGTAAGTTAAATGTGCTGTTACGATCACAAGACAGTATGCGAGATAAATAATGTACAGCGTAAGCAGTAGAAATAAATAATACTGCGCTAGCATGATCTTTAGCAGATATTCATTTACATAAATAACACAGACTAAAAATGCGAGTACTCATACGATGCGTTTCTAAGCTAGTTCTACCCCAATGTGCCTAACCTAACCTAGGTGTAGGGAGAGGTATGAAGTAGGTGAAGTATTCCTTACTATGGTATACTAAGAGTATGTTAAGTCTAGTATGCCGAGTATGCCAAGAGTCCCTCTAGGTTCTAGTCAGCTCCATACCTTAAGAATGAGAGAGGTAGGAATCTCTTTCCAGATTCGAACTCCAACACCCCGCAAGGGAAGTTAGATCACTGGAAGCTGGACTCTCTGCGTGCAGGGATGACAGCGTCTTCTCAGTGCGTCAGGCCGGGAAACGGGCTCCTGTGAAGTCGAGGTCTCCTCTAGTTTACAAGGGCTAGGGAAGGTATATTTATACCTGAGAGGTACCTCACAATGTTAGCATTGACGTGAATCGGTCAGCGGAAGACGTCATGAATGAACCCCTAAGGTATAATGGTTCATGCATAATAGATGAGTCCTTGAAGAAATCAATAGTCCTGTGCTAGGGAAACTCCCGAAGCCTAAGGGTCTGTTCTTCAAGAACTCGTTGTGACGTTAGGGTGCACGGATGTCGGAGACCATGCCTGTATTTGGAGTGCACGGTTTAATGCCTAAATAAGGACTGGGATTTTATGCCTATATAAGGGCAGGGCGAATTGTGCCTATATAAGGACATGATACAGGAAAGCCCGTGTATGGACACCCTAAGAGGAATACAACACCCACTCCACTTTCGTGTGTACGATAATACTAAAATGCTAAACATTTAAAATGCTAAACATTAAATGGAGTACCGCATATTTCTAAAATATTTCTTAAAACCGTTTAAAAAGGCATTTAAAAACCCATTAGAATGCAAAAGGTACTGTACATTTGAAGCATTGCTTTTCATTTCAGGCATATATTTAAAATAAAATGCAATTTGAATGAAATATGCAAAAATATTTACATGTGACAAAAATGATCGATAAGTTTTTTCAAAATCAAAAGTCATTTCATGTCATGGAAATTAATGAACTTTTTTAGACTAACACGATGAAAAAAGTGTCTGAGGAAGTACCGCGAAGTCTGAACTATAAGGCTAGTGCTACTTGAAGCAGATTGAAGTGCCATTTTAGTTCGAAAAATGGGAAAAAGTTCAATTTTTGGAAGAGTTCCAAGTTTTTGAAGTATGAAGGCCAAATTGTTACTGCATCTCTGGAACACTGTGGGCTGAATCAGAGTCAGTTACGGGTCTGGTGTAAACATGAGATCATCTATTTCTGTAGACAAAACATCGTCCACTGAAGTTGGTGTCAGTTGGAACACCTCGTGTAGTAGATTAATTGCACAGAGATGTGAAGCATCGCTTTCAGCATAGGTTGCCGCAGCAATGTTCGCGTCCGTTGTTACCTGTGTGCCTGTAGATCTTTCTCGTACCTCAGCAGCAGCCGGAAGCGTCTGTGAGATCTCAATGAATGCTGACATCAGGATAGGCAGCCTCTGGGGACAACACAGAGCATGGGCCGTTATCGGGACCAGCAGAGTATCGACATCCGTTGGCGTAGCTGATGGAAATGTTAGACAGGTGTCCAGCACGCATTCTTCACCGCATAGCAGGCATCGTAGAACAGGTAAGATGCAATCTTGCCAGATTGGTCTGAATGACAGGAACCACATGGTATTAAGTTCCCATAGACGAGTCATGCCCAAAAGCTGTACTATTCGCTCACGGCACTTTCGTTCAAGGAGAGCTTTCTCCATTTCGGTTGGAGTGATGTCTGCGAATAGGCTGGCCATAGCGTAATAGCAGGAAGAGAAATAGAATTCCGGCAACAAGTGCTAGAATTAATGGTATGCCACCAAACACCGAATGTGCAAAGTTCGGGATGATTCCGAGTATTGCCTGGAAAGGTGCTAACAGACCGGTACAGATTCTCTTAAATACATGTACAATTCCACTTGTATCAGACATGTTGAAGATACGTGTTATCATTTCTACGAAATGTATAGGGCAATTTGTACGTATTAAAGTCTGTATCTCAGCCGAAGTACTTGCTATTTGTAGATCATAGGTTTCTTTGGCCGAGGTCAAAGGCACTGTTTGCTGTAAAAGCATGGCTTTCATTCTGCTTAAAGTATCAAATCTTATAAAAGAGACGTTCAGCGAAGGCCATAGAGGCGACTCCCTGACTGTGTCTATTGGGGGAAACAATACTTGCATACAGCAAGTGACCCTGGAGTTGACCGTTACTAGATATGGGATGCCTGGCAACATGCCGCAGCAACTCTGATCATTCAACATGAGGTAACTCCCATTAGAAAGTTGTCCAAACGTTGGATTAATCACAGCAGCTGGTGTACCCTGCTGATGGCAAGACAAATTTGCCACAGAACCATTACAAGCCCCGTGTAAAGAAATGTCCTGACATATAAGTGAACCGCTCAGTGCACCTTTACAGTGTGTACCGCTCAAAAACACTTCACGATCCCCACTCCAACATCTATATGTATACAGTAAATCCCAAGATGTCTTAATGTATTCCTTATCCAACCTTTCATATTTGCCTGCTTGCATTTGTGTGAGGCAATACTGAAACTGAAAAGTAGTCACAGGTAATGTGATTTTGCCATGAATGAGCCATTCTGTAGCTGGTTTTTCTGCCACTGTGAATGGTAACTTTTCCAGTTTTTCAATGCTCAGCACTGTATACTTTGCTCCTCTTTGTGCCAGTTCGATCTGTTTATGAGTTAGATTGTATTCTGCAAACAGAGCCGATGTGTCGATGAAACGCCAAGGCACATAGCCCGCTCGCAAAGATTGCAGCGTCCAGCTTAATAACACAATAGAACGCAATTGAGTTTGGCCTTGCTGTAACATCGCCAAATCTTGTTCTAGTATGTCGATAGCAGAGGATACAATGCCATCCAATGAATATATTCTGGAGGACAAAGTTGTTAACCCATTGTCGACCACAGAGAGGGTTTTCTCTAAATTAATACGATCAAGTTCACGTATTCGTTCTGCAGCCTCCATCTGTGATACTTTCCATGCTTCATTATAGGCAGCATAAATGCCGGCATATATGAAACGTTTTTGACGCGGTTTTCTTGGTCCAAGCAAGAATTCCCTAAGGTCTGCATCCTCTTTAAGTAAGGATAAGTGTAATTTCACATCCTGTAGTGTAGATTTCTGCAGCCAATCAAGGCATAATTTACCTACACTGTATGTTGTTACTACCCCCGGATGTTGTCTTTGGACGTATCTTGGGTCTGGCCTATGAATAATAAAGCCCTGAGTTTTATTCAGAAATCTTTCCTGACAGTTGTTCGTGTCTGTGGGCCAGATCAACCATTTTTTCCAATTAGGATTAGATCTGTTGAGTTGTAGTATATTGTCAACTGTCACCACTGCCTGTGTATTATTATCAGTGGCAGGTGTTGGTACAGAAGGTGTGTTCATCTCTTTGATCTTGGCTAGTCCAAGACAAGATGTTTGTTGGACAGTTTCATTCAAAAACATTATTTGTTCAGGGATGATGCAGGCTCTAAATAAAGCTTCTATCCCTTGCACTTGCCAATCTTTAGTACCCCAGACAGTTTTTGTGTCTATTGTGTCTTTCCAAAAGTCGAAACCCTGTCTAGACAGTTGGGCATTAAATAATGCAGAATAAATCTGTTTTGTATTTGTTAACATAATTTTCAGTCCTGTCTTGTTTACATTTTTATAGTAAAACATTTCTGGATTAGATGTATTGTATCCTGAAAAATATGGAAACTTGTTAGCAAATGTTTTTGAACTACCGGGTGGTGGTGTAGGACAATGCTCCCATTGGTTAAACATAAACACATTTCTAGGATATGCAGATTTATGCAAATAATGATGACCATAATGGTTATAGAAATACAGCTCTTCATAGTCTGTTGAACCCTCTAAATATTCATTTTTAGAAAATGCAGCAGATTTTTCTAAGTCAAACATTATGTCATTAACAGTCTCAAAGTCCCAATCATCAGAATAGGTACTGGACGAAATTAGATCACTTAGTGAAATTTTAAACAAATGTGGAATGTTCAATTGTTCTGTCCGGCCGAAGACATCAAAATCTGTTTTGTCCCACACTATACCATCCTGTATAGGAACAGCTGTGATGTTCACTGATGACAAGTCTCTTGCTTCACGATGGGAAGATTTATGAGGTCTCAAAAGTACTTTCACATCTTTTCCTTCAGTGTTCACATGGATGTATCTGCCACTTATAAGCACGCTCACAGTTGTAACCAAAGCTAGCCAGAGCAGGAAAACAAAAAGTCCAGATGTAATCCAGAGTTCAATCCATGGAGAAACCAAATAAGTCTTTTTCAGAAAGTGAAGAAAGTCTTGTACTTGCTGCTTGAATTTCAATGATGCTGGCATCGTTTCAGGTTCACTCGGATCTTCTGAGAACGTATCAAAGTTAATGAAATAGCCAGAAGCAGTTCTGTCAATTGTTGAAATTGCATCAGGATTTGTAGAAATCGCTGGAACAAGTTGATCACTTGCTACATTGGTGTAGACAGGTGTATTTGGACGAACTGTTACTTGATTTTCAAGAGGGATGAGTTCCATAGCGTTGTTGCTTAGTCCTCCATCTGTTACAGCTGAATTCTCGATTGTTATCAGTCTTTCAGTCTGAACCTCTTGGATAGTAGCGAGAGGAGTGTGTCTGCTACTAGGTCGGAGTCCACAAGGCCTACTATTTAGTATTGGCCACATACTGTGGTTTGATGAGGTCGATGGACACAAATCTTTTCTCCTTTCTTCCAGCAAGGGGCGGCAGAAGTACTGTTCTTGTTCCTTGAACTGCTAGGACAGGTACTGGTTGTCTGTAAGAAGGTCCAAATTCCTTCTTGTCCGCAATTTTTTCTCTGACTAGATCCCCAACTTTTGGAATCCAGACAGGCCTTGCTGGGACCGCCGGTTTTTCCCCAGTGGTGGTTGGCTGTAGGGATACGTTGCTTTGTTTCGTTCTTAACTCATTCAGTTCCTGTAAAACAGCCAAACGATCTTTGATATCAAACGTTTTATTTTCCACCACTGTGCCTACGTCATCAAGATCTGGTACCCACATTCTTGTCCCAAATAGGACCTCATATGGAGTGACCCCCCCTAGAGAACTTCTTGGCAGATTATTCAATGAGCGTTGGACCCCATTAAGATGTTTGACCCACCCATCACCCGAACCTAATACCCTAGCTGTTATAGACTGCTTTATGTCCCGGTTTTTCCTTTCCACAACCGAATTTCCCTCAGGATGGAATGGAGAGGAGTACCACAATGCAACGCCCAGACTGGCCATGGCTTCTTTGTAAGCCCGAGAGCTAAACGCAGGGCCCTGATCAGAATGTAGCGTGCCTATTGCGTATGTGCCGATAAAGACTCGCAAATCTTTTATAACAGTTCGAGGGTCAGCCGAGCGCTGAGGCCATATCCATAGGAACCTAGAGCATGAATCCACTGCAACCATGATATATTTATAGTTACCGTCCCTTTGCAAGGCACCGCAGTGGTCCAGGTAAACACAAGCTAATGGTTTGTCTGAAATTAACAGCGGTGTCTGCGCAGGGCGTTTCACTGTGGAGACTTTCATCTGTTGGCATATATCACATTCTAAAACATAGTTCTTTGTTTGTTTTCTAATGCCAGGCCACCAATATCTTTGCTTGAGTAAAGATACCGTTGCAGAAAAACCTGCATGAGCAGAAGCTATCCCTTCGTGTGCTGGTAGGATTAGCCTAATCTACGTTCCTTGTTTGGGATTACCCTATCCCCCACTCCAGGGATTCGAGCAAAAGGAACGTTGTTCGCATCAATTAAATAAGAATACTTGAGTGGAAACTTTTTTGGTAACGCTGCACTGCTGCCTTTGCTTGAAGCATTGACAGCCAACATTATCTCACCGTCTATTTTTGTTTTTGAACGAGTGATCGCAGCTACGGAAGCCGTCTGAACAGCCCCCTTTGCGGCTTCGTCAGCCAATGAATTCCCTGCAACGTGAACGCCATCACGTTGATGACTCAGTGTGTGGATCACGTGAGCCTTTGGTAGTTCGTTTTTCAACTGAACTACTTGTTCCCAAAGCATTTGGTGCTTTATTGTGCCACCTTACGCATCTTTGAAACCATTTTCAAGCCAGTTTTGTATATATTCATTATACGACTGAACACAGTAAAAGGAATCGCACACTATCAGTGTGGGGAATTCTCGATCTGTACTTTCAAGTGCCAGTTTGAATGCTTGTAGTTCAGCTCGCTGAGCTGTACAATCCCCTAGAGATTGAGTTTTTGTGACCATAGGTCTGAAGATGCCATCTCGCATGCGACCTTTAACGATTGCACACGCTGCACTGTAAGCTTGCTTACTCCCTGTTGCGGGTTGTGCGGATCCGTCAGTGTAAATTATGAATTCGTACTGATCTAGAGGCAGAATTTTAGTAGGCAGCGGACATTCTTGTTCATATTGCAGGAATGCTTGTGTTTTTAAATCAGGATCAAAAACATATTCAACATCTGTTGCAGCAAGAGAATTAACCCATTGTATCCATCTTGGATGTAATGCTTTAGCATTTGGAATGCTTGCTTTTGTGACCGCTTCTAAAGCCGGTACTGGGGTTATGACAATAATGCGTTTCCCTTGGGCTAAGGCTCTTTCTTTTGCTACAGCGGTTTGAACTGCTGTTAGAATTTTTTCAGTTGAACTGAAGCGCATTTCCGCTTGTGTGTACAAATGAGATTTGTATGCGATTGGTATTTTCTCACCCTCATTGAAGGTTAAGTAGGTGAATCCGCATTGACCCGAAATTATTCGGATCACCAGGTTTCGTTGACTTACGCGTGTTTGTAAGTGATTTGTTGCTAACATGTTAGCCTGGAGTGAACGCAAGATTTCTGTGTGTTCGTTTGTCCAATTTTTGATTGAAAAATCAGGTTTGATTAATGCGTAGAGAGGTTTAACCCTTTCTACGTAATTTAGAATGTATGTTCTTCCAAAGTTTAGGAAACCCAGGATGGATTGGAAGTTTTTTAGCATTTTTGGAGGTTGGAGCAGCGCACACTTTTCTAAAAAGTTAGCTGCCAAGCTCTTGCCTTCACTTGAAAGCTCATATCCTAGAAATAGGACATTGAGATGGGCAATTCGGGACTTTTTAAAGTTGAACTTGTAGCCCTCAGAGGCGAAGCCCAGTATAATGGTGCTCACCCTGTTCAAGTGTTTGTCCAGGTCATCGTCCGTCAGATAGATGTCATCGACATAGGATAATGCCTCATTGTCATAAATTTGTAGTAACTCCGTTACCCTGGCTGAGAATAAACCTGGGCTGTTCTTGAACCCTTGTGGGAGTCGACAAAAGTGACGCTGGGTCCCCATTATGGAGAATGCTGTTAAGTACCTGCTTTCAGGTGCTATGTTTTGACAAAAGAAACCATTTGAGATGTCTAATGTTGTTTTGTATTTTTTACGCACAATGTTATTCATTAATGCTGTGCTATGTGCATTTTGCACTGCAAAAGTTTTAGAACAAGTGTTTAAGTGTCTGTAATCCAAAACTAGACGATATGTATTGTCTGGTTTGGAGACAGGAAACAAAGGATTGTTCATTGAGGAGGTGCATGTTTCAATCACCCCTTGGTATTCAAGTTGATCTAAGATCTCCCTGACCTGTTTTTTAGCTTCTTGCTTTATTGGGTACTGCCTTTGTGCAGTTGGTTCATGTTTCAGATGTATTTTATGGTGAGGGGAGTCCTCATCCCATCCTACATGATTTTTATATAATGCTGGGGCCTGGGCTACTGCCCATTTCCTGGCATATGTATATTTTAGATGAATTGGAATATGGTTGGAGAAGGCAGGCATAATAATGTCCTCGCCATGTGGGCACACCCTGACAAATTGTGGTGGCCAGCCTTTTTCTGCTAGAAGTATGTCATAGCCCCTTGATAGTCTTTCCCAAAAAAGTGCTTTCACCTGTCTTGGCTTGTCTCCCTCCATCCGGAGTGTTATTTCATATAACCTTTGTGGAGTACTAACCCTGGTGTCTACAGTCTCAACTGTAATGTACTCATTCAAGTCCACTATCTCCAGAAGTTCCTTCAGGTTCTGGCGAACTATTGTGACTTCTGCTGCACTGTCCAGCATTATCTGAGCCCATTCTCCGTTCTTGAGTTGTGTTCTCAGTATTCTCGGCATTTCTGATCTTCAGACCTGCTACTTTCTTTTTGAAGAATTGACATTTTGTTCTGTTTTTTGGAGCGTGTTTATCTTCCTTGGATTTCACGCGTACTTCTCTATGTTCTGATCGTCCTCTTCTTTCCGAAGTCTGTGATGAGATCTGAAAGGGACGAGAGGAACGTGTATCAGTATCTTGATACCTGTCAGGTTTTCTTAAATTATCCCTATTCCTGAGGTTATACCTCCTTTCAGCGGGCTCCTTTTGAGGAGACCTACCCCGGGATTGAGAACGTTTCTCATTTGACTTTTGTTTATTAGTCTCCCACTTCTTTTTAGAAGATGTAGGAGTTTGTTTAATAGAGTCCTTCTCAGGACTTTCAGATAGTTTCGGCTTCACTGGTCTTCCACCCAAACTATCTCTGCCTAATTCTGCATAAGATTGTTCAATTATTCTGGGTAGTTCAGTTTGATGTTCTGTAACATCGAATTCCCTTAATTTTTGGTGGATCGCCACTGCTGCTGCCTCCCCTTTAATATTGGATAATATTATTGTTGAGACCTGGTCGAAATTCTTCAGTAATTTCATACCTAAATTCAGAGCAGGCTCTGCCCCGTATTCATTTTGAATTTGTTTCAGGACCTCTGGGATTACCGCAATTGACGGAATACCATGTGTTTTAGTATAGATGGCAGCAAAGACTGAGCCCCAAGTGGTGCAGTCTTCCAGTTGTGGTGTGATCCCCATTGGTAAACTGATTGTTAGTATTCTGTGTTTCTCATACGGGCTAGTATTTGGAAATACTGCTTCGATTTGAGTAATTTTTTGAGCTATCCAGAATGGAATTTGCTCACGTTTTGTGGCCATTTTACCCATGACTGCTTATAGAGTCTGTGGTGTAATTTTTAGTGTATTCCCCTGTTGGGGAGTTGGATTTGGAAGTGTCAATGGAGGTTGAACTGTGAAAGTCCGCATGACATATTAAACCAATTGTCTGTAGATTTTTATTAATTCTTGTAGTTGAACAAGTAGTTCCTCATCTGACATTTCTTCAATGTCGGGATGAGGTGTGTAGCCGGCTAGAATCGGCCATGTTGCTCCTGGTCTACCTAGTGGACCGAGCCTGGTAATGTTTTTGTGATGTTTTAGGGCGCCTTTAAACCAGAGCTGATGCTCCTGGTATGTTAGTGGAATTTCAATATCCTCGAAAGGAATGTATTCCTCTGGTGGATCATCTTCTTTGTAGAAGTGAAACAGTTTTGTAACTGGATTGGATTCAGGAAATATTACCCATGAATAGAATACCTCTGTCTGAAAGGATTTGTGTGCCTCTATCACGAAAACTGCTCTACCGCCTCTTGGTGGTAGGCCGTGTTTTATAAGTTTTTGAGTGATGGCTCTTCTTAAGTTTGGATGGATGTCTATAACACCCTCCTCGGTTTCATTTAAACCGGTAAAGTTAAAAACTGCTGCTTGGGCTGGAGCAGCCGCAGCTCCACCATTCTCGGTGTCATTGTCCCCGCGTGTGGACATTTGTTTTTTGAAAAATGTAGAACAAGTTTCAAGGAAACAAAGATAAGGTGCACAATATTTTGGAACACTGTATCCTTCAACGTTGAGCAAACCAAACAGCTAATATATAGGGTTTTTCCCTATGTAGCCGTGGTGGATACTTAACCCGTCCCACTCCAGACGTCTTTTGGAGTATATGGGTAGGGGTCTCTGAGAGAAAAAGCACGGCTGAGTTACTCAGTATCTAGCGTTAAATTACCGCCTTACCAAACGTTGGGCGCCATGTAGTGTAGCTCCTATTTCCCTAATAGGCTCTGCGCATTGGAATAATATACCCTATAGGCTTGACATAGGACTGAGGTCGGTATGTCCCTATCGAGTATATTAAACTTAATTACTTGTGCCAGCTAGCTCAGAGGCCACTAGAAACTCCTTGACGACAAGAAGGGAGTAGTTTCTGGCAGCCGCAAAACATGACAACTTTGTTTCCCTTTAGAATCAGAACGAGTCCCAGAGTCGTGGAAACAATAGATAACTATTTCACTCAGCTCAATCGTGCATGCTTAGTTTTCCTCAAAGTTACACAGAAAGAAATAGACGGGCGTTTCAATAAAAGATTTATTGAACAGTCTTGTTTCTCGTGTAAGTTAAATGTGCTGTTACGATCACAAGACAGTATGCGAGATAAATAATGTACAGCGTAAGCAGTAGAAATAAATAATACTGCGCTAGCATGATCTTTAGCAGATATTCATTTACATAAATAACACAGACTAAAAATGCGAGTACTCATACGATGCGTTTCTAAGCTAGTTCTACCCCAATGTGCCTAACCTAGGTGTAGGGAGAGGTATGAAGTAGGTGAAGTATTCCTTACTATGGTATACTAAGAGTATGTTAAGTCTAGTATGCCTAGTATGCCAAGAGTCCCTCTAGGTTCTAGTCAGCTCCATACCTTAAGAATGAGAGAGGTAGGAATCTCTTGCCAGATTAGAACTCCAACACCCCGCAAGGGAAGTTAGATCACTGGAAGCTGGACTCTCTGCGTGCAGGGATGACAGCGTCTTCTCAGTGAGTCAGGCCAGGAAACGGCTCCTCTGAAGTCGAGGTCTCCTCTAGTTTACAAGGGCTAGGGAAGGTATATTTATACCTGAGAGGTACCTCACAATGTTAGCATTGACGTGAATCGGTCAGCGGAAGACGTCATGAATGAACCCCTAAGGTATAATGGTTCATGCATAATAGATGAGTCCTTGAAGAAATCAATAGTCCTGTGCTAGGAAAACTCCCGAAGCCTAAGGGTATGTTCTTCAAGAACTCGTTGTGACGTTAGGGTGGACGGATGTCGGAGACCATGCCTGTATTTGGAGTGCACGGTTTAATGCCTAAATAAGGACTGGGATTTTATGCCTATATAAGGGCAGGGCGAATTGTGCCTATATAATGACATGATACAGGAAAGCCCGTGTATGGACACCCTAAGAGGAATACAACAGTGTTGTTGTTTAACATTAGGCTACTTCACGCCCTGAGTTATTCGTTCCATCAATCATCTCTGATCCTCTTGACTCTGACTGCTAGTATGGTATGGTGTTCAACTCTGTACCAACAGTGTCCCGCCTCCCGAGTGAGTCCTCCAGACTCGAGACTTGTCCCAACTCAAAAATCCAATGGAACGGCCTGCAGTAGTACAATTTTGTTATTGAACAACAAGAAGGGAAAGATTGACTTGAGTCACTTTTTTTGTGTGTAGATTCAGAATGGTAGACATCATGCACAACAATCAACAATCATTCAGCGTGCAATGCATGCCATCATTTACCTGTTCTTCTGGGGCAGTCCCTCTAGGCTCAGAAAGGATAAAGATAGTCAGGGCCCAGGTTTGGAGGCAGGCACACATTTCACATGCAAAGATCTTTCATTGTCATTTTGTGTGTAAGTTATGTAACCAGGTTTCCACTTGTATTTATGATTTTTATTTTCGACCTATACATCGTTTGTTTGCTTTTTTGTCAGTTTATCTTATGTTTTGTATCTTCCCCAGCCCTGAAGAGTCACGGGTTACTACCCTTTGTGACGAAACACGTGTCGGCTGGTTGCTTTTGTTTTGGCTGGTTGCTTATGCTCTGTTACTATATTAAACACCTATGACTATCATTCTGGTGTAGACCCTCTACATTTCTGCAGTATGAGACATTTCTCCTGATATTATATCCTCGTTACGTGTGCCCGGGACTGTACCTACTTCATTTGTGTGGATTTCTATCCATACCATCACGGGGGTTTTAGGGCATATCCCCTGACCTGGTTTGCACCGTTCACACTCCTAGTATAACATAAACTCAGCGCGAATTAGCTTGAGCGCCATTATTCCTGTCAATACTAAAAACCCCACACTGATACATACTTTATGGTTTCAGGAAAGGCAGCCGCAGCGCTTCAAATATCCATTTCATTGCTATCTGTTGATTAGGCTATGGATAGAGACAGGGTCGCATCAGAACTCTTTGACAACTTATCCAAAGGTATCACTATTAATGCAGCATCCACCAGTGGAAACCCATTACGTAGAGAAGGTCTCAAAGAGAAATTGGTAAGACTAGAGAGATTAAAGAGAACAGAGAATTCCAGATGGTGGGACAGTGCCACCTTAAAACAATATCTGAGACTTAACAGGGTCCCAAGAGGACTTCGCTCCCAGATTTTTCCCACATTTGATGATTTGGACGATGATCTTTTAGGCAAATGGGAAGAAACTCTCACTTCTAACTCAAACACACTCGCTTGTGTCGCTTCTCATTTACCATGTTCTGATTATTTCGCCTCTTGGTCTGCATTTCCATTTATTTTTCTTCCTCTACACATTCACAGCTCGACCTTTTGATCTTGGTGCAAAGATCTTTCATTGTCATTTTGTGTGTAAGTTATGTAACCAGGTTTCCACTTGTATTTATGATTTTTATTTTCGACCTATACATCGTTTGTTTGCTTTTTTGTCAGTTTATCTTATGTTTTGTATCTTCCCCAGCCCTGAAGAGTCACGGGTTACTACCCTTTGTGACGAAACACGTGTCGGCTGGTTGCTTTTGTTTTGGCTGGTTGCTTATGCTCTGTTACTATATTAAACACCTATGACTATCATTCTGGTGTAGACCCTCTACATTTCTGCAGTATGAGACATTTCTCCTGATATTATATCCTCGTTACGTGTGCCCGGGACTGTACCTAACACATTTCACATTTGTTGTATTATCCATCCAATGTCTGGCGTGAGGGAAATGGCTTTTGGGAGAGTCAGGAGTGGACTAGTAGTTACTTCTTCACTGACTGCAGTTGCAACTCCAATTCGGCAATAAAAGAGTAAGACAGTCGGGATGGATTTGTGAACCAGAAAGACAGTGACACACACAAATAATAAAGTAAATGATGTTCCTCAGCAATATGGTTTTTTTTGTGCTTCAAAAAGAAAGAAAGTAACTTGAGTCGACTTGACAGCCTAGTTGCCAGGGAAGTAGAGCTCGTCCTCAAACTCTGGTGGTTCGCCCAGAAGTAGGTCACCTAACACACTACTTCCATGACCTAAGTGGCCGTCATCATCTCCCTGCTGTGCTACTTCAGGTATGGTGTAATCTGGTGGTATAGAGTGCTGATTCATTTTGATCATGGTTAACCTCTCCACATTTTGGGGCAAGAGACCGGTCCTTCTCACTGTCAGAACAGCATCAGCAGCACTGAAAACAAGCTCAGAAGAGACACTTGCGACAGGGCAAGCCAGATAGTTCATCGCCAGCCTGCTGAGCACTGGCCATTGGCGCCTTTTCCCATACCAATACAGCAATGGGTTTTGATCAAAGTAGACCTCTGTTGGGTCATCCAGATAGGCCTGGACCATCCGCTAAAAGGCTCAAGGGTGCTTCGCATTTCTCGGCTTCTTTTGCCTTTGCCTCAGCACTGGACTTAAGCCCTTGCTGTAGAAACCATTCCTGTGCCGATTTTGGGGATGATGCTCCTGTTCTTGTTGTTGATGTTGTTCTTGGTGTTGTTGCTGGTTTAACTGCTGTGAGCCAACCGCACTGCCCTCAGGCTCTGAAGTTGAACTTGAAGACGGCTGCCCTGCAGTACTTGTTGTGCCCTGGAGTAGTGGGCCTCTAATTCCCGGCCATCCTTTTTCTAGATGACTGGCTTCGACAGCTATCCAAGTTTTTTAGTTGGCAACATCCCTGTCTGAAAAAGGAATGAAAGTGTGCAGTAATGGTTTGTACCGCGGATCCAGAATTGTGGCATAAATGTAATGGTTGGATGACACAATGCCTCTTTGCACCAATGCATTTTCAGATAAGTGAAGGGTTAAGCTCTCCACCAACTCATATGCTTTTTTTGTTTCCTCCACACCTG
Organism: Calotriton arnoldi; assembly: GCA_963921515.1. NCBI lineage: Eukaryota > Metazoa > Chordata > Amphibia > Caudata > Salamandridae > Calotriton > Calotriton arnoldi. The sequence goes on along the minus strand of CAWUFW010003755.1, from coordinate 1,258,787 downwards.
CGTACATTGCAGAAACCCCCTTCCGCAGTTCCTGTAGCATGAGCAACAATGGGATAGCTTGGCCCATAGTACAGTCCTCCTTGCTGACTTCACGTGAGAAGACCTCGAAAGGAAGTAGCATCTCTGTGTCAGGCATTTAACTAGGCCCCATTGGTCCATCTCAATGATCATGCCTTTCACAGTAGCATCCCCTCTTTGCATGACATATTTATTGATTAGTCTGTACTGCTCAAACAGACGTTCAAGCATGTAATGAGTTGAGTTCCAACATGTTGGCACCTCCTGGATGAGTGCTTTAACTGGCATTCTAATATCACGTTGAATGATCCTCAGCTGCTTCCGGGCTTTAAAAGAATGGCTGAAATGTGTGCAGATTCTTCTGCAGGTGGTCAGTAAGTTGCTGACTCAGTCTTCTTTTTCAGAAAGTATTGAACAATGATGTTAATGCAGAGCGCCATTCACAGGACCCTTGAAATAGCCACCATTGGCCATGGCCTTAACTATATTACTGCCATTGTCCGTGGCAACAAAACTAATGTTAAGCCCTCTTGGCCGCAGCCAATCAAAGACCTTGCTGTCAAAGTCTTCCAAAATGTTTGCAGCAGTATGAGATTTCTCCATGGCGAACATGGCTATAGTTGCATGTTTCCAAGCGGCATTAGAAATCTCAGCAGTGTCAACAACACCTGCTGCAGATATCTTTTCTCTAACCCCCACAAAAGTGATCCAGTGTGCAGTGATGCCAATGTAATCAGTGGCTTGGCAACTGGTCCACATGTCTGTTGTCAGGTGGATAGTGTGAACAGCACTCTGCTGCAAAGTTTGTCCAAGCAATTCAAGCACATCGTGATGTAGTGCTGGAACAGCAACTCTGGCGAAATAGGACTGGCTAGGAACCTTCTATTTTGGGCAGATGGCTGCCACAAATTCAAGAAAACCCACTCCTTCCACAAAAGAAAAAGGGAGGATGTCCAGCGCTAACATTTTAGCCAGCTTCGCGTTGTATAAACGTGCTGTTGGGTGGTTGCGTTCGTACTGCCCCTCCGACCTAAACATGCTGATAATGGTAGCCTGGATTTTTTACTTTTCTGGTGCCACTGATGCATGTGACTTCTTGACGCCAGATGTTAAGCTCAATGCATGTTTTTTCGTAGCGGTACTCACTTGCCTTGGGCCTCTTGGTGTCTCAGCCTGACTCTTGTGCCATTGCGATGTTGCTGATGAGGATGTGGGCAGTACCACTGCTCTGCTGGGGACAGGGCTGCTTTGTGTACCAGAGAAAATGTCTCCCTCTTGTTCACCTTCCACCATGATCAGATCTTCTACTTCTTCATCCCCTCCAACAACAATGTGTGCAGTTTTTGGCTGCTAAGGTGCGCCTCCCACTGGATCAAGTGGTGTTTTCTCAGATGGGTTGTTTGGCCTCCAGTACCATAGTTTGTACCAAGCTTACCCCGACTAACACCTTGTCCACAAATGGAGCATATAGCAATGTTCACCTCCTTCTTGCTAACCGAAAAAAGTCCCAAACTGGGGAGGTCAATTTTCTGGCGCTGCTGGTGCCACTTGCAATGTCGGATGAACTGGTAGGTGGGCGTGACGTTTGACTCCCTGCAGTACCTACTTCTACTGAGGTGGTTGTGGTGGATGTAGGTCACTGCCAACGAAATATGGAAGTTGGAGGTGGTGTTGGTGGTATCATCTGTGTTGGTGGTGTCCGTGCAACATCCCTCAGAGCAATTTGGGATGGGGCAATGTCGGTCTCCACTGGGGCGGGACTAATGTCCATGATGACTGGCTAGTCATCATCCTCCTCTTCTACATCTACCTCCATAACTCTAAGACTTTCTGGAACCTTCCTTTTCCATAGTCTTGTATCATGGCGTGTCTCACTCTTAGACTGAGGTGGCTTCCAAGTGGCGTCTAGATCATCAGAAAGGGCGCTTGCAGAAGAAGTTGATGGACTAACCCTCCTTTTCCTTGCTGGTGATCTGGAAGACAATGGATCTTCTGAAAGAGTGGCTTGCTCTTCTTCTTCCTCTGCAGGAAGCTCGATCTCCTGAACTGCCCCTACTTCGGGAAGAACAACTACTTTTGGGTGCAGTGGTTGCGGCTGTTGTTGCCCACTTATCTGGGTTTCGTGCATTGATTGGGTACTACTTTGTGATAACGATAAGTCTATTTCAACATCATTGCTTGTCGGCGTTGTGGTGATCAGACTGGCTGCCTCTGCGACAGACATGGGCTTGGTCTTATGTTGGTGGGGTGGGTCCACTGATGTGGGGGTGCTGCTCCCAGCTTGCTCCCCGGGCACCGCTGCTGCCGTCGCAATTTTTGGTTTCCCAAAAAAGGTCTTGTGCAACATACCAGTCTTAGTAAATGGCAGTGCCTTCTTCTCACTGGCAACTTTCTTGGTACTGGACCTGGTACCTTTCTTTGGTGCCATCTTCAAGATGTCAGCAGCATGCAGTGGCACAAGTTGAAGAGATGTCTGTGGTCACACGTCACATGACGTCGTGCGCAGCGGGACTTCTGTCTGGCAGTACAATGGATGATGTTGTCTCGTCCTCTTTGGTGCACCTAAAAGCAAAGAAGCAAGAAGAACATCAGTGAGATGTGGCATTCAGTGTTGTGGTTCAATTACTACTTGCACAAACAAACAAATATAATATATAACTTAGTGTGTGGTCACACTTGTTAGTGTTATTCATATTATTATTACAATTATTACCTCAGTTATTAAAAAAACATAACAATACAGTGCAGCCATTTGTGAGACTTTGACAACAAGGGCTTTCATGGTGTACTGTACAACCAGGAAGGATAGGAAAGAAGAAGAAGAACAACAAAAATACAAATGTGACGTGAACCGGTTTGGCATTATGCATCACATGGGATGCAGCATTCAGGGAGCTGCAGCTGACAATGGATGGAAGCAGTAAGCCAAGAGGAACAAAGGAAAGACCTGCAGGCCTATGGGAAAAGCACACTAACTACCACAACAAAATGGCCACCAGTCACATAGTCACTCACAACAAGCAGGAGGCCTGGAAAACAATGAACTTAAGCAGGCCTATATGGATGGACACAGACTTTACAAAATAGCCCCTGGCCACACGGGGAGGATCAGCCAAGGCAAATGCTGGCCCACTATTACAAACACACTCACACACTGGCCAGATAAAGGAGGCATGCTAAACAACACAGCCTTAATGAAACAATGCCAAAACGAAAATCCACAGGGCAAAAAAGGGTTTGCAAGTTACATAACAACCACACAAGAAAAAAAGTGAAATACCAAAAATAAACACATTTTGCAATTCAATCCAATGCCATCCATGCCCTAAATGATGTTTAAATTCAACAGACACCACAGAAACAGTTGCTTCATGCACCCATGAGTAGCTCTGGGCCTATTGGTTGGAAAACCCATTGGCAGACTAGGCCACAGTGAATCAATTCAAATCAATAATATTGCAAATTTATTAGAAAATTTAGTGAAGTGTGCAGCATTTTTTGCTTGATAAAAGAAAAAATTGCATGCAAAATAACAACAAGGCATGGCCACCACAAAGAATGCTTGCAGGTCTGATGCCTAATCTCTTGTTTTTAAAGTAGAATGGCTCCTACCCCACACAGAACTGCATCCTCTGTTAGCCTAGTGGCCTTGGTTTGGGTTAAAGTGCTTAATGGTGGTGTATTTTATCAGGTGTGCCTTGAAAAGAAATGTTTGCCCATGGATATCCATGCCTCCCCATGTCACATTGCTCTTGGGCAGTTCAGAACATGGCTGCCTCATCATAGACAGGTTGGGATTAATGTCTTGCATTAGGTTACCTTTCCAAGAAGGTTGTGCACAGCTGTAACCTTCTGAAATAGGCTGATCATCTGATATTTTTAAACTTTGGTGGGTTGTCATGAACAATCAAACACCATCACTCATTAATACAGTCAAAGGAGTCCAATTTGATTTTAAGAAAAGTAGATTTGTCACTATGTAAAAAGAACCCACATTCCGGCTGCCCCTCCCCACAACTCATAGCCACCCATGATCCAAAACTAGGGAAGCATATTTGCATTTATTTATGCCAGTAGGCAAGGTATGCCTTTATTGGTAGTTCTCAATGAATCAGTGAAACAAGTACAGAACTAACACAGAGATATACCAGCTCTGGACTTAGGAATGAAATAATTGGGGACCTTTTCTACAATTTCTTCAATCATCCTGAGCAGCATTAAAGGAGAAGCTTCAGTTATGGTCATATGCCAGAGATTAGAAGCAGTTACAGTTTCAGATCATAAAAAGAACTGCCAAAAATATTTGCTGAAGTATACACCTCTGTGGGCTTTGACACCTTAGGTTGTGGGGCAAGTAGACATAATATCGAACTTTTAATATCGATATACATAAATATTGAGTTTAGAATATCGATAGTTTTAAATATCGATGTTATGTATATCGATGTTAAAAATATCAATTTTAAGTATTGTTAAAAATATCGAAGTTTGTAATATCGGCTGTTAAAATATCGTTATGTTAAAATATCGTTATTGTAGTATATTGTAATGTATATAGAGCTTGTTTGTAGGATAATAATAGTAAGTTAATGTTGTAAAAAATAAATTTGTCTAATATTTTTTGGGAGTGGGATGTTGGGTTTATAGGGGATAAGGGTGGGGAGTGTTTTAAAATGATTGATTTTAATTTATAAAAAATTCGAAATTTAAAATTATAATTTAGAAAATATAATTTTGAATTTAGAATAATATTTTTAGGAGCGGGATGTTGGGTTTACAGGGGATAAGGGTGGGGAGTGTTTTAAAATAATGTACTTAAAAATTTAAGAAATTTATCATTTAGAAATTATATTTTCGAATTTAAAAAAAAAAATTAGGAGCGGGATGTTGGGTTTATAGGGGATAAGGGTGGGTAGTGTTTTAAAATAATATATTTAAAAATTTAAAAAAATCAAGAAAATTAAATATATAATTTAGAAATTATATTTTTGATTTTAGAAAAATATTTTTAGGAGCGGGATGTTGGGTTTATAGGGGATAAGGGTGGGGAGTGTTTATAAATAATTTATTAAAAATTTAAGAAATTAGAAATTTTAAATTATAATTTAAAAAATATATTTTCGAAATTATAAAAATATTGCAAATAACTATATTAAATATTGTACTAATTTATGAGAGGTATTGTCAGATAATTAAAATGTAATGTATAGTGTAGTTAGTTATATTACATTAATTTAAATAGGAAAAGAAAAATATATATGTTAAAGGTCTGGCAATTGTTTTTATTTTACTGTAATTACAGTGGGTATAGTAAATTAATAAAGTTTACTGTTCAGCACCTATCATTAATTAATACGAACTGGAGTGGGAATAGTACATTAATTAAGTTTAGTGTCCAGCACCTACCCCTAATTAATACTATCTGGAGCGGGAATGGTAAATTAATTAACTTTAGTGTCCAGCATCTACCACTAATTAATACTAACTGGAGTGGGAATAGTAAATTATTTAAGTTTAGTGTCCAGCACCTACCCCTAATTAATACTAACTGGAGTGGGAATAGTAAATTAATTAAGTTTAGTGTCCAGCAACTATCCCTAATTAATACTAACGGGAGTGGGAATAGTAAACTAATTAAATTTAGTGTCCAGCACAGACTCCTAATTAATGCTAACTGGAGTGGGAATGGTAAATTAATTAAGTTTAGTGTTCAGCACCTACCCCTAAATAATACTAACTGGAGTGGGAATACTAAATTAATTAAGTTTAGTGTCCAGCACATACCCCTAATTAATACTAACTGGAGTGGGAATAGTAAATTAATTAAATTTAGTGTCCAGCACCTACTCTAATTAATAACAACTGGGGTGGGAATAGTAAATGAATTAAGTTTAGTGTCCAGCACCTACCCCTAATTAATAGGCCTGGGTGGAAAACTATGCTACGCTCGCGTAGTTTGCGTAGTTTGCGCAACTACGCGCTATGCGAATTGCACGTAGCACAGTGCAAAAACGCGTAGCGTAGTGGGCATTTTTTGCTTGCTCGCGGTCCTCAACGTCAAGTTGGCGACCGCGAGCGAGCAAAATGACATCCCGGCGAGACTTTTTCTCGTTCGCGATCAGCAACATCAAGTTGCCGATCGCGAGCGTGGAAAATAAACCTCCCGGCGAGATTCTCAAAGCAGGGAGGTCAGGTTTCTCATTGCGAGTGGTCGCGTATGCTCGCGACCGCTCGCGATGAGAAACTACCAGTCCGCGTTGAGAAAACTGCCGCTCGAGTACAAATCTACTCGAGCGGCAGAAAACGACTGCTTGCACTGTGCAAGATGCCGTTTGCAATGATTGCACAGTGCGGACAAGAATCCGGCACTGTGCAATCATTGCGAACAGCATTTCCTACCGCACTACGCAGTTCGCGTAGTGCTATGCGTAGCTCGCGTAGTGCGAAATGCACTTCGCGTAGCTATGCGTAGTGCTACTACGCGAACTACGCCCAGGGTTACTAATTAATACTAACTGGAGTGGGAATAGTAAATTAATTAAGTTTAGTGTGCAGCACCTATCCTGAATTAATACTAACTGGAGTGAGGGTAGTAAATGAATTAAGTTTAGTGTCCAGCAGCTACCCCTAATTAATACTAACTGGAGTAGGAATAGTAAATTAATTAAGTTTCGTGTCCATCACCTAATCGGAATTAATAATAACTGGAGTGGGAATATTACATTAATTAAGTTTAGTGTCCAACACCTACCCCTAATTAATACTTACTGGATTGGGAATAGTAAATTAATTAAGTTTACTGTCCAGCACCTACCCCTAATTAATACTAACTGGAGTGGGAATAGTAAATTAATTAAGTTTAGTGTCCAGCACCTACCCCTAATTAAAACTAACTGTATTGGGAATAGTAAATTAATTAAGTTTACTGTCCAGCACCTACCCCTAATTAATACTAACTGGAGTGGGAATAGTAAATTAATTAAGTTTAGTGTCCAGCACCTACCCCAAATTAATACTAACTGGAGTGGCAATAGTAAATTAATTAAGTTTAGTGTGCAGTATCTACCCAGAACTAATACTAACTGGAGTGGGAGTAGTAAATTAATTAAGTTTAGTGTCCAGCAGCTACCCCTAATTAATACTAACCAGAGTAGGAATAGTAAATGAATTAAGTTTAGTGTCCAGCACCTATCCTGAATTAATCCTAACTGGAGTAGGAATAGTACATTATTTAAGTTTAGTCTCCAGCACCTACCCCTAATTAATACTAACTGGAGTGGGAATAGTACATTAATTAAGTTTAGTGTCCAGCCTTTTCCTTGAAGTAATAGTAACTGTAGTGAGAGTAGTAAATTAATTAAGTTTACTGTCCAACGCCTACCCCTAATTATTACTAACTGGAGTGGGAATAGTAAATTAATTAAGTTTAGTGTCCAGCACCTACCTTGAATTAATACTAACTGGAGTAGGAATAGTAAATTAATTAAGTTTAATGTCCAGCACCTACCCCTATTTCATACTAACTGGAGTGGGAATAGTAAATTAATTAAGTTTAGTGTCCAGCACCTACCCCTAATTGATACTAACTGGAGTGGGAACAGTAAATTAATTACGTTTAGTGTCCAGCACCTACCTTGAATTAATACTAACTGGAGTAGGAATAGTAAATTAATTAAGTTAATGTCCAGCACCTACCCCTAATTAATAGTAACTGGAGTGGGAATAGTAAATTAATTAAGTTTAGTGTCCAGCAACTACCCTTAATTAATACTAACTGGAGTAGGAATAGTAAATGAATTAAGTTTAGTCTCCACACCTACCACTAATTAATACTAACTGTAGTGGGAATACTAAATTAATTAAGTTTAGTGTCCAGCACCTACCCTGAATTAATACTAACTGGAGTACGAATAGTAAATTAATTAAGTTTAGTGTCCACACCTACTCCTAATTAATACTAGCTGTAGTGGGAATACTAAATTAATTAAGTTTAGTGTCCAGCACCTACCCTAAATTAATACTAACTGGAGTGGGAATAGTAAATTAATTAAGTTTAGTGTCCAGCACCTACCCAGAATTCATACTAACTGGTGTGGGAATAATAAAATAATTAAGTTTAGTGTCCACCACCTATCCTGTATTTATGCTAACTGGAGTGGGAATAGTAATTTAGTTATATGTGTATTAATTTATAATCTTTAAAAAAATTATAGTTTAAAGTAGTATAATATTTTAATTATAAGATAGTTGTAAATAAAAACAAACATTATATATATACTTAATTAAAACATTATTTTAAATACAATATTTAATAAAAATAAACTTAATATCTAACATAGAATATAACATTAATAAAATGGTAGCCAAAAAATTAGACATTTTAATTTTTTTAAGTTCTTTATTTATTGTAAATTATTTAAAAATCATCAAGAAATATTTATTTTATTAAAAATATGTAAGATAAATAAAGACATAGAGATAGGAAATCATATTTATTTTACCAATACAAAATGTTTTGTACTAATGAATATTTTTACATTGAATAATTAAAGAAAAATGTTTATTATAACATTGGTACATTGTTTTAAACTGTTGTGTAAAGTTTGTACTAACAGATAATGTAGGTTACCATTTTTTACATACATTTGAAAAACAATATATTTATTTATAACAGTGGTTAATTTCAGTTTGGTATTGTGAACATTTTTTATTTAGTTACATATATTGGTAACATATAAATTATCTAACAATTTTCACATTATTTGTAAACATTTTTTAAGTATAAACTTAGGGGCCGATTATGATGGCGGGCGGACTTTGTCCGCCCGCCATCGCCCGGTAAATGGGACCGCCCGCTATGTGTGCGGCGGTCCCGCACATGTGATTAGGATGCCACCGCCACGGTGGCGGTGGCATCCCCCATTTCCAGCATTGTGGCGGGCGGTGCTCACAAAACCGCCCGCCACAGTGCTGGAAATGCATGTTGTGCATCTGCATGCACAACGTGACAGGCACCGCGCAGTGCCTGCCACCTTGTGCATGCAGATGCAGGGGGGTACCATAGGTACCCCCCATGTGCAGCCCCCCACCCCCCCCAACACCCTGGGGGCCCGCAACGGGCCCCCAACAGCAAAGACCGCGAGCCTGTCCATGGCGGCGACGCCACCATGGAAAGGCTCATCTCCGCCGGCATCATAATATGGATGGCGGTGTCTTGCAGACACCGCCACCATATTAAACCCTTTCCGCCCGGTCGACTGTTCGGCCGGGCGGAAAACATGCGGACGGTCTTACCGTCTGCCGGGCTCCCCTCCGCCATGGTAATATGGCGGGGGGAATTTGTTGGCGGACGGGCGATTATGGCGGGCGGATCGCCACCGCCATGTGGGCGGTGGCGATCCGCCCGACATCGTAATCGACCCCTTAGTTACTTTTCCCCAAAAAATAATAATACATTTTAATTAATAATATTAATATATAAAATATTAATCTTATTAATTATTATATGGTTTAATTTAGAAACATTTTTTATAAGGTAGACATTTTTTAAATATAAAAAAATTAATACAAGTTTTTTATAAATGTAGTATGTAACTTGTAAATATATGGAATTATAATATTAAATATTATGTGTTTAATATTATTTATTATTATAATTTTACAATGATATAAAAATGAAAAATACATTTAAACAACTAAGACAAAAATTGTAGTATTTTAATTAAACATGTAAGTAATTTATATATAATGTAATGACATTTATTTAATTAAATTAGATTTATTTTATATGTTTGAAGCTGCTATATTTGTTTGGGCCTTGTATTTTGTAACCGCTCGCAATTGTTTTGGGTTATTTCGAAGGGGAGAAGATCGCGGTTGGGAGCTGCTTCGTGTCGGGGAAGGTAAGATTACTTTTCTTTATTTAAACTACATTTTTAATTTAATTTGAAGGTAGTTAAGTTGTAGTTAGTGTGTGTAGAGTTAGGTTTTGGAGTTGTGGTGTTTTTTATGCGTTCGTTAGGTTTTGACGATTTATGTATCGTTATTTTTGAGGCCTAGTTTAGAAATGTTAAAGTCTGGTAGGATATGTGTTATTGTGGTGTGTATAATGTTTGTAATACTGTTATATTGTATATTATGTGTATATTTGAGTGGGTGGGAATGTTTGTGTGTTTTTTACAGGTTTTGTTCGATCGAAGTTGCGGTTACTAGAAGATTGCGTTTTTTTAAATTAAGGAAGTGTATATTAGTTTAAGTAACTAATAATTATTTTACACTTTCTTAATTTTTCGGGTTTTCATGGAGCGTTTCTTTTTTAAACCACTTTTCCGGGTTTTTTATGGTTTATGGATTGTGGATTTACAGATCGAGGATTACTTTTTGGAACAGTTGGATTTTTTCATTTTTTGGGGGTAATTTTTATTCTATTTGGATTATGAGTTACCATCATTGTTTTACAAGATGTGGGATTTTCTGTCTACAGCTACTGAAACGGTAAGTTAATTTAATTATTTATTGTGGGAGGGAAATGCTATAATATTTACTGTTATTGTTGTTTATTTTTTCAAATATCTAATTAATATGTCTATATATATATTTATTTATTAATAAAAATATATTAGACAAATTATTTAATTTGTATGCATTTTAATAATTTTAACAGAAAAGTATTATATATTTTACACTGGTTTGAGAGTTTAGAGTAGGCTTTTGGCAATTATTGATAAGTATTCTAGGCCTCTTGTTGTAGGGTAAAGTCTGACTTGTTGTTGTAGGTATTCAAACATTTGATTAGTTTGTTTGGATAGTTTAGGCTTTATTTGTGTGACAGATTGCTCCATTCTTAGCTGTTGGTAGCTCTGTTATTTTTGGAGGGAGAGTAGGAGTTTGTGTAGAGTAGGTGTACCTCGTCCTGTTGTTGCTTGGAAGGCATTATGCCAACCTTCAACAGCATTGTTTGTTTTTGCCTCTTGATTTACTGTGCTAAGGTAGACATTCCACCATGGAATTTGGTCATTTTGGTTTTCTCCTATGTCCTGATCTATGGAGTCTTCCCACTCAGGTATCTTCAAAATAGTCTAGGAGGGGACTTAATTTTTGTTCGTGTTGGTGGTAGTAAAGACTTTCTATTAAAAGATTGTAAAGTTAGGCCATGTCAGTAACTGGGACGTAGGCCAGTGCAATAAGTTTTTTTTTTCGTATGCGAATAAACTGTTTGTTGCATATTCAACACTAAGGGGCTCATTAGGATGGCAGAGGGATCGCAATGATCAGGGCCCTGATGTCCGCCCGCCATCGTAATGAGCCCCTTAGGACATCAGTCCTAATGAGCCCCTTAGGACATCAGTCCGCCCGCCATCGTTGCGGTTCTGGGACCACCCGCCGGTAAGGCGGCAGTCCCGCTGTGTGTATTAGGATGTGCCCGCCACTATGGCGGGCGCATCCAGGACCCTGATCATTGCGGACGGTGCTGCTGGCTGCAGCACCGTCCGCAATGCCAAAATGCCACGTAGTGCATTTCAATGCACAACGTGGCAGGCACCACGCGGTGCCTGCCACCTTGGGCATGGAAATGGTACCCCCCCAGTGCACACAGACCCTCCCCCCACACAGAGGGGGCCCGCAACGGACCCCTGAACCCAGCCTCCGCCAGCCTTTCCATGGCGAAAGGCTGGCTGATGCCAGCATTGTAATCTGGCGGGCGGCGCCTGCTAGGCACCGCCGCCATTATAGCCATGCTGACCGCTCCACCAGGCAATCGTGACGATTGCCTGTGGCGGAAGCGTGGATGGCGGTCTTTGTGACCGCCATGGTCACAAAGCGATTCCCCCTGCCATCCTAACGTGGCGGGGGGAAACAGGAGTCAGATGGCGGAGGCACCGCCACCGCCGGCCCGGCGGTCCCTCCACCATCCTAATGAGCCCCTTAGTGTTGATTTCTGAAGGTGTCTCCATAGACACTGATTGAATTGATAGTAACAACCCTCAATTGATGTGTGTGGGTATGTCTTTAAAATTGCACTTATCATAGCCTGCTCAAAATCTATTATTATTTTCTGTGGAAAATAATTATTTGTTTCCTGTTTAATTTTACTTAGTACTTCCATATATGTGGAGTTCTGTTTATTGGGTAGCAAGGCATAGATAAAGGGGATGTTGGTGTTCTGATATAGGGCATGGACAGTGTATAATTGATAGAATGGTTTGGGACAGATTTTAAAAGTCCCGTCCATCATCCATGTTTCTGATTGTTGTAGCTTTATTAAATTGTTTGCAGTTGCAAACATAATTATTCTTTTCTCTTTGCATTTGTTGTCATAGAGAACAAAGGGTTCTTCATTATGAGTTATAGATAGTTCTGGGGGAATTACCACCTCTTCAAATGTTTTTGGAGCAGGTGTGGTAGTTGTTGTGGCTTTTTTTGTGCGAGCTATAGTTCTTTTTAATGAAGAAATAGAGGGCATTTGCCCAGTAGCATGTTTGGGTACTGTAGGCAGAAATTCTTTAAGTATTTGAGTCGTAGGTGTCTGTGAGCTAGTGATAGCTTCTTTAATGTTATCAAGGGCATATCTAACCTCTATTTCAGTAACATTTGGAGGGTGGTTATGCTCCCTTGTATACAAAACAGTTGTTTCTCTAGTTGTTGCCCGACCATAACACTTATTTGAATAGTACTTGCTACATTTCCAATTTACTTTTAGTCAACTTTGCTTTTCCTGGGTATAGACATACCCCATGTAACATAGCAAAAATTTTCCTTTTTGGGATGAGATAAATTGGGCGCCTTCTGTCATTGTGATGTGTTAAATTCTACAAAAAATGTATATCAAAATTATTAAAACGAATATTGTACATGTTTTTTTTTTATAAATATATATTGTTATTAATATACTTACAATGTTTGTTTTGAGCTGCTTTTCAATAGAGATGTTTTTTCTTTGTTGGTTGAATTCTGTCAAGTAGTTGATATTTCTGTTGGAAGAGTAAAACATATTTTTACTTATTTTGTACAATATGTACATGGGGTGGGGTGGGTGTTTGGGATGGATTTGGGGTTTGGTTGGGTCTTTTACAATTTTTTACAATGCTGTTTGCTGAATACTTACTTTATTAGTTAGATGATTTCAGAAGTGATCTGTAATTTTGTGGATGGTTTGATAATTATCTGTAGAGGAGATATAAATTGAAAAAAAAATATCAATTATTTGAGTATGATAAATAGTAGTTTTTGAGGATTAGTATTACAGTTATTTTACAGATGGTAATGTACTTACTTTTTGAAGAATGTAATATATTTTTCTTTGATGAAGTCCTTTTTTCTGTTAGAAATCCGGCAGAGTTTCGGCTTATTTATTCTTTATGGTTTAAGGTGTAAAATAAGAATAAGTTTTCCTTCTTTATATAGTGTTTGTATTAATTGTTTGGTTAACCTTATTGGTTTATTTTAATATTGTGTGTTTTTATTGGTTAATCTTTATTGTTTTACTCATTTTGGTAGTTGTTTTCCATAAATGGAAAACGCTAATTAAGAGTCAGTTCTTTTTATTTATTTGTTTTTTTCACATGTTGAATTATTTAAATGTGTATCATCTTATATGTGATGTTAAATAATGTGTGTACATAATCTAAATATAAAATTAAATTAATAGTATATTTATTATTTAATGTTTTAAAATATGTTTTAGTATTTGCTAAAATTATTATATATATTATATTTTATATGCAGTGTATGTTTATTTATTTGAATATATTTATGGTGTTTAATTTTGTTTGTTTTATCTATTTTTAAATTGTCGATATTTTTACAAAAACGATAATATTGTTGTCTATATTATTGTGATCGATATTTTGGACATGTATTTTTTTAACCGATGTTCGATATTTTCAATAACGATATTTATGTGTTCGATATTACTGTAATCGATAATTATGTTTGACGATATTTTGGGGTCGATATTAGTGTATTTTGTTAATTAAGTATAGGGTATCAATATTAGGGTCATAGATATTTTTGTGTCGATAAAAATGTAGGTCGATATTGTGTCTGTCGATATTATGTCAGTGATTCGGTTCGTGGCCATTAAGCCACATTTAAAACCTAAAAGTGACGGTGAGGGTTCTGTTAAAGAGAAATCTGCAAAAGAAGGCGGAAAGAAGCAGAGGAGTAGACAGAGTAAAGACAGACTGAAGCACTCACATCTCAGAAATGTGGTAGGGGTGGTTATAATTTAAGGGACCATGGACCAGATGTACGACCCTTACATTTTGCAATTCGCAAATTGCATCGCTTTGTGACTCGCAAAATGAAATTTACAACAGTGTCTTAGACACTGTTAGTGATTCCTAATGGGGTTGCAAATTGCATGCCTCACTAATATTTATGAGGCAGGTGCTATTTGCGACTCCATTAGGATTGGCCAACACTCCCAAGGATGGTGGCTTGCTGGGGTCAGCAGACCACCATGTCTGTGACTGCTTTTTTAATAAAGCAGTATTTTTTAAATGCAGCCTGTTTTCCTTAAATGGAAAACGGGATGCATTTAAAAAAGAAAAATGAAACGCTTCTGTTTCATTTTTTAAGAGCAGGCAGTGGTCCCTGGGACCACTGCCTGCTCTTAAAAAATATTTTCGCACAGACTCAAAAAGGTGAAGGGGTGCCCTGGGGACCCCTTCCTGTTTGCGAGAGGCTTACCACCTACTTGAAGTAGGTGGTAAACTGCAAGTGTTTTGCGACTGCAAATGCGATTGGAAAACAATGGTACATTCCATTGTGACTCACTATTAGGAAGGGATACCCCTTCCTAATAGCGAGAGTTGCAAACGCTATTTTGCGAGTCACCGACGTGCAAAAAATAGCATTTGTACATGCCGGGACCCTTTTTGCGGTCGCAAAGGGCCGATTTCCCGTTTGCGACCGCAAAAAACCCCATGACAACATTTTAAAAATTGAAAGGTGTCAGTATTATGATATTCAATGTCCACGTTCTTTTCAGGATTCTGACCGTAAGCATGCAGAGAGGTGGAGTCACTCTGAGTTTCGAAAAAGGAGTAGTATTGCAGAAAAGGTGATACAGGACGAGAGGCTGAAGTCAGCGTGCAGACGGAAGAGACAAGATTGAACTCAAAGACTCCTGTTAAGAAGAAGAAAGTAGCAGAACTTTCTAAGAAATATGCCAATCTAACTATGGATTCTTCTATGAAGCAGGCCTTGGGCAACATTGCAGCTGAAGTTACAATAGTAAATCAGATGCTTCAGAGGTTTCTGGTGGTGAGTCCATTTAAATCCTCCTGATAGGGTTTATGATTTAGAATTACAGATTGAAGGGGACATACTAGGCAATATTAAAGCTGTCTCTTGAGCACATTCATTTGATGATTATGACATCAAAATAGCTTAGGAAGACAGGCCTTCAGGCATTATTGCCCCGGGGAGAAAGCAATAAGGGTAGCTTTTTCTACCAGGCTACCAGAAGATGTCAGGAAAGTTTACACTAATGAATGGGCTGTAAGACAGGCTTCAGACTTATACAGAAACCAAGCGGGGGGGACAAACATTCTATTCCACAGATCATTCCCTTATGCAACAAACTTCTAGCACAGGCTCAATGCCTTTAAAGCCAGAAGCAAAGCAATGTATTAAAGCAATATTAGATCAGTTGCAATATCACGGCACAAATTCACCTTGCCTTTCATCAATGAACATGCCCCTTTTCCCTGTCTACTAACCTGACAGATCCTATAGGGTAGTCTGAGGCTATAGGAATTAAAACGTGCATACAAGAATGTATGCGGAGCAAAATGTGCATAGAACAGTTTTAATGATGAACCTGGTGCGTAAAAAATACAAAATAACCCTTGATATCTCTAATGTTTTTTTGTGTCAAAACATGGCACCTGAAAGTGAGTATCTAACTGCCTTTAGTTTCAATGGGGTGTAGTACTCACTTTGGCGTTTGCCTATGGGTTATAAGAACAATCCTGGCCTTTTCTCAGCATGCATTATAGCAACCTTATCCTGAGGTATTATCATGTATTGATGATATCTATCTTACAGATGATGATTTGGACATACACCTAACTAGGGTGGCCAAAGCTGTAACACTATTCAAATCACTTGGTTACAGAATTCATTTAAAAAAATCAAAGATTGCCTACCTTAGGGTGACCTTCCTCGGATACAATCTATCCAATGAGGGCAAGGGTCTGGCTTCTCATTTCCTTCAAAAGTGTGCTGACTTGCAACCTCCGAGCACACTGAAAAAGTTGCAATCCCTCCTGCGATTCCTTAACTTTGGACAAACTTACTTGCCACACAATGCTGAGCTAGTGAAGCCTGTGTATGACTTAATTTCTCCCACGTTTTCAGCGAAATAGTAAATGAGAAAGGATACAGATATCTTAAATGCTTTACAAACAGTTATGCTTGAGACAAAAGATATACAAACTAGGGACAGTAATACCAACCTAGTACTTTGAGTCATACCAAGACACTCTGGTTATACCTATATTATCTACAATGAGGGACAAACTGTTCCTATTGCAGACAAGTCTCACTTGCATTCTACAACTGAAGCACATTTTGCTTCTTTTGAAAAAGTACTTGGAGCTGTGGGAAATGACTATCTTTAAGTTCTACCCTTTGGTGCAGGGAAAAGTAATGATTGTGGTTTCTCCTAAAACCAGCAGTAGAAGCAGCCACCAAGGCAAGCCTTCCTAATTCTTGCACGCTAAGCCCCAGGTGGGTACAGTGGGTCCCTTCCTTGAGTGAAGCGGATGTAAAGTTTTAGTATGTTATCACTCTTCCTACACAAGCTTTTCTCCAATATGAACAACACATTCATCTTACTCCAAAAGCCTTAGGGCCCGATTCACAGAACTAACTTAAGACAAAATCCTAAACTTAGTACTCATGGTATTCACAGAATGTACTTACGACTGTCCTAAGTTTACGTCCGCACTCGGGCCAGAATTTCCGCACCCGGAGTGTAAGCTCCGCACCCGGAGTGGAATTTCCACCATCGGGCCGGAATCTCCGCTCCCAGGCCGGAATACCCACAATGCATCAGATATAGGGGTCGATTCCGATCTCGGCCGGAAGCGCACCTAACAGTATTTGTCCGGAAAAACCAAGCCGAACGCGTGTTTCCCGACCGATTCGGACAGTCGTCCGAACGAACAAGTACGACGCGCATAACAGCCCAGATTCCGAGTGAGCCGTACTCACCCATTTCAGCTCCTGTTCCCCGCCCGAGCCGGATCCGTAAACGTCCAATGGAGTCGCACGGAACCAAATACACAGCACCTTCCGGCCGGACTAGTACGATGCGCATTCCGTACGTGTCCAACTCGTCTCTACGTCCGGCACGTCAGAGCATCCGGGAGAGCTGTACATAAGCTCCGATTCGTGCCACAAGACGATCCACGGCTACGAGACGAACAAGCCAGCGACGAGTACGAGTCGAAGCCACGAGAAACCCGAACGAGACGAACAAACCATGAATCCCATCGCGCAGGTCCTACCAATACTCTACATCTACTACTGGGACCGGTACGGACGCGTACGGCGAAGACGGTAAGTCAAACACCCACTACACAAACAAACCACACGTACCCAACATATGTCACACACACATAGGGATGCAGAAATGACGTACACCAGCAACAGCAGAACCATAGGGGCGGGATGGCTACCACCAATGCCATACACACCCATAGGGGGATGGATGCCTACCACTACCACCACCCCTACTCAGGGGGCCTGGATGCCTACCACTAACACCACCCCTACTCAGGGGGGCTAGATGCCTGTCACTACTACCATCCCCACTAATAGGGGGATGGATGCCTACCACTACCACCACCCCTACTCAGGGGGCTGGATGCCTGTCACTACCACCACACCTACTCAGGGAGGCCTGGATGCCTACCACCACCACCACCCCTACTCAGGGGGCTGGATGCCTGTCACTACTACCAACCCCACTCATAGGGGGATGGATGCCTACCACTACCACCACCCCTACTCAGGGGGCTGGATGCCTGTCACTACTACCAACCCCACTCATAGGGGGATGGATGCCTACCACTACCACCACCCCTACTCAGGGGGCCTGGATGCCTACCACTAACACCACACCTACTCAGTTGGGACTGGATGCCTGTCACTACTACCATCCCCACTCATAGGGGGATGGATTCCTACCACTACCACCACCCCTACTCAGGGGGCTGGATGCCTGTCACTACTACCATCCCCACTAATAGGGGGATGAATGCCTACCACTACCACCACCCCTACTCAGGGGGGCTGGATGCCTGCCACTAATACCAACCCCACACATAGGGGATGGATGCCTACCACCACCACCACCCCAACTCATGGGGGCTGGATGCCTGCCACTACCACCACCCCTACTCAGGGGGGCCTGGATGCCTACCACCACCACCACCCCTACTCAGGGGGGCCTGGATGCCTACCACTACCACCACCCCTACTCAGGGGGCATGGATGCCTGTCACTACTACCATCCCCACTAATAGGGGGATGGATGCCTACCACTACCACCACCCCTACTCAGGGGGGCCTGGATGCCTACCACCACCCCTACTCAGGGGGGCCTGGATGCCTACCACTACCACCACCCCTACTCAGGGGGCCTGGATGCCTGTCACTACTACCATCCCAACTAATAGGGGGATGGATGCCTACCACTACCACCACCCCTACTCAGGGGGGCCTGGATGCCTACCACCACCACCACCCCTACTCAAGGGGGTCTCGATGCCTACCACTACCACCATCCCAACTCATAGGGGGATGAATGCCTACCACCCACACCACCCCTAAACATAGGACGGGAAATGCATGACACAACCAGCATACTCCTACATAAGGAATGTCTGAAAATACATCCCACCAACACCATGACAAGCGTGTGTAGTCTGTGTCAAATGCCCACAACACTGAACATGTCATTGAGCATACAATGTGACCCCCTATCACATGTGTCACACATAAATGTGTGTGGCCTCCACAATGCAAGCAGACCATGACCACTGTGGCAATGGGGTATAACACCCCATCATCACAGTGACCAAAAGGTAAGTCTGGGGTCCATAGCTGAAGCCCAATTGAACAGTGTGGCAATGGGGTCTAAACACCCATCACCACAGTGACCAAAAGGGAAGTGTGGGGTCCATAGCTGAAGCACATTCAGAACATTGTGGCAATGGGGTCTAAACACCCATCACCACAGTGCCCAAAAGGTAAGTGGAGTAATGGTAAAAGCTGCAAATGCCAAACAGCATGGATGATTCCTGGTCACAGAACAACAAACACATCTGTGGCATAGTAGTGCTTGTGTCCCATAGCAACATACATTGGGTGAGGCACACAGTGCAGTGCAAATAAAACATACCTTTGGCCATGTGCAGACAAACATCACCCATGGGGGCTGACATTGGCAACATTCCTCAATAACACAATGACAGAAGTGACCATCATAATGCAGCCCCACATATCTGCACCAATGGACACACAAATGTAGATATCCTTTGGAGACTGTAGATGTCAGGTGAACAAATACCATACCATGGCAGCAATGGGACATACAAACCATGATCATTGTGCTGACTGATGACCTAGGAGTCCCAGGGACAGCAGGGGAAAGCCAACAAACAACATACAGCCAATGGCACACTAAAGATATGCCAATGCAGTGGTGCAGATGCACAAACACAAACAGGCAGCCTCACACTGCAGATCAAACACAACAGGTGATGGGGGGGTGTGCCAGTGTCCCCAAGCAACCACACAACACATGAGGAGGCCTGAATCATAATTACACAGATGTGTATACAGTGCCACACAAAAGTAACTCATGGATCGGATTCCCCTATGTGGGCAAACAGGCATTGTTAGATGAGAGGGAGCCCAAATTACACATGTCACACAAGCTTGTAGGAACAGCAAATAACACAGCAAGAGACAGACCCACCACAGCACTACCCCCAGGTACCCCACACCGTGGTGACCGTGGCCTGCATGATAATCCCACTGTGATGACAAAGCTAGATGTCGTTCACACTGTGAACCACAGTCATGTGTCCTGAGCAACAAACTACCATCACACCTACACAAGCACAAATCAATCAGCACGGCCTGTCAGCCAAGGCCAACATGGAGGTAGGGGTCTAGCCGTGCAACAACTCTCATTTGCACACACTCAACACCACACACCTTGATCTCCACCAATGTGCAGCAGTGAAGCTCACATGGACTGGTGACATTGCACATGCACCCATGACAATCCCAGGGGTGCTGGTGGGAACTAAGGTGCAGAAACCCATCACACATGGCCAGTCAACAAGACTCGTGAATGTCTGACACACTGCACAGTACGCTGTACATGGGCATTACGTGAAATCCACCACAATCAATGTGATCCCGGACACAGTCACACACCAATGAAGAAGTCAAGGTCACCCACAAAGAACACACATAGACAACTTCCAACATTGCAGCTCTGACCCAGAGTAGTGGCAGCAGTCACACACACAACGTGTCACAATCACTGAAAGCTAACACAAACTGTAAATTACATGACTTGTGTAACCAACAAGTGCCAAGGGGAATCCTGACTGTGTCTCATCTGCGTTTGCCCACAAACTCAGCCCTGACAGCAAACACACCTATGGATGACACCCTGATGACCAGTAATGTGCCATGCACCCACATCCCAGAGAACCCAGTGCGAAGATTTGGGTGGTACATAGGTCAACTCAGCAAGCATCACAAACAGGAACATCACTAGGGATCCCAGCCTGTGTTGCAAAACGGAAGTGAACACACACAGACATGCTCACACAACACACACCTTGGGCTCAGGCAATGTCACGGAATTACACACTGCCATGAGGGCACTCCACTCCTGTGTAAGGAAAGCTGTGCCAGACGTTGTCTCTGCAGGGCTCTATCATATCAGCAGTACACTTGGTCACTCAGTCAACAATTAGCACAAAATGAAGGCTCTTGTCACATCAGCCTGGTCATGGGAGTGTCACCGACACCATCTGCACAGATCCAACACACATGTATAGCAAGTTGCACTGATCACACAGATGAGTCCTTCCCCATTGATGCCCAAACTTGCATGTCCAGTGGAGATGGTCACACGGTCAGGGAAATAGACAAATTGAACAATGGCAAGCACAACAGATGTGCAGGGGTGTAAGCCACAGATGTGATATTGCAAATAAAAGCAGGAAATCCCATTGCCAAATATTGAAAACATGACACCCTCATATTGCTGCAAAGGATGACATGGATACACACCAGGATAGGACACATTCCCTGGACCACATGGGGTCCTGCACAGTAACACTTCATTTCCCTGATATCAAAAAACACCATCAGTGCAGCAAGGGCACGGTTAGCATCATCAACATCATGTACATCAGAAGCAAAACCACTAGAGAACAGAAAGTAGCTTTATTCAGCATTTGTGTGTGAAGAAGTGAAAGTCCAGAAATATAACAAAGGCCAATGGCCAGTCCAGAACAAGAGTCCAAATAGGGTGACAGTGCCAGATGTCACCCTTTGCATGCCTGCACAGCTACACATCAGGGACATTCCCCTCGGAGGGGCATACAGGGGGGCAGGCCAGGCACCGCAGGGACAGGATCGATCAGGGCTCACCAGAAGGAGGCAGGGAAGGGGTGGTGGGTGCTGGAGAGTCACTGACAACTGCAGTGGAGGTGTCTGACATGGTGTGTGCCGGCACAACTGGGGGGCATGAGTCAGATGGTGTGGGTGCCGGCACGACTGCAGTGGGCCATGCAGATGGAGTGGACAGGTTCCCCACTGCAGTGCCCAAGTCAGACAGGGTGGTAGTGGACTCCACTGCAGTGCCTATCTCCAGGGGAGTAGAATGGGGTTCAGGTAAGGTGGGCAGGACAGAGGGGAGGACACGCTCTCCACACCAGTGGCACAAACAAGCGCAGCGGGGGTGTGGTGCTGGAAGAGCAAGTGGTAGGGGGAGAAGGCCGGATATTTTTGGGGATGGTGTATCTGTGGGTGGGGAAACCTGGGGCAGGGTGTGGTGTGGGAACCTGTGGAGTGGGGGCCTGAGGGATGGAGGAAGGAGACTTGGTGGTTGAGCTGCAGGGTGGTGGCGGGGTCTTGCTCTTCCGGGTCCGGGGGGACTTGCGGATGGGGGCCTCAGTCTGTCTGCGCCTGGGGGAGGGTGTCCGGGGGCGAGGGGCACTCCCCTCTGTGTGGGTGGACTTCCTCTTCCCCCTGTATGCTGGATCAGCGGTGTAGGAGAGTAGGATCTGCTTCACATGGGTACCCCCACTTTTTGCTGATGCTTCACTGTTTTTCGACCTTAGTCTGGCTGGGGCCCTGCTAATCAGAACCCCAGCCTAGCTGCTTCCTCTTTAAAATGGTTTCCATGTGCCTTAGGCACATCTCTGATTGGAATCTGGAGTGCCCTTATAAGTCCCTAGTATATGGTATACTATGTACCCAGGGCATAGGTACCTCAGAGGCCTACCAGGGGCTGCAGCATGTATTGTGCCACCCCTGAAAGGCCATCCAAACTGACACCACAGGTCTGCTACTGCTGCCTGGGTAAGGTGGTGCATGCACCCCTTACTGTGATATAGGCTACCTATATCACTACATACATACACACATATAAACCTATACGTCACTCCTATGGCAGGCCTTATCAATCCTGAAGGCAGAGTGCGAGGTTCCTATGTGAGAGGGTGCCCCTGCATGAGCTGGGCCCCTCTGCAGCATTCGGAGACCCTTCTCTGATGCTGTTTGTAGTGCAGCCTGACCATATACTCTTAAGCGCATTATAACCTCGCGTTAAATGCTAACTTTAGGATGGCTGCGCGGAAACATGTCGTGTTTGGTGTCAAACATCTTGGAATACTACCCCACCACCAGTTCTGGTGGCAGGGGTAGCATTCCACCCTTCTAGAGGGAAAGACATGTACACACCGGTATACCCGGTACTGACTTTCCAGAGCCCTGGCATCACAAAATGGATGCCACTGCCACAGACACGAGTCTGGCCTCCTGCTGCTGACCGAAACTCCGGCAGGGGAGGCCTGGACAATAGGTTTCCTGTCCCAGGGAGGTGTGACCACCTCCCCAGACAGGAAAGTGTGTATTGGGGCTGGGCGGGAGCACTCTCGGGTGCTGTGAAGTCCTGCACTGGGGGCACACTTGGTGTCCCTGTGCATACCCCAGTTCAAACCGGCTCAGGGGCTTCCAGCCCCTGCTCTGGCACGAAACTGGACAAAGGGAAAGGGGTGTAACCACCCCTCTGCCCTGACCCTCCCATAGGTGGGGCCACAGAGTATGTCCAACCCCTATCTTAGTATAAGTAGGGGACCCCAGTCCTTAGGACTTTAGATTAACCTGGACGAAACTCTGACACAGAATCCTGGACCTTCGACGCTCTACTTCAAGATTAGAGGACTGAAGAATCTCCCTTGGGGTCAAGGAGTGACTCCCCTGCTTGGCAGGCACCAAAGAAGCAATTGTCCGGTCTGCATCGCTGAAGCTCCCGTCGGATGCCGAAGTCTTTGCATCACCAGAGGTGGATTTTCAGACTTCCCCGAGGCTGCCCTGAGTCCCCAGCGAAGCTGAGACCTGTAGCTGGCGTGGGTAACATGGAACCGTGACCCCTGGACACCGATCACATTTGCAAGTGCATCCTCTTCTGGGTCTCCCACGAAGTCGTGCTTTGGGCTCCGAGTAGCCCCAGCCTCCAGCACTAACTGCATCGAAGATCGTTGGCCTCCACTCCACGAGTGTCCTGTGAGCCAGCTCCACGTGCATCGTCTTGAGGCTCCTTCGCGGTCGCTAGTCCGTTGGCTAGTAGGCCCTCCCGAAGGCCAATCTTTTTCTGCTTGGGCTCCCTGGTTGCTCCAGGTGTGCCCTGACTTATCCTCGCTGGGTGAGTCCCCCAGACCTTGCTGGTCTGCAACATTGTCCTTCTTCTATTTCCACAAGACTTGCCGTTGCCAAGGCTTGTTGGGGCCAATCCGGTCGCCGACACCCCTGCAATCGACAGACGTCGTGGAGCAGATCGACTCCAGCTCCTGGTCATCATCGACACCTCCTGGACCTCGTGGCTGAAGAGTCAAGACAACTGTCAACTTACCTGAAGCACTCGACATCGGTGGGCATCTGCTCATCGCCTTCCTGGTCACTGGCTAGTGACCCAGACTCTGTCCCCTCAGCTTTCAGGTTCTTCAGATCTTCGATCCACCTTTGGATCCACCCGAACACTTTCGACTTGGCCGCCAGCAGCACTTTACAGCAGATCGCCATTGAAAGCGACGACGAAACCCGACCCCGAAAGACACCTATGCACCCGGCTCCCCTGGGTGAGGTAACTCGAGTACTCCGGTGCTCCCGTGGGTATTGACACTAGAACAGCCTAGTTTTCAAAGGGTTTGCTCCAAGTCCTCCTCTAAGTGTCCCTTTTCTTTTAAATTCTAATCGCGACTTTCCCCATAGAAGTTAACGGTGGTTCGCGGCTGTGTTCATACACTGCACGCGTCCCCCGTGGGTCCCCTGTGTCACTGCCTTGGGTGGTTCCTTGTGGTCCAAGCACTTCTACAGGCTCTAGGCCTTGTGTCTAGCTCAGTCGTGGTTCTTATACCACTTTATTGGTATATGGTTTGGTACGCCCCTGGGGCTCAAACGTGTATTTGTGCTATTACTGTAGATAACTAACTTATAATTTATGTACTTGAACTCTAGCCTCATAAAGAGACTAGAGGGGTGTGTTTAGTAATAAATACATATATTTTGAATATACCTGGTGTGGTCCTCTTTCATTTGGTCACTCAAGAGATTATAGACTGGTAAAACAAGCTGCTTTACATTCCTTCAAGACTTAGCCTGAAGGCTGCTCTCCATAGCTACCACTAGGATAGCTTTCAATAAAGGTTGTCTTTAACCTATCTCCAATAAGGGGTTGTTTGGACTGGTGCAAGGTGCCCACTATAATTAGTGGACAGCATATGCCAGGCCAACTTCTCACATTGGTGTGCAGCGTGTGGGATTCCAGCTTGCTATTGTTTTACCAGATAATCTCAATTGAATTGATCAACTGAAAACCACTAAGGGTACCTAAGGTACATATAAATCAAGCTTAGTAATACAGTAAGTTCTACTGAACTTAGAGTTGTGTGTTAAGGGATAGCACACCCTTTCTACAACTCAAGAGAGTTTAGTAGGCCACACTAGAGTAGGTAGTGCATACACCACACCTCACTAGTAATGTCTTCAAAGCCAGGACCCAGTGAGTCCTTGCCAGAAGCCAGTGGGCTTCTTCCCTCCAAGTATGATAAACTCCCATTCTTGGAATTGAGAGCATTATGCAATACTAGGAAGTTGAAGGCAGGCAAAAGTGCCAGCACCCAACACCTCAGGGAGGTGTTACTAGCTGATGATCTCAGCAGGCCCCTAGGGTCTGAAGGGGTAGGCAAAGAGGGTGGGGCAGAAGATGAGGAAGGGGCCAGGGGTGAAGAAACCCATGCCCCCCTCTGAAACTGGCCAGGAAGGTGAAAATGACCTTGTCCTGGAAAATCCAATTCCTCCTGTGGAGGAGGAGGAGGGGAGGATCAGACTGACTTCCCCTTTGTCCCCCAGGAAGAGTTCTGAGTGTGCCCAGAAGGTCTAGGTCTCCTTCTCAGGAGTCTAACCACTCTGACACCTCAATAGGGACCTCTGTCTCCTCTCATAGGAGGGAATCCTCTCATGAGAGGAGAAAGAGACTGATTCAATATGAGCAAACTCAGCTTGAACTCAGGAAACAGCAATTGGCTATAGACAGGGAGTCCCTAGATCTCTATAGAGAGAGACAAAAGTTGGGACTAGAGTCCCATGGTGGCAGCAGTTTCCCCAAAGATAGGGAAAGGTCTTATGACCATAGAAACCTGAGCAAGATTGTCCCTCCCTACCAGAGTGGGGATGACATCCACAAATGGATAACTGCTCTAGAGAGGGCCTGTAAAGTACAGAGGGTCCCTCAGGAGCAGTGGGCAGCAATCTTGTGGCTCTCCTTTGCAGACAAAGGTAGAGATAAGCTCCTCACTGTTAGAGAGGAGGATGCTGATAATTACAAAGTCTTGAAGAGTGCTCTAATTGATGGGTTTGGCCTAACCACTGAACAATACAGGTTAAAGTTCAGGGATACCCAAAAGCACAGACTCAAGACTGGGTGGACTTTGTTGATTGTTCTGCCAAGGCTCTGGAAGGTTGGTTATTGGGCAGTAAGGTATGTGACTTCACAGGATTGTACAATCTGATCATGAGGGAGCAGATTCTTAATAACTGTCAAAATCAGCTGTTGCATCAGCACCTGGTAGACTCTGATCTGACCTCTCCCCAAGAATTGGGAAAGAAGGCAGACAAATGGGTCAGAACCAGGGTGAAGCAGAAGGTACAGAACCAAGGTGGTGACCCTAAGAAGCAAGATTCGAAAACCTCTGATAAGGGTGGGGAGAAGGGTAAAGATCAAAAGTCTTCACAAGGCCCCCAAAAATCTTCTTCAGGTGGGGATTCACAGTCTACCAAAGGGAAAGGCCAAAGGAAACCGTGGTGCAAGGTCTGTAAGCAAAAGACCCACTGGACCAGTGATTGCACCAAGTCCAAAGACTCGACTCCAGCCCCCACCAATGCCCCTAAGGCACCTGCTCCCCCTAGTGCAGTTACAGTTGGTGGTGGGACTACACAAGCCAAGGGTTTAGTAGGGTTGACCCTGGGTAAAGAGATGAGCTCTGACCTAGTCAGAGAACTCACTCAGGCTGTCCTAGTCTGTGATGGAGGCATGGATATGACCTCCTCTGTGAGTCCCAGTAATCTGGGCAAGTACAGACAACAGCCCTTAATCAATGGAAGAGAGGCTTTGGCATTTAGGGACACAGGGGCAAGTGTCACCATGGTGACACAAGACCTTGTGAATCCTGGGCAGATCATACTTAGTGAAATGTACCAAGTGACCAATGCTAGCAACGTCAGAACAGACCATACTCTGGCAGTTGTTAACTTCTCCTGGGGAGGGGTAACTGGCCTTAAGAAGGTTGTGGTAAGTGCAGACCTACCCGTTGAATGCTTGCTTGGCAATGACTTAGAAACTTCAGCTTGGGCAGAAGTGGAGCTCAGGACCCATGCAGAAATGCTGGGCATCCCTGCAGATGTGTTTGCTGTGACCAGGTCACAAGCCAAAATGTCTAGCACTGAACAGGCCTTGGATTCTGGAATAATGGACCAAGTGCCCTCCAAGAAGAGGAGTAATAGGGTAAAGGCAGTGCCTTCCCCCTTGGCTCAGAAGGAAGATCAGTCCCTTGAGGGGGATGATCTCAGTCCTGAGGAAGGAACTGTCCCAGAGGAGCTTGAACCTGACCAGGTTGAGTTCTTGGGGACAGGGGCCCTTCCAGGGCAGATCTGAGCCAGGAGCAGCAGAGCTGCCCCTCTCTTGAACCCCTCAGACAGCAAGCTGCTGCTGAGGCTGCTGGGAAAGCTAGTGGTCCCCATACTCTGTATTGGGATGATGGACTCTTGTACTCAGAGTGTAGAGACCCCAAGCCTGGAGCTACCAGGAGGTTGGTTATACCTTTGAAGTTCAGGGGCTTCCTATTGACCCTAGCCCATGATATTCCCTTAGCAGGTCACCTGGGCCAGAACAAGACTTGGGACAGAATTGTCCCTCACTTTCACTGGCCCCACATGTCTGAAGACACCAAGGAGTTTTGTCGCTCCTGTGTAACCTGCCAGGCCAGTGGCAAGGCAGGTGGCACTACAAAGGCCCCCTGATACCACTACCTGTGGTGGGGGTTCCCTTTGAAAGGGTGGGGATTGACACTGTTGGTCCCATGGATCCCCAAACAGCATCTGGGCACAGGTTTATCCTGGTGGTAGTGGATCATGCCACCAGGTACCCAGAGGCTATTCCCCTTAGGACCACTACAGCACCTGTGGTGGCAAGGGCCCTCCTGGGAATTTTCTCAAGAGTGGGCTTCCCTAAGGAGGTTGTATCAGACAGGGGTGCTAACTTTATGTCTGGATACTTAAAAGCAATGTGGAAGGAGTGTGGAGTGACTTACAAGTTCACCACACCCTATCACCCACAATGCAATGGTTTAGTTGAGAGATTCAACAAAACCTTGAAGGGCATGATTAAAGGGCTCACAGAAAAGCTTAGGCGAAGATGGGACATACTCTTGCCCTGCCTTTTATTTGCATACAGGGAGGTGCCTCAAAAGGGGGTTGGCTACAGCCCTTTTGAACTTTTCAATTCAATCTCCTTTATTCGGATATACAAAATATCCATAAAAGTACAAAGCAAAATACCAGCATACATTAATATATTTAAAACATACAATAAATACCTAATTTGATACAATAAAATACAATAATATCATATACACTGTTAAAAAAGAGACGACACTGCAAAGATAGGATGTTACATAAAAATATAGCAGCATAATATGTAAAGTGCATGTATTGTAACAGATATCAGTCATTAGAATGCATTCTACGACAACCGGAATCCAAATTTAAATACTAATCCAAAAGGGAGAACAGTAATAAAAAATACACTCAAGTTTTGCTTAAATAATGTCCATAGAGGCACGTGAGCGGACAGCCATTTTCAAAAATGTGCTAACACGAAAAATTAAATTTTCCCCATCAAGTTTAAGAATAACACTATAGGCTTCTCTGAAATCATCAATACCCAGGGCTTTAAAATAAGGGATCAATAATTGCATACTGTATTTTCGGTAGTAGTTACAAAAGAATATAAAATGTAACATCGATTGGTTTCCATGGTTGCCACAATAACATGGCGTTTGCTCAAGGTTTATGTTGAAGCCTAAAGGGAAGCACAATAAATATTTTAGGGTGACTGATCTAAGGCGAAAGAGCAAACTACGATCCCAGCGGTTAATAGCTTCTAAAAGATAACCAGCTGGCAAGTATGGGCGGGGACATCACCCTCTACCGTGGATATGTAGCGAAATACTGTAGATTTCGAAAATTCTCGCTCATACCTAATACCTTCATAATGTTTATACAGAGCCTTCTGAATAATGTTTTTATTGATGCCTTCCAAATGGTTTGAGTTTATAAAAATATGTGCGAGATTTATACTAGTCAAGCTAGTCCTAACAGCAGCCAACCATGGTATATCAATGCCCTTATCACAGTTAAGGCAGTCAGTTATAATTTCTCTGCTCAGTGCAGCCGCTGGATTTTGCCATACTTTTAACCAAAATACGGCAGGGCGAGACCTAATATAATCTTCCACATATAGCAAATTCAACTCTCTGTGACAGATATAGGATGATGAAGAGATCGGTGCCCCCAATACTCTCCGGCAAAATCTATTTTCCTCGATCTGGGTGCTGTTACTATTTGTATAACCCCATATCTCTGCCCCATATGTTACTATGGGTAGACACTGAGGGGCATATTAGCAAGACCGGCGCTAAAATTATCGCCGTTTTAGCGGCAGGAAACTGCCGCTAAAACGGCGATAATGGGCTTGCTAATATGCGTAATAGAATTCCAATAGAAGCCCAGGTTAGATGTGCAGGACATCTAACCTGGGCTTCTATTGGAATTCTATAACGCATATTAGCAAGCCCATTATCGCCGTTTTAGCGGCAGTTTCCGGCCGCTAAAACGGCGATAATTTTAACTTGGGTCTTGCTAATATGCCCCTGAGTTTTATAAATATTCAATAAAGATAGCACTACCTCAGATCTTCTAGGCTGGGGAAAACTCAAAACTGAGTTAACCGATTTTGAGAATTTACTTCGGCCATATGCAGAATGGGCCGCCCAGGAACCGTTATCAGAGAATACTAGACCCAAATAGGGGAAAGTGCAAGTGCTTATCAATTTTTCAGGACCTAAATTAATAACTTTAATAGAATATTTTTTGGGGCCACAACACATTAAAAAGATTTTTTAAATTAGTGCAAAGATCTAATCTGTTCATAAAATCATCAAAACCCCTAACTAAAATGCGGAGAGAGTTCGGGGTGCGACCCATTAGAACCGTGTCATCCGCATACAATAGAGCAGGAAGTTTATTACCATTGATCATTGGGACGTCTGTATTCAAAGTTAATAATGTATTATGCAACTCATTAATATATAAAATAAATAGGAGAGGGGCCAGTACACACCCCTGCCTGACCCTCTACCAATGGATATAACCCCTGATACCTCCCCAGCCATACTAATCCTAACCCTTGCCCTTAAATCCCTATGTAAATACGATAAAAAGTGCACTAAATCCTCATCCAACCCGTATCTTAAAAGGCATGCCCACAAACGCGATCTATTAACAAAATCAAAGGCGGATGTCAAATCCATAAAAGCCAGGTAGATTGGGGATTGCCGGGCTATTGTATATTTACCTATAATTAAATTGAGATTAAGGCATTGTTCCACGGTTCCCAGGTTACTTCTGAAACCTAACTGGCATTTGTTTAAAATACTTCCTTCCTCCGCCCAGGACCTGATTTTGTTGAATAATACCCTGCCAAGTATCTTAAGAGTATTATCGATCAGGGAGATCGGTCTGTAGCAGCTCGGGTTGGATCTATCCCCTTTTTAAATATTGGAACGATTATACTGGAGGCCCATGTTTCAGGAATATGAGAGTTTGTTAAGTTATTAAAAACGTTCAGAAGAAGGGGTGCCCAAAACTCTGTATTATACTTTATAAGGTCAATCGGTAGACCATCCGGGCCGGGGGCCTTATTCCCTAAACTCTGATCAATGGCATCCTCGACTTCAGTCAGCGTTATATGTATTCTTGACACAGGATAGATGTCACTATAGTCCCCATTGTTGGGCGGAGCTGTATATATTTTAGAAAAATGCGCTTCCCAAGTTTCAGCAGATATGTTACAACTTATCGGGGTAATTGAAAGGGCCCGGGTTCTCATGTTTTTAACCACAGCCCAAAAACCCTTTGTATTATTGAGCCTTGCAGCACATGCCAAGTTGTCCCACTGTTCTTTCAAGATTTCATCTTTTCTCTCCTTGACCACCTTTTATATTGGCCCCTCAACAATCTTATGTGGTTAACATCCCTTGGTGCCTCTTTCATAGCTGCCCGAAGCTCTCTATTTGCTTGTGAGCATGTTGTGTTGAACCATTTTTTTTTACTGTTTGACACGGGTCTTGAAATTATTTGTTTAACACCTGCGCATAAATCGGTAAATGCGGTGACTACCTCAGGGTTAGGGTCAATTAACGACAGGCAGCTATTAACGGATAGGTGATATGTTGACAGCATTTTTGAAAATACTTTACAATTATCTATACCCTTCCATATAATTCTTAAATTGTCTGTCAAGGATGCTATGTTACAGGCCCCTGGTTCCTTGGGAAGGCCGGGTTTTAGTGCTACCCTAAATGTTACAAAGTTAGGGTTATGATCCCCATACATGGTAGGTATAACCTCGGCTTTGACCAAGAGATCTTCCAGTACGTCTGATATAAAGACGTAGTCTATTACTGAGGCACAGCCACGTCCTCTATAAGTTGGTAATGGGTGACTGTTGCAGTAATTTATATCAGCAATATCCATCACATTAAGTAGATTATATTTTGGTAAATAACCCAGTAACTCAGTCCCCCTTCTGCATGGGGGTGCTTGCAATGTATAAGCAGTACCTGCCCAATTTACCCCTGAAATGTTAGCATTAAAATCACCACCCAAACAGATTCCAGCTAACTTATGTGACCTCATTGGGTCTTGAAACTCTGAAACAAAGTTAAAAAGATTCACAAAATTTAAATTAGGTTCAGATAAAAAATCATTATTATAAAAATTAATAAAACAAATTGAGACCCCACATGTATATATCAGGGCCTGAAAATTGGTTCTATGTGTAGGAATAATTTTAACAGTGCCTCCTGAGGAAATATTAACCCAAATAGAGAGGCCACCTGACGGTCTCCCATATAACGAGGTATTTGCCATTACATTAAAACATTCAAACCCTTCAAGGTACAGTTCTTTTGTTGCCCAAGTCTCTTGAAATAGCAATACATCAAATTCGTTTACCATCTTTACCCAATCCTCGATGGCTATTTTAGATGCCAGCCCGGCAACATTCCAACTTAACACACGCAAATCGTGTGTCTCCGGGCTGTCAGTTATAGAGGAAACCGATGTAGCTATAGAGAGGGATGGCTCAATGGATGTTATTATGGGCTGCAGTCAATCTAAACTATCCAGGCCAGAAAGGGCCATAAATCTGTTTTGCGTCAAATGTAAATTGGTATCCAGTATGTTATGTCTAGGGTTTGGCTTATAAAAATAACCAAGAGGTAGTGACCAAATATCAGTAGATATGCCATTAGTACACTCTTTTGATGATAAAACAAATCTTACAGAAGCTGGTCGCCGAAAATTAATGACGACGCAGTCACCCTCTATAATTTTATCTGATAATCCAACCCAGCCCACCCTGCGCACCATTATAATGTCATTGATATTACCGGCACTAAACCCTTTATGTTTGATCAACCAGTCAGTGCATTTATTTCGTAGTTGGTCCCAAGATTCAGGCTGGTTTTTCCCTATTGGTGGGACTCCTGCAAGGATCAAAACGTAAGGGCAGGATGCCGGAGGTAAATTTAACACATCAGTTCTACCCTCAATACACTCGCCTGCTTTGGGCTTAATGGCAACGATCTTAATGTCATGCGCAGGATGGGCATTATGTACAGAAATTAAAGGAGAAATATTGTTAACCTGTTGATTCGGTACGTGTGGACTAAAAGGGTCGCTAGATTTTGATAGTGTGACATTGTGGTTTGGGTGCTTAGGAACAGGACATCCTTTAGCTTGATGGCAGGTCCTACATGAATCTACCATATGATGCTGATCTTGTGTTACAATTCCCTGTATCAACCCAGGTTGTACTCTGCTTACAGATTGCTGATTAGAGGGGGCCCCTCCCTGTTGGGATACTGGCCTGAAAGTACTACCAGGCACACTTAATTTATTAAACAAAGATTCTAAGCGATCCAAACGTTTCCAGAGTATGGTAAAATTCCTTTCAACAAGCTCTCTAACATTCTCTTTAACAGTATCTATAATAATATCAATTGCTGTGTCCCCAAGTGTAAAATTGTTAAAAATTGCTGGTAAAGACCCAGTCTGAGTGGAGATTGAACGATTTGACGGCTCAGAAGGGGTTAAGTCAATATGAGCGCTGACAGAAGCTGTGTCGACTGTGTCAACTATAGCTGCCGGGCCCTGGATCCATGTGCTTAGAGCGGTGCGCTGCATCTTCGAACGTGGGGGTTGTTTCCTCTTAGGACAGGCTGGTTTGGTTAATTTCCTTTTTCTCTTAGCCCCGGATATTTCTGGGTTCGGGAAAATGTTCTCAGAGTCGACAAAGTCCCTGCTATACGTTGAAACAGCAGGATCCTTAACTCCCCCTGTGACCCCAATACTATTGCTTCCCTCAGCAGCCAGCCAATTTCCTTGAGCTGACAAGTGCATATTGAGATCAGATGATGGGTGCAGCGGCTGGGTAGGGCTAAGGAGATCCCTGTTTACAACTAGTGGGGAAATATGCGAACTTGGTAAACCCAGGGACAAACGTCTCTCTGTCAGTTCTATTTCAGTACTAACAATACTGACGGCTCTCTCCAACATGCTATCAATAGTGGTAGTAGTACGCAAACTATGCGGAGCATTGCGTTTTACTACTTTATTATCCGTGGCAATATTTATCTAACTTTATGTTGCTTACCACATAGAAGTCACAGAAAGTAGAGATTAACGAGTCTCAGAGGGGTTGCCCAGCCCGGCCTCCTTCGGTCTCCGACGGGCTCAGACGGGACCGCCCTTGGCCCGGGCTTCGCCCGCGCGCGTCCCGCGGTGCGGGAGTCAGGTCCGGAATTTATAGCGCCGGCTGGCGCAAGCTGTTGACGCGGCTCCTGCCGCGGTGCTGGATGGTCCAGGCAGTCCTCCCCCTGCGTGGTCAGCAACATGGGATGGCGGCAACGACACTGGGCAGCCACAAGAAACCCCCACGCTGCGGGAGTCAGATCCGGAATTTATAGCGCCGGCTGGCGCAAGCTGTTGACGCGGCTCCTGCCGCTGTGCTGGATGGTCCAGGCAGTCCTCCCCCTGCGTGGTCAGCAACACGGGATGGAGGCAACGACACTGGGCAGCCACAAGAAACCCCCACGCTGCGGGAGTCAGGTCCAGAATTTATAGCGCCGGCTGGCGCAAGCTGTTGACGCGGCTCCTGCCGCGGTGCTGGATGGTCCATGCAGTCCTCCCCCTGCGTGGTCAGCAACACGGGATGGTGGCAACGACACTGGGCAACCACAAGTAACAAAGAACTTTTGTTTGGTCACCCTGTCAGGGGTCCATCGTGCTTGGTGAAGGAAGGATGGGAGTTACCTCTCAAGCCCCCAAAGCAAGACATAGTGGACTATGTACTTGGTCTCCGCTCCCGGATGGCTGAGTATATGAAAAAGGCAACTAAAAACCTTGAGGCTGGCCAGGAACTTCAAAAAGCCTGGCATGACCAAAAGGCTGTACTGACTGTTTACCAGCCAGGACAGAAGGTGTGGGTGTTGGAGCCAGTGGCCCCAGCAGCTCTCCAAGACAAATGGAGTGGACCCCATACCATTGTTGAACAGAAGGGTGAGGTTACCTACTTAGTAGACCTAGGAACACCCAGGAGTCCCCACAGGGTTCTCCATGTCAACAGGTTAAAACCATATGTGGACAGGGCAGACATGGGCTTGCTCATGGCTACTGATGAGGGACAGGAGGAAGAGAGTGACCCACTCCCTGACCTGCTCTCACAGAACCCTGGTGATGGGTCAGTGGATGGTGTAGCCTTGGCAGGCAGCCTCACTACCCAGCAGCAGACTGATTGCAGACAGGTGCTCAATCAGTTCAGACACATATTCTCACTGACACCCAGTCAGACTACCTGGTGCACTCATGAAGTGGACAGTGGGGACAGTCTGCCTATTAAAAATAAGATTTATAGGCAACCTGACCATGTCAGGGACTGTATCAGGACAGAAGTCCAGAAGATGTTGGATTTGGGAGTTATTGAACCCTCAGATAGCCCTTGGGCTAGTCCAGTGGTCCTTGTGCCAAAACCTCACACCAATGGTGGGAAAAGAGAGATGAGGTTTTGTGTGGACTACAGGGGTCTCAATGCAGTCACTAGGACTGATGCCCATCCAATACCAAGGGCAGATGAGCTAATAGACACTTTGGCCTCAGCCAAGTATCTAAGCACATTTGACCTGACAGCTGGCTACTGGCAGATCAGACTAGCTGATGATGCAAAGCCAAAGACAGCATTCTCAACCCCTAGTGGGCATTATCAATTTGTGGTGATGCCCTTTGGTCTGAAGAATGCACCTGCCACTTTTCAGAGGTTGGTGAATACAGTCCTTACAGGTCTAGAAGCCTATAGTGCAGCATATCTAGATGATATTGCTGTCTTTAGCTCCACCTGGGAGGATCACCTGGTCCACCTCAGAAATGTTTTACAGGCCCTGCAGAAAGCAGGCCTGACTATCAAGGCCACCAAGTGCCAGATAGGGCAGAGTCAGGTTGTGTACCTGGGCCACCCTGTGGGTGGAGGCCAGGTTCAACCACTGCAGAGCAAGATCCAGACCATCATGGACTGGACTGCTCCAACTACCCAGACTCAGGTGAGAGCCTTCTTAGGTCTGACTGGGTACTATAGGAGATTTGTTAAGGGGTATGGATCAATAGTGACACCCCTGAATGACTTAACTTCCAAGAAAATGCCCAAAAAGGTTCAGTGGACAGTTAGCTGTCAAAAGGCATTTGATGACCTGAAGCAGGCCATGTGCACTGCTCCCATTCTACAGAGTCCTGATTACTCCAAGAAGTTCATTGTTCAAACTGATGCATCTCAATTGGGGGTAGGGCTGTACTGTCACAATTGAATGATGAAGGTCAGGATCAGCCAGTAGCTTTTATTAGCAGAAGGCTGACCCCTAGAGAGAAACGTTGGTCAGCCATTGAGAGGGAGGCCTTTGCTGTGGTCTGGGCTCTGAAGAAGTTGAGGCCATACTTGTTTGGTACTCACTTCCTTGTTCAAACAGACCATAAGCCCCTCTTATGGCTAAAACAAATGAAGGGTGAAAACCCCAAACTGCTTAGGTGGTCCATTTCCCTACAGGGGATGGACTTCACAGTGGAACATAGACCTGGGAGTAACCATGCCAATGCAGATGGACTCTCTAGGTACTTCCACTTAGAACATGAAGACTTAACTGGGCAAGGTTAGTTTAATGTCCCTACGTTTGGGGGGGTTGTGTAGGAGAGTAGGATCTGCTTCACATGGGTACCCCCACTTTTTGCTGATGCTTCACTGTTTTTCGACCTTAGTCTGGCTGGGGCCCTGCTAATCAGAACCCCAGCCTAGCTGCTTCCTCTTTAAAATGGTTTTTATGTGCCTTAGGCACATCTCTGATTGGAATCTGGAGTGCCCTTATAAGTCCCTAGTATATGGTATACTATGTACCCAGGGCATAGGTACCTCAGAGGCCTACCAGGGGCTGCAGCATGTATTGTGCCACCCCTGGAAGGCCATCCAAACTGACACCACAGGTCTGCTACTGCAGCCTGGGTAAGGTGGTGCATGCACCCCTTACTGTGAAATAGGCTACCTATATCACTACATACATACACACATATAAACCTATAAGTCACTCCTATGGCAGGCCTTATCAATCCTGAAGGCAGAGTGCGTGGTTCCTATGTGAGAGGGTGCCCCTGCATGAGCTGGGCCCCTCTGCAGCGTTCGGAGACCCTTCTCTGATGCTGTTTGTAGTGCAGCCTGACCATATACTCTTAAGCGCATTATAACCTCGCGTTAAATGCTAACTTTGGGATGGCTGCACGGAAACATGTCGTGTTTGGTGTCAAACATCTTGGAATACTACCCCCCCCGCCAGTTCTGGCGGCGGGGGTAGCATTCCACCCTTCTAGAGGGAATCACATGTACACACCGGTATACCCGGTACTGACTTTCCAGAGCCCTGGCATCACAAAATGGATGCCGCGCCACAGACACGAGTCTGGCCTCCTGCTGCTGACCGAAACTCCGGCAGGGGAGGCCTGGACAATAGGTTTCCTGTCCCAGGGAGGTGTGACCACCTCCCCAGACAGGATAGTGTGTATTGGGGCTTGGCGGGAGCACTCTCGGATGCTGTGAAGTCCTGCACTGGGGGCACACTTGGTGTCCCTGTGCATACCCCAATTCAAACCGGCTCAGGGGCTTCCAGCCCCTGCTCTGGCACGAAACTGGACAAAGGGAAAGGGGTGTAACCACCCCTCTGCCCTGACCCTCCCATAGGTGGGGCCACAGAGTATGTCCAACCCCCTACCTTAGTATTAGTATGGGACCCCAGTCCTTAGGACTTTAGATTAACCTGGACGAAACTCTGACACAGAATCCTGGACCTTCGACGCTCTACTTCAAGATTAGAGGACTGAAGAATCTCCCTTGGGGTCAAGGAGTGACTCCCCTGCTTGGCAGGCACAAAAGAAGCAATTGTCCGGTCTGCATCGCTGAAGCTCCCATCGGATGCCAAAGTCTTTGCATCACCAGAGGTAGATTTCCAGACTTCCCCGAGGCTGCCCTGAGTCCCCAGCAAAGCTGAGGCCCGTAGCTGTCGTGGGTAACGTGGAACCGTGACCCCTGGACACCGATTGCATTTGCAAGTGCATCCTCTTCTGGGTCTCCCACAAAGTCGTGCTTTGGGCTCCGAGTAGCCCCAGCCTCCAGCACCAACTGCACCGAAGATCACTGGCCTCCACTCCATGAGTGTCCTGTGAGCCAGCTCCACGTGCATCGTCTCGAGGCTCCTTCGCGGTCGCTAGTCCGTTGACTAGTAGGCCCTCCCGAAGGCCAATCTTTTTGTGCTTGGGCTCTCTGGTTGCTCCAGGTGTGCCCTGACTTATCCTTGCTGGGTGAGTCCCCCAGTCCTTGCTGGTCTGCAACATCGTCCTTCTTCTATTTCCACGAGACTTGCCGTTGCCAAGGCTTGTTGGGTCCAATCCGGTCGCCGACACCCCTGCAATCGACAGACGTCGTGGGACAGCTCGAATCCAGCTTCTGGTTATCGTCGATGCCTCCTGGACCTCGTGGCTGAAGAGTCAAGACAACTGTCAACCTACCTGAAGCACTCGACATCGGTGGGCATCTGCTCATCGCCTTCCTGGTCACTGGCTAGTGACCCAGACTCTGTCCCCTCTGCTTTCAGGTTCTTCAGATCTTCGATCCACCTTTGGATCCACCCGAACACTTTCGACTTGGCCGCCAGCAGCACTTTGCAGCAGATCGCCATTGAAAGCGACGACGAAACCCGACCCCGAAAGACACCTATGCACCCGGCTCCCCTAGGTGAGGTAACTCGAGTACTCCGGTGCTCCCGTGGGTATTGACACTAGAACAGCCTAGTTCTCAAAGGGTTTGCTCCAAGTCCTCCTCTAAGTGTCCCTTTTCTTTTAAATTCTAATCGCGACTTTCCCCATAGAAGTTAACGGTGGTTCGCGGCTGTGTTCATACACTGCACGCGTCCCCCGTGGGTCCCCTGTGTCACTGCCTTGGGTGGTTCCTTGTGGTCCAAGCACTTCTACAGGCTCTAGGCCTTGTGTCTAGCTCAGTCGTGGTTCTTATACCACTTTATTGGTATATGGTTTGGTACGCCCCTGGGGCTCAAACGTGTATTTGTGCTATTACTGTAGATAACTAACTTATAATTTATGTACTTCGAACTCTAGCCTCATAAAGACACTAGAGGGGTGTGTTTAGTAATAAATACATATATTTTGAATATACCTGGTGTGGTCCTCTTTCATTTGGTCACTCAAGAGATTATAGACTGGTAAAACAAGCTGCTTTACATTCCTTCAAGGCTTAGCCTGAAGGCTGCTCTCCATAGCTACCACTAGGATAGCTTTCAATAAAGGTTGTCTTTAACCTATCTCCAATAAGGGGTTGTTTGGACTGGTGCAAGGTGCCCACTATAATTAGTGGACAGCATATGCCAGGCCAACTTCTCACAAGCGGGATCGGAGGGGAAGAGGCCGAGGTCACAGAGGAAGAGCTGCTGTGTAGGTGGGGTTGCAGGTGAGGCAAGGGAAGGGGCCTTGGAGGGAGAGGTATCGGAGGACTGCGGAGTGACTGTGGATGCCTGTGTGTGTGTATGTACCTCATCCCCTGTGGGTGTGGTATGAGTCCCCTGAGGATGCCTGCGTGCACGTCTTGTTTTTGTAGTGGGTGTGTCTGTGCTGCTCGTGTCTGTGTGTTTGGGTGAATGTGCAGGTGTGCATGTGCTTGGGACAGGTAGGGTGCCAGGAAGTGTGGATGGGGCAGAGGTAGGAGGGGTGAGAGACTGTTGGAGGAGGGACACTGCTGCCGTCAGGGAGGAGTCCATGGACCTATTGCTCCTCTGTAGGGCAGACATGCCCGATGAGATGCCCTCCATAAACGACACCAGCTGAGTCAACAGAGTGGTGTGGGCATGGAGGACACTCAGCATTGCTGTCTGCCCTACATGGAGTGGAGCTGGCGAAGTAGGTACACAGACTCCTCACTCAGGGCAGCAGGGGACACAGGGGCAGGGGCTGCGGTGCCTGGCAGGAAGGAGACATGCTCCCGAACACGGGAGCCTCCACGGACCTCTGGAATGGGAGCCGATGGGAGGGCGGTGGTGGTGGCGGGGACAGCAATAGTAGCTGGGGTGTGGTGGCTGCTGACACCCGCCTCCACAAGGGAGTCATCCTCCGAGCTGCTGTGGTCCTCAGCTGAGGTGGATGGTGCTGAGGACTCCTCGGTGTGGCTCCCCTCACCCTCCGTGCCACTGGGTCCCTCCGACCACTCATCGGCTGCTGACCCAGTCTGGCTCTGCGGCTCCTCCTGGTCCGTGGAGCTGTCCCCTCCTGTGGCCGTGGATGTATCTGCAAACAATTAGGGAAACAGACAGACATCAGTCACCTGCACTGACCGCACAAATCCACAGTAAGTACAGCACATTACAGAGCAAGCCCTGGCATCCTTAGTTGAACATTGCCAAAAGTGCCCAAACAGAGTAGGAGAAGCCAATTATCAGTCTGATGGTCAACCATGGCACTCACATCCCTCCTGGCCTTGCACCCATCGGTCTGGTGTCTGTCGGATGGCAATACCCCAGTGTGGACACATGCACCACCTACACAGTAGTTGGACAGTGCAGAGAACATGGTGAAGTATGTGAACATGCACACATCACAACTCTTGCCACTGAGTCAGTACAGGTGTCCAGATAAAGGGATGGCCAGAGTCTATTTTGAAATGCATGTGATGCATACCAGCACCAGACACCATGATGCACCCATGTCCTGATAGTCAATGCCACAATGGGGTGCATGTAGCACATGTCACTCCCCTGCAGGATCACTCTTAGGACGTTTAACGCCATGGCACAGGCATGCCTGCAAAGTCATACATCACTGTCTCCAGTCACATGGGCAGGGCAGCCAGACAACAACAGTCTGCACTGTGTCACAATCCTAGGTCATGGGGAATGCAAGTCCTGTAGCTGACAAGTGCACATGTCCATCCCCCACAAACCACATCACCTGAACTCTCATTTGTCCACGTCATACCAATTGGACATATGGGAGACATGAAACACAACCCTCGGAACCTGAGCACCTCACAATCTGCTGTGAATGGGAAACAGCTGCCTGAACTTCACAGTCGCATACCCCAGTATGCACGGTCAAGTGATCAAACACCTATATGTCACACACGTATCGTCTCCTATGGTCACATCTCCGGTGGCATGCTGAGCCCTAACCGATAAACACCCCAGTAGTCCTGACAATGAAGCCACAGCACAATTACATAGAGGCAGACACCTGAGGGAACATTTCACTGAGCACAACGTGTCAGCTGATACACAGGAGTGGGAGTACAGAGTGTATTGTATGGCCTGGAGTAGGCATGACTGTCCTGCTCCACGTGAAAGAGGGATGAGCCCTGGACAGTAGGCAGGTGGCTAAGCATGTGTGACACACTTGATATACATACTCCTGAGGCCCAAACATTGTTCCCACCCGCAGCATGGGTGTGTGCCAAATACCCCAGGCACATGTGGTGAATCAGATCAGCAATTGGACCACATATCAAAGTAACACGCAGATTACATGTCAGAACCCAGGCATTGTGTAAGCAATGGACCCACCCATGAAGCCCACCACAGAGTTACGGGAACAAATGCTGTCCCTCACCTTGAGCTAAGCAAAATGCAAGGACACAGTACCCAAGTGACACAATTTCCTGACTGTAAGGGCCACACCTGGGTATCAGATGAGGAGTGGGCAGTGCACAATTGAGGGACATGGGTCCTGGACCACATAACTGATGTACTGTTGAAGTTTAACCAGGCCAGAGGAGGGCACATAGCATGTCAGACAAAGCTCACAGTGCAGTCATGGACTCACCCCTCCTTGCTGCTGTCTGCCCTTCAGCTGCCCATCCAGATCAGGGAAGACCACCGCCAGGATCCTGAGCATGTGGGGGTCAGAGTCCGGTGTCCGCCCCTCCTGCGAGGAGGCGACAGCTTCAGCTGGACCCTTGCGATCCTCCGGGTCCAGCCCCGAAGGTCCTGCCACCTCTTCTGGCAGTTGCGGATCCGGCGCTTGTAGACCCCCACAGATCTTACTGCCCGGGCGATGTCCAGCCATATTTCCTGCTTCTGGTGGGCATCAACCTGTGAGGATGAAAAAGTGTAAAGGCCATTACTACACATGCAACAAATCCGTGCATCACACATTTGGATATACATGTCTCAATCACAGGGGCACATGATGTACACGGGCAGTGCAAGGATGGCTATGAACAGTTTGCCAGCAGTTACTACATGGTATCATTGCCTGGGAAGTCAAACCTTGTTTAAATGCACTGTTACTGCACTATACCTGTTCAGTGCATGTAACTACACACTATGGGGGTGACAACTACTCAGTGAGCCTGCTAGCCAGTGGCGTGCAGACTGTAAGTCTGGCTAGTCAGACAACATGCACATTTGTAAGGCAGTGGACAGCACACTCACCTGCTCCCCTGGTTTCCCATACAGCTTGCTGTACTGTGGAAGGAGGCTGTCCAGCAGGGCCTGGTTCTCCTCAGTGCTGAAGGCTGGGGCTCTCTCCACAGTACGTGCCATTGCAGGATCCAGAGGATGCAGAGACAGCAGCAGTGGTGGTGGCAGATGTCGTCCTGGAGCATGTAGTGCAGGCAAGTGAGCTCTCAGGGGAACAGCCAGCATTATATGTGTGCTGCAGAGGCAGATACTGTCCCATGTGTCCAAAGTGATAGGTCCAAGTCGTTTGCATCTTCTGAATCTGGCCAATCCATGGAATTGCACCACTTACACACGCCCACAGCATCCTTCAAAAGTTCAACTTCATGACACCCATGAATTTGCAACATTGTTGTGGGTGGCCAACTGAATTCACAGCATCAGACTCGTTAAACTTTCGAAAACGCGTCCGTTGCCATGCCAGGCCATAGCCAATGCGTGCGCACCGATCGGTCCATTGCTGTACAACGCATTTTTCCAAAAACAACGTGTACCTGGTCACATCGTATGCAATGGCCAATGCGTGCGCACCGATCGGTCCATTGCTGTACAACGCGTACCCGCTCACGACAGATTCAATGGCCAGTGCGTGCACACCGATCGGTCCATTGCTGTACAACGCATATTCCGGGTACAACGCGTACCCGGTCACAACAGATTCAATGGCCAGTGCGTGCACACCGATCGATCCATTGCTGTACAATGCGTACCCGGTCACATCGTATGCAATGGCCAATGCGTGCGCACCGATCAGTCCATTGCTGTACAACGCGTACCCGGTCACATCGTATGCAATGGCCAATGCGTGCGCACCGATCGGTCCATTGCTGTACAACGCGTACCTGGTTACATCGTATGCAATGGCCACTGCGTGCACACCGATCGGTCCATTGCTGTACAACGCGTATTCCGGGTACAACGCGTACCCGCTCACAACAGATTCAATGGCCAGTGCGTGCACACCGATCGATCCATTGCTGTACAATGCGTATTCCGGGTACAACGCATACCCGCTCACAACAGATTCAATGGCCAGTGCGTGCACACCGATCGGTCCTTTGCTGTACAACGCGCACCCGCTCACAACAGATTCAATGGCCAGTGCGTGCACACCGATCGGTCCATTGCTGTACAACGCGTATTCCGGGTACAACGCGTACCCGCTCACAACAGATTCAATGGCCAGTGCGTGCACACCGATCGGTCCTTTGCTGTACAACGCGTCCCTGTACAAGTCACTGGCATATGTCACCATGCCTGTCACAGGTGAACGTATGCCAGCCACATTTACTTCCCAGGGAGTGAGGGGCACACCTACAACACCACAGCCTGTCCACACTGTATCCTAAGGCATGTAAGGCTGCATTACCTTTTCCGTGTATGGGGGTCAACATGTTGTTTTTTGGGTGGCACTTGGGGGCAGCCACTCCCAGGCTGTGTACGTGTTCATGGGGACAGAATCCTTGGTGTGTTGTGCACATGACCACTGTGATGTGCAACTGTTCATTTCAGAGCATGTGGCATGGTCACATTTCACGGTTGTGTATGTGTATGTCATGTCACATACCCCCTGAGTCCCATGTGGGACGGTATGTACGTCACAGGGTGACCCATTGCCACAATAGTGATGGCCCTCCACAGTCTGTGTGCATGTTGTGTTTACAATGTCTCTGATTCCATGTGCACAATGGGAGACAGTCTCCACATCCACGTTGTTTGTGCATGGACTTTGATGTTGTGCGTGTGTGTGTCACAGACGTCCATGTCTGTCCTGCCGAGGCAACAGGGACCACTACCTGTGGGGCTCATGGTTGTTTTGCTGTGGTGTATTCATGATGCACCATGTCATGCCAGTGT
The DNA here is from genome assembly GCA_963921515.1 of Calotriton arnoldi. Lineage (NCBI taxonomy): Eukaryota > Metazoa > Chordata > Amphibia > Caudata > Salamandridae > Calotriton > Calotriton arnoldi. Next base: position 1,214,700 of record CAWUFW010003755.1, on the reverse strand, counting down.
CCATGTGGCAATACAGGGTCCCTGGGAATCTACCTGTCAATGAGCTGTGATGCCTGGGGCACATCTGTCCTCACATGTCACTGTGGTGTGTGTTTGGAACGTGACAGCAGTACATGGGTACTGTGACACAGCCTAATGATATCCCATAGCACAACCTGGGACTTGTTGAGGACACATGTTGAACTGTGATGTTAGATGTTGTCCATTTTGGTGCCATACATGTCCTTACGGAACGGCACACACATCATGTACTTGTGTCTCGTAATGATGTATCATGTGATATTGAGTCTGGTCTATGCCACATATGTGGGGTGACTGACAATCTTTCTTTCTTCACCTATGCACTGCAGGGCACCAGCTGTCCATAGACCATTCCCTGACCTTGCAACGATGGTGGAACGTGACTGCATCCGACGGTACCGCTTCACCAGGCAGCTGATTGAGGATTTGGCAGTGCGCTTGGCCCCACATTTGCAACCTGGCCGGCCGTACCCTACAGCGCTGACCCCCAAGGTGAAGGTGTTGGCAGCCCTACACTTCTTTGCCACCGGTACCTTTCAACACACTGTGGCATCTGCTGGTGGGATGTCACAGACTATGTTCAGCCGTGTGCTACGCAATATTTTGGAGGCAATGTTGAGATGCCTGAACCAGTACATCTATTTCCCTAAACGTCAACAACTCACTGACGTCAAGAGTGACTTCTATGCCCTGGGGAGGATGCCACATGTCATTGGCTCCATTGATGGGACACATGTGGCTTTGGTACCACCACAGGCACATGAGCAGGCATACAGGAACCGTAAACATTATCACTCGATCAATGCTCTGGTGGTATCTCTTGCAGATATGAGCATCTCACATGTGTGTGCACGTTTCCCTGGTTCGGCACACGATGCCTTCGTGATGAGGAGTAGTTGCATCCCGAGGATGATGTCACAGATGCGGAACCAGCGTGCCTGGCTTGTCGGTGTGTACTGAGACTTTGTACCATTGTGTGTGTTCTGCTATGTTGTATTCCGCACTCTTTTCCAACTCAGCTAATGTGCAATTGTCTGTCTGTAGGTGACTCCGGATACCCCAACATGCCGTGGTTGCTGACACCCCTCAGGAACCCTGTGAGACCAGCCCAGATGCGCTACAATGAGGCACATGGTCGGACCAGGAGAGTGATCGAGCGGACATTTGGTCTCCTGAAGAGCCGCTTCCGCTGCCTGGACAAGACAGGAGGGGCCCTCCCATATGCCCCAGCAAAGGTGTGCAATATTGTCATCGTCTGCTGCATGCTACACAACCTGGCAGTGCGGAAGGAGTTGCCTCTCATCCTGGATGACGATGACCAACATCCGCCACCTGTGGAGGATCCTGGCCTGGGCCACGATGCCAGTGATGATGATGATGAGGGTGATGTCCGCACACAGCTCATCACCAACTTCTTCAGCTGAATGTGAGTATCCAGAGATGTCATGTCAATGATTTGAGTTTGCATGATATGTGTTGGTGGTGCTCTGTTGCTGTTTGAGTGTGGCCATGTGCTACTTGACTGGATGCGTGCAACGATGTGTCCTTACAGGTAGTCTGTACTCCCCAACAGTGTTGACATGCTAACTTGGTTTTGTGTAGGTATCTTGTGACATGTATTGGGCATGAGTATTGCAGTTCTGTCCTGTTCTTCAGTGATTTTGACTGTGTGTCATGTCTGTCCTTCACAGGGTGCTTTCAGAGTTGTTTGGTCAACTCGGATCCCCCGACACCATGATTCAACTTCCAGGGTGGAAGCAGTCGTTTCCCTACAGGTGATGTGCCCCACACCCCTGGACTTTCTTTCTTCTACACTTGTTGACTGTGTGGCCACTGCCATGTGGGATTACCTTGCATCTGTAGTGGAAACAACATGTTGCAAATGTGTAATAAACCTGTGCTTCCCTTTGGGATGTGCGTTGTCTGTGGTCACACATCTGACTGACATTTGCTTACTGCACCTGTGGGCTAGTTAACACAGACTCTGAATAGGTGTGGTGTCTGTGCATTCCACAATATTTCTTGGCAACATCAGTGTAGGCGATGAGTCCGATGGCCCTGGTGTCTATGTGTTGTGTAGCCCTAGTGGTGTGTCTCCCTCATATGTGTCACGTCGCCATGACTCACATGACGGTGTTGAACTTGCTGTGGCAGTTAGCATGCACGGTGTCATTTAGCAGATCATCATCTCCGTGACAATAACAACGTTGGAATCACAACAGAGGCAAGTATGGTGTATTGGTGAGTTTATTACATACATGTGTGAGGTTAGTGCACAGGATGGTGTGTGCTGTACATTGGGATTGTGATCCAAAGTTCCCAGGTGAGTTGGAAGTCTTGGTAGCAGAAATGTCCAGAGTAAAGTCAACAGTGATCTGATACATTGGTCCATCTTGAACTCCCCATGTCATGTGGGTGAGTTGTGTTGCATTCGACAGGGTGAACAGTTTGCACACAAAGGAGAATTTCCAGAACAGGTGTTGGCTTCCTGGGGGATGTACATGGCCATCGACCTCTCAGTTTTCCTTCCTCAGACGACCCCTCTTCTTTGGGGGGGGGACCCTCACGTGTAGGCTGCTGCGGTGCAGGGGACTCTCCGCCAGAGTCCTCCTCCCTCCCTGTGGCAGTTGCAGGTGTTGCAGCACCAGATGTTGTGGGCACACAGGGAGGTGTGGCCATGTTGGTGCTAATCTGGCGGAGGCATGTCAATATGTCCCTATGCACCGCTGTCAGTTCTTGCAATGTGTCCCACTTGGACTCCATGCCAGACATGTGTGTCTCCACACGGCCATGTGTGTCTCCACACGGGACATGTGTGAGTCCAAGCGGGCATGATGGGCAGCCTGCTGCTGTTGAATGTCCTTGAGGATCCCCACTACCTGGGTGACCTCTCCGGTGCTATTCTGGTACGCATCAGCAATGCGTACCAGTTGTGGGTCATCATGCAGTCCAGACCCCTCTGCAAACAGCGACCTATGTCTACCACCCCTGGCGACACGTGCGGGACCTGCGGTGGCACGCACAGGTGTCCCTAGGCCCCCTTGGGGGTTGTTACTGGGGTCGTTGTCCGTAGCTCAACGTTGGGCCAGGGTCCCTGTGCTGTTGTCATTGGTGGTCCTTGGTCTGTCCGTGTCGGCGGGGGTGGTCTGTGTGTTGGCAGTTGTTGGAGGAGTGGGTGCAGGGGGTGCAGATGTTGGTCCTGGTGGTGCTGCATGATAACTCACGCCGGACGGGCCAGGTGGGTCTTCGCCATCCGAGGAGGGCAGAGGCTGTTCCACACCAGTGCGCTCAGTGTCCCCCGGTGCCTGGGACTGGGACTCCTCATCGTCTGCTGCTGTGTCCCCATCATCACCTGTTTTTGGAAGAGACACACAATGTATGTTATGTTTCTACAGGCATCAATGATTCACACACCTGACAGTTGTGACTGTACCTCTGGATGCAGCCCTGTACATTGCATTGACCTAAGTTGTCACGGTAAGAGGTTGATATTGGTTTAGCACATTGTCCTGCAAACCTGAGGCATTTAAATGTGAATGTTGAGGTGTGTGCATGGCCAGCATTGGTTGTATTTGGTGGACATCCGGCCCTCCTTCTCCACCCAGCCCAGTTATCCCACCATGAAGCATGCCACCCTTGCAGTGGGTTCAGGTTGACTCTCAGGATGTCAGTCAGTGGTATCCTGCTGTTGGGTGGTGCCCAGGTCCCAGCAGGGCCTGGTACTCCCCACAACAGAGCACCATTGTCAGCCATCTTGTCAGTTGTTTTCCACTCCCTGTGATGTGAGCATTGTTCAGTGTGGTGTTGATGGGCCAAATGTGAGGGTGACCAATATCTGTGACTACAACTCCCATCATGCTATTGCCTACACCCCCCTTCCCAGCATGCCCATACTTCCTTCCTTTTGACTCTGCTTCCCTGTGGGGTAGTGTGCCTGTGCTGCCAGGATGGCTGACAGTGTTGTCCTGGCGTTTGTTTGGCTACAAGTCTCATGTGTGTCCCTGTGCTTCACACAGCATAACCCAGTGTGGTGGTTCTATGTGGGATATTTAATTGAAGTGTGAGGCATTGCATTCTCCCAGGTGAATTGTGTGGAGTTTGTGTGAAGGGGGTGTGTGAGAAGAGCTGCTTGTAACTATGGTCAGAGCTGTCAGTCCTCCTTCCCAACCAGCCAGATATCCCACCATGGAACGTGCTTCCATTGCAGGGAGTGCAATTTGGCTTTCACGATGCCAGTCAGTGGTGTCCTGCTGTTGGTTGGTGCCCAGGTCCCAGCAGGGCCTGGTACTCCCCACAACAGAGCACCATTGTCAGCCATCTTGTCAGTTGTTTTCCACTCCCTGTGATGTGAGCATGGTTCAGAGTGGTGTTGATGGGCCAATTGTGAGGGTGACCAATGTCTGTGACTACAACTCCCATCATGCTATTGCCTACACCCCCTTCCCAGCATGCCCATACTTACTTCCTTTTGAGTGGACTTCACTGTGTGTGAGTGTGACAGCAATGGCAAGATGGCTGACAGTGTGGTCCTGTTGTTTGTTGGTGCACAGTTCCCAGTATGGCCTTGGGCTCCCCACAGCTGAGGCCAGTGTCAGACATCTTTGAAGTGGCTTTTCGCTCCCTGTGAGGTGTGCATGCTTCAGTGTGAGCTTGCTGGGCCATGGGGGTGGGGGATGTTGAGCTGTGACTACCACTCCCATCATGCTATTGCCTACACCCCCCTTCCCAGCATGCCCATACTTACTTCCTTTTGAGTGGACTCCACTGTGTGTGAGTGTGACAGCAATGGCAAGATGGCTGACAGTGTGGTCCTGTTGTTTGTTGGTGCACAGTTCCCAGCATGGCCTTGGGCTCCCCACAGCTGAGGCCAGTGTCAGACATCTTTGAAGTGGCTTTTCGCTCCCTGTGAGGTGTGCATGCTTCAGTGCTAGCTTGCTGGGCCATGTGGGTGGGGGATGTTGAGTTGTGACTACCACTCCCATCATGCTATTGCCTACGACCCCCTTCCCAGCATGCCCATACTTCCTTCCTTTTGAGTGGACTTCACTGTGTGTGAGTGTGACAGCAATGGCAAGATGGCTGACAGTGTGGTCCTGTTGTTTGTTGGTGCCCAGTTCCCAGCAGGGCCTTGTGCTCCCTACAGCAGTACCCAGTTTCAGCCATCTTGTCAGATGTTTTCCACTCCCTGTGATGTGAGCATGGTTCATAGTGGTGTTGATGGGCCAATTGTGAGGGTGACCAATGTCTGTGACTACAACTCCCATCATGCTATTGCCTGCACCCCCCTTCCCAGCATGCCCATACTTACTTCCTTTTGAGTGGACTTCACTGTGTGTGAGTGTGACAGCAATGGCAAGATGGCTGACAGTGTGGTCCTGTTGTTTGTTGGTGCACAGTTCCCAGCATGGCCTTGGGCTCCCCACAGCTGAGGCCAGTGTCAGACATCTTTGAAGTGGCTTTTCACTCCCTGTGAGGTGTGCATGCTTCAGTGCTAGCTTGCTGGGCCATGTGGGTGGGGGATGTTGAGCTGTGACTACCACTCCCATCATGCTATTGCCTACACCCCCTTCCCAGCATGCCCATACTTCCTTCCTTTTGACTCTGCTTCCCTGTGGGGTAGTGTGCCTGTGCTGCCAGGATGGCTGACAGTGTTGTCCTGGCGTTTGTTTGGCTACAAGTCCCAAAAGTGTCCCTGTGCTTCACACAGCATAACCCAGTGTGGTGGTTCTTTGTGGGATATTAAATTAAAGTGTGAGGCATTGCATTCTCCCAGGTGAGTTGTGTGGAGTTTGTGTTAAGGGGGTGTGTGGGAAAAGCTGCTTGTAACTATGGTCAGAGCTGTCAGTCCTCCTTCCCACCCAGCCAGATATCCCACCATGGAACGTGCTTCCATTGCAGGGAGTGCAATTTGGCTTTCAGGATGTCAGTCAGTGGTGTCCTGCTGTTGGTTGGTGCACAGTTCCCAGCAGGGCCGTGTGCTCCCCACAGCAGTCCCCAGTGTCCGCCATCTTGTCAGTTGTTTTCCACTCCCTGTGATGTGAGCGTGGTTCAGAGTGGTGTTGATGGGCCAATTGTGAGGGTGACCAATATCTGTGACTACAACTCCCATCATGCTATTGCCTACACCCCCTTCCCAGCATGCCCATACTTCCTTCCTTTTGGGTGGACTTCACTGTGTGTGAGTGTGACAGCAATGGCAAGATGGCTGACAGTGTGTTCCTGTTGTTTGTTGGTGCCCAGTTCCCAGCAGGGCCTTGTGCTCCCCACAGCAGTACCCAGTGTCAGCCATCTTGTCAGTCCTTTTCAACTCCCTGTGATGTGTGCATGGTTGAGAGTGGTGTTGATGGGCCAATTGTGTGGCTGACCAATATCTGTGAATACAACTCCCATCATGCTATTGCCTACACTGACTTCACCAGCATACCCAGAATTCCTTCCTTTCAGTGAGCTTCCCTGTGAGGTGGTGTTCTGGTGGTGGCAACATATGTTACTGTTTTTTTGTTATATTTGTGCCACTGGCTTGCTCTATTTATTGTTAGGTTTGTACCTGTCATGACACTGTTACATATCACTATGAGATGGCAGGTATTGTGTTTCTCTGACTAACATAGTCATCTTGGTATGATTATCTTTTGGTTGCTGTGGATTTGCTAAGGGTGCATGGTTTGACTATCCCCTTGACAGTGATGTGTGTGTATTGCCACACAATATTGGGTATATTAATTGTGTACTCACCAGGCTCTGGGATGTTTGTTAGTCCATATACGCTCACTGGTGGTAGGATGGCCCGCACCTTCTCCTCCCAGGGCCTGAGGTATAGTGGTTTGGCAGGAGGGCCACTGCCGGTGCACTGACTCACGATGTAATCCTTCTTTAGTAGGTCCCTGACCCTCCTGCGCACATCATACCACCTGTTCTGGATGTCTTCCTTTGTGCGCAAACATGGTGATTGTGCGTTGACCCTGTCGACGATCCTCTCCCACATCTTGGTTTTCTGCGACATGGGGGTCTGTTGGACCAATGTACCAAACAAGTGTGGCTCTACCCTGAGGATCTCATCTACCAGGACTTCCAATTCACTGTCTAGGACCTTATGATTCTTCTTTGGGGGCATGGTGATGGGTGGTGGTGGTGATTGATGTGTGTGTGTGTGTAAGTGAGGGTGTGTGTGTAGGTTTTGCTGGGTGTATGTGAGGGTGCTATTTGTTGTGGTGCTAATGGTGTGTGGCTTGTGTGATGGATGAGCTGTGAGTGTGTCTGTGATTGCTGTGTGTTGGTGTTCTGTGCTGGCAGGTCAGTTGAATTTGCAAAGGATCATGGTAGGGATTTGTGGCCTTTATATAGGTGGAGTTGGGGGTGTGTCCTTGTTCCCTGTTTTTTTCCCCTTGTATTTATTGACTTAGTAATTGCTTGTTTGGCCCTTTTTTTTGTATTTTTCCCTTTGTATTTTTTGTGCATGTAGGAGATGTTCTTCTGACCGAGTAGGATGCTGCAGTTGTCTCGTGCCAGCTGCTCCGAGTCGTTCACGCTGTGTTTCTGCTAGGTTTATTGTGCGGCGTACGCGTCGGTCGCGGTGTATTGGGTTGCTTCGGCTGGGTTTTGTATGCGTGTCGGTCGTGCGGCTTGGTCTCCGTGTGACTCGGTCTGGTTTTCCACGCATTGCATCGTACTGCGCGGCTCGGAGTTCGCGGGTACGTTTCGTTCGGGTTCATTCCTGGTGCGTGTCGGTCGGTTCGATTCGCGTGGTTTCCCGGCCGGATAGCTTGTTTCCGTGCGGTTCGGTCGTTCGGCTTGTGTTCCGTACGAGTCGGTCGTGATTCACATGCATTTCATCGTACTACCCAGGTCGGGCAGCGCCGGTACGTGTCGGTCGGACTTTATTCCCGTACCGAGTCGGTCGGTACGTTTTCCGGCCCGAATCGGAATCGGCCACATAGTCAATTAACACCAGATTGTGGGTATTCCAGCCCGGAAGCGGAGATTCCGGCCCGATGGTGGAAATTCCACTCCGGGTGTGGAGCTTCCACTCCAGTTGCAGAGCTTCCACTCCGGTTGTGGAGCTTACACTCCGGGTGCGGAGCTTACACTCCGGGTGCAGAAATTCCGGCCCGAGTGCAGACGTAAACTTAGGACACTCGTAAGTGCATTCTGTGAATACCATGAGTAGTAAGTTTAGGATTTTGGCTTAAGTTAGTTCTGTGAATCGGGCCCTAACACATTTTAGCAAAGCATATTCTACAAGGGTTGCTCTGCTCAACCAGTGGTAGAAATGATATACGAGTACTCTGCAGCATGCGCAGCAGTGCAAGGTGAAGTGAAAGATGGTGAATTTCATTCCCAGTGCACCTACACTAAGATCTTCAGCATCAGCGCAGCATGCAGAGCTTCATGACCTGTTACGTGCATTGCAAAAGGTTAATCCCTCAGTTCCCACACTTATAGTGTTAGATTCATCCCTCTGTTGCAAGTTTAAAATGTTGATTTGCAACATTGACGATTGAATGGATCTAAGGATTCAAAATGTAAATCAATTAAAAATAAACAGGTTTGGGGAAGGGTAGCTCTCTTACAAGATAAGGTTCCATTAGTCCATGTGAGACACACTCTGGGCCATCAGCGTGATGGATTTCATGCTAAAGGGAGCTGTGCGGCTGATGTTGCTGCTAAAGCTGCAATTCAGACAACCTATACCAGATCTCTAATGAAGATCGACACAGGTATTTTTAACAGACATACATACCATCAAACAAGGCAGAAAGCCTACTGCAGGCTTTACTCCTAAATATTCTTACACTCTTAATTCAGGCCATAGTATTGTAGTCAGAAACAGGGAGAGAGCAAGGGAAGGAGAGGGTGCGTCCGTATCCCCTTTATAATATGTATTAAACAACTATGGACGAACCCTGTCTATGTGAGGCACCATCACTGATAGGCAGTGTTAGAACCCACTGGGCTTGTTAAAAGACCCCTCACACACCAACCTGGTTGGTGTCATGCTTCATCATTGGGGTCCCAACCGGGTGGCCGAATGCCCACCGGTTGTGCTACGACGCCTGATTACAGCGGAGCTGGTGTAGTGCAAAGGTGTGATGTGAATTAAAAATATCTCTGAGAATCCTTGCCTCTTTATATTTATTACTGGCGGCTCAGGATATCGTTAAAAAATATGTGTGATGCAACTAAAAAGAAATAATTATCTTGTAGTTGGCTATGTGATGGGTCTACATGTTTCAGCCCGCACGAGGAAGTAAGAGGGGCTTTCTTCAGGACCGTGGAAATAACGTGAGTGGCAAAAAATGTGTTGCCACATGGAAAGTGCAAAAAGTAAAATAGTACCTACACACGCGCTAAGGTGTGTGGACTGCGTGTCTACGTACTTACGGACACGTATATGAAGAAGAACCTGTGGATAAAAAGCACAAAACATGCATGCATACATGATTATGACGGACAAATAAGCAACATAAAATGCAATCTTAGGTGCTATGGTCCTCCAAATGGACCTGCCTGGTGATGGTATCTGTAATAGGATACATGCCTGTATGGTAAACGTGCTGCATGCAAAATTCGTGCAGCAGCTGTAATGCTTAACAGTCTTAGCGTTGCTATGAAGCTATGGTGCTTCTGTGCGGCAGTCTAGTGGCAGTATAGGGCCGTGATCACTGCGTTATGTATTATTATAGTGTGACTAGGTGCTGGCCAAGCCACAGTATTGGTAGATAGAACAGAATAGTGGGCGCACACGTAAAAAAACGGCAGAATGCCGCTGTTCGCGGCGCGTCGATTAATTAAAAACAAAACACAGAAAACACAGAAAACAGGAAGCAACGCTTATAATTACACTATAGTTGGGAGTGTGTGGCTGATCGGGGCTCGGGAGGAGTTCGCTCCTATAAACGACTCTGGTAGGGGAAAGAAAGCATGTGAGTTATAAGAATAATGAAAGCTCACAGAATGTTTGCGAATGTGGCCCATGGCGCAACCTTACTTGGTATCAGAGCGAACCCGCTAACAACCTATTGTGGTCTCTCGATGTCCCGGATGAGAATGGGGGCCGGGGTGCGCTCGGTAAATAAAGGTGTTGGAGCCATGGAGTACGTGCCAGTGAGAGCGATGGAGCCGGGCTGTGCAGGGCTGAAGCGTATGCGCATGTGTGGGTTAGGGTAGTTGCTCTCTCTGCATGTGCGTACTGGCTTCAAGTGTGTCTGAAGGTGCGCATGCGCAGTCGGCAGCATGTCGCTTTCAAACTTAGTGGTAATTGTGCTGAAATGAAATTACTATGATGAAGCAGAGAAGCGAAAGTAGAGCGCTCTGACATGTCTGGAATGATGCTGAGATAAAGCAAGAAAATGAGGAGTAGATTTAGGGTGCGCGCCTGTGTTGATAAGAGTGGGATCTCTTTATCGCATGTGCGCTCAGGCTACAAATGTGTCTGAAGGTGCACAGTTGGTAGCATGTGGCGCAAGAAACGGGCGCTCTGACTACTTAGCAATAGTGCTAAAATGGAGACGCTGTGATGAAACAGAGTGACAGGAGTAGAGCGCTCTGACATACCTGAGGTGCTTAGATATAAATTGTGGACACTGAACTCAGGACATACAAGGATACAGTGTTCAGTGGAAAGCGCATGCCGTATGAGGGAAGCATTGCAGGGAAATAAAGCGATTATGCTGAAGGGCTGGAATACCAGGGTTCTGCAGGTGTGTCCTAAATTTCATGGGGTAGGGGGAGCAAGTGTGCCAGGAGTGGCGGGGATCTGGGATCTCTCAGGGAGGCTGTGATAACCATAAATTGGCTTGGTGTCAAGAAATGACGGCTGGGTGTTTTGATGCTATGTCTAGAGTCTTCTAAGACTATTCCAGGGGATATTGTCGTTCAAGCCAGTAATATGGCTGGACAGACGATATATCCATCTCTGTTCTTTCTCAAGTAGGCGGCTTTGGATATTGGGTAGATTGGGGTCTAGCGCTTCTATGACTACCCATCTCATATCATTGGTCGTATGGCCTGTCTCTAGAAAGTGATTTGTCATTCTGGTAGTATTTTTCTTGCACCGTATGGTGCTGCGGTGTTCGCAAATCCTGGTTTTGATTTTACGGTTCGTCATGCCGATGTACGTGAGGTTACATGGGCAGACGATACGGTATATGACATGTTCAGTGTTACAGTTGGTGTGTTTTCTTAGCTCCCATGTCTTTCCCGGTTCCAGGGTGAGGTTTTTTACAGTCTCAGTAATGTGACATACACTGCAATTCCCACATGGGTAATGGCCCTTGATACTTGGGAGTCCCCAGGCATTGAGAACTGTGCTAGTTGGTCTTTGTGGTTGTGTTGGTCTGGTGGACACTATGGCATCTTTTATTGATCTTGCTCTTTTGTTGGAAAGGAGTGGTGGTGCCCAATCAAGGTTACCTGTCTTCAATATTTTCCAGTGTTTCCGGATGATCTGTGAAACTTTATTGGTCACAGTGTTGTAAGTTGTCACACATGTAAGTGGCACTGGGGTGGGATCTCTTGTCTGGGTTTCGATGAGTGCTTCTCGGTTTTGGTTTCTGGCCCTCTTGTTGGCTTTGTTGGTAATGCATTTAGGATATCCACGTTGGCGTAATTTTTTACTCAGGTCTGTGGCTTGAGACTTATAGTCCTCGATTTCACTACAGTTTCTGCGTAGCCTGAGGTATTGGCCATATGGGAGGTTTTCGCAAAGTGGTCTAGGATGGAAGCTGGTGAAGTGGAGTAAAGAGTTACGGGCAGTCGGTTTAAAGTGTGTTTTACTCTTGAGGCCTCCTCCTGCTGCTTCAATATCTAAGTCCAAGAATGTGGTCTGTTGTCTGTGGGAATTGTATGTAAAGCGAAGGTTGGGATCGCATGTATTGAGCCAGTCACAAAATGTATTGAGGGATTCGCTTGTTCCTTCCCAGATTAAAAAGATATCGTCAATGTAGCGCTTGTAGAATTTGATTTGAGGAATTCGTGGTTGATCGTTGTGTAGTAGGTGTTGGGACTCAAAGTCATACACGTACAGGCCTGCCACACTGGGAGCAAAGACGCTTCCCATGGAAGTCCCGTGCTTCTGTAGGTAGATTCTGCCTTCATATTCAAAGAAGTTCTCTTTGAGTGCAAGTGTTGCGCATTCTAGAACGAAGGATACGGAAGTTCGGTATTGCCAATTAGAGTTGTTCAGGGTGCTTTCTAGTACCCTGAGAGTGTCATCTTGTGGGAGGCTGGTGTATAAGCTCTCCACGTCCAGGCACACCAACAGTGAAGTATTGGGGTCATATGGAAGGGCCGTTATTAGCCTAGTAGGTCTTTGGTGTCTTTCAGATAGGTGCTGGTTGCTTGTACCAGGGGTTGTAGGAAATAGTCGCAATAGCGAGACAAAGGTTCTAATAATGATCCAATACCTGAAACAATAGGGCGTCCCGGCGGTGGTATTTTGTTTTTATGGGTTTTTGGGACAATATAGAAATAAGGTATTTTACCTGGCGTGTTAATCAGGAATTTGGCCTCTCTCTTGGTGATCAGGCTTCTCACCTCTGCATCCTCTACAAGGGTATGAATGCGTGTTTTCAGTGCTATACTTGGATCCTTAGCCAATCGTTCATAGTTTTTAGTGTCATTGAGTAACCGGTCACATTCACAGTGGTAATCTGCTTTGTTGAGTATGACAGTGCCCCCGCCTTTATCTGCTGGTTTTATTATGATCTCGGTGTTGTTACGCCAACGTGGATATCCTAAATGCATTACCAACAAAGCCAACAAGAGGGCCAGAAACCAAAACCGAGAAGCACTCATCGAAACCCAGACAAGAGATCCCACCCCAGTGCCACTTACATGTGTGACAACTTACAACACTGTGACCAATAAAGTTTCACAGATCATCCGGAAACACTGGAAAATATTGAAGACAGGTAACCTTGATTGGGCACCACCACTCCTTTCCAACAAAAGAGCAAGATCAATAAAAGATGCCATAGTGTCCACCAGACCAACACAACCACAAAGACCAACTAGCACAGTTCTCAATGCCTGGGGACTCCCAAGTATCAAGGGCCATTACCCATGTGGGAATTGCAGTGTATGTCACATTACTGAGACTGTAAAAAACCTCACCCTGGAACCGGGAAAGACATGGGAGCTAAGAAAACACACCAACTGTAACACTGAACATGTCATATACCGTATCGTCTGCCCATGTAACCTCACGTACATCGGCATGACGAACCGTAAAATCAAAACCAGGATTTGCGAACACCGCAGCACCATACGGTGCAAGAAAAATACTACCAGAATGACAAATCACTTTCTAGAGACAGGCCATATGACCAATGATATGAGATGGGTAGTCATAGAAGCGCTAGACCCCAATCTACCCAATATCCAAAGCCGCCTACTTGAGAAAGAACAGAGATGGATATATCGTCTGTCCCGCCATATTACTGGCTTGAACGACAATATCCCCTGGAATAGTCTTATAAGACTCTAGACATAGCATCAAAACACCCAGCCGTCATTTCTTGACACCAAGCCAATTTATGGTTATCACAGCCTCCCTGAGAGATCCCAGATCCCCGCCACTCCTGGCACACTTGCTCCCCTACCCCATGAAATTTAGGACACACCTGCAGAACCCTGGTATTCCAGCCCTTCAGCATAATCGCTTTATTTCCCTGCAATGCTTCCCTCATACGGCATGCGCTTTCCACTGAACACTGTATCCTTGTATGTCCTGAGTTCAGTGTCCACAATTTATATCTAAGCACCTCAGGTATGTCAGAGCGCTCTACTCCTGTCACTCTGTTTCATCACAGCGTCTCCATTTTAGCACTATTGCTAAGTAGTCAGAGCGCCCGTTTCTTGCGCCACATGCTACCAACTGTGCACCTTCAGACACATTTGTAGCCTGAGCGCACATGCGATAAAGAGATCCCACTCTTATCAACACAGGCGCGCACCCTAAATCTACTCCTCATTTTCTTGCTTTATCTCAGCATCATTCCAGACATGTCAGAGCGCTCTACTTTCGCTTCTCTGCTTCATCATAGTAATTTCATTTCAGCACAATTACCACTAAGTCTGAAAGCGACATGCTGCCGACTGCGCATGCGCACCTTCAGACACACTTGAAGCCAGTACGCACATGCAGAGAGAGCAACTACCCTAACCCACACATGCGCATACGCTTCAGCCCTGCACAGCCCGGCTCCAACGCTCTCACTGGCACGTACTCCATGGCTCCAACACGTTTATTTACCGAGCCCACCCCGGCCCCCATTCTCATCCGGGACATCGAGAGACCACAATAGGTTGTTAGCGGGTTCGCTCTGATACCAAGTAAGGTTGCGCCATGGGCCACATTCGCAAACATTCTGTGAGCTTTCATTATTCTTATAACTCACATGCTTTCTTTCCCCTACCAGAGTCGTTTATAGGAGCGAACTCCTCCCGAGCCCCGATCAGCCACACACTCCCAACTATAGTGTAATTATAAGCGTTGCTTCCTGTTTTCTGTGTTTTCTGTGTTTTGTTTTTAATTAATCGACGCGCCGCGAACAGCGGCATTCTGCCGTTTTTTTACGTGTGCGCCCACTATTCTGTTCTATCTACCAATACTGTGGCTTGGCCAGCACCTAGTCACGCTATAATAATACATAACGCGGTGATCATGGCCCTATACTG